>OX359265.1:49347417-49814917 GCA_947179155.2 Hedera helix | reverse complement strand
TACCGGTGATAAAAGAATAGTAGCATACGGTAATTTATGGTATTTTACTGTAGCATGCGGTACTCTACAGTAGCACACGGTATTGCACAGTGTCTCATATTATTGACACCGTAACTGTTGCACATCATTTCATCAATAATTGTCGCTGCATAATATTTTATGTTATCAATTCAATAATTGTTGCTACACAGTATTTTGTATTATTGATTCGATAATTGTCATTACACTGTATTTCATATCATTGAGTCAATAATTGTTGGTGCACAGTATTCTAATAATTGTCACAGTAGCAGATACACAGTAATTTATATTATTAAATTAATAATAATCTGTAACGTGTTTATTATATTATTATTGAATTATTGTTATAACATTATTTAATATGCAAGACCTATAGGAAGAAAAAAAAAATTAAATTAATTTATTATTTTTCTAAATAGTAACATGTGGACCCTATGTGGGGGCCACATGTGAATTAACATGTGAAATTGGTGCTGGAGGAGTTAGGCAGCGAAATTGAAAATTGAATGCTGGTGTGCAGCACGCCAGCAACCCACCTACCACGCATAGTGGAATTTTTCTCCTATAAATAGCTTGCTCAGCTGAATAGAAAAATCACACCTAAAACATAAAATTTTTCTATAAGAATTTTATGAGTTTTCTTTGAGAATAGTAAGGTTATTTTGAGAGTTTGAAAGCCAAAAGGAGTGCAGAAATTTTTCAAGTAAGTCTTTTATTAAAGAGTAGTAATTTCATAAATTCCTATTTTTCACGGTATTCACAAATCTTCCTTTAGAAGACTCTTCTTTAAGAAGATTCATTTTTAAAAGCTTTCTTTGGAAGATTTATTTTGGAATATTATTTTTAAAACTATTTAAAAGTAGTTATATTATACTACAAAAATTATGTTAAATATATATAATTTTGATAATTCATATTATACGAGTTATCATACACTTTGAAATTTATATGTGATAATTACTAATTTTATTATAAAAATATAGGTTGATCAACCTCATTTAAATCAATATCCAGTCACGTATTAAGGTAAGGGGTATCACTCTTTTCATCATCATAAATGGATACCATTTCCTTTCTTACTTGAAGGGATTATCATTCTTTGATTCTTGAAAATAATATCGTTTCTTTCTTGTGCCATTTATTTCCATGTATTAAATTGTGGGAATAACCTTACGGCGCGGTTTACCGCCTGTTGGTGAATAACCTTTTGTATTCATTCCTTATTAATCTTTGGGAATAACCTTACGGCGCGGATTATCGCCTGTTTGGTGAATAACTCTTCGTATTCAAATTGATGGGAATAACCTTATGGCGCGGATTATCGCCTGTTTGGTGAATAACTATTCGTATTCAAATTGATGGGAATAACCTTACGGTGCGGATTATCGCCTGTTGGTGAATAACCCTTTTTATTTGTCTCGTGTGGAAATAATTTGTCTACACGAATTATCACATGACACTTTTATTCCATATTCGTAAGTGATATCATTTTCCTTTATACTCATAAGGGATACCATCTTTTTCATCTTCCATTATTCAAACTTACTATGGTAAGGGATATTAATTCCCTTCACCTTTTGTTAATCAAACCTGCTACGGTAAGGGATATTATTTTCTTTCATACTCCTAAATCGAAACTTATTATGGAACTATTGCTTCTATAATTCCTGAAAATATTATATGTTCCATAATAGTTGAACTTCATTATTTCAACTGAACCTTCCTATTTACGTGAACCTTTCTATTGAACTGTAACCGTTATTCTGAAATGTGGATCTTGAATATCATTTTTAAATTTCACTCCACATCATGTTGACAATTTGGACATTATTTGAATCTGTACAAAGTAAACTTCTGATACTTATTGTTTATCCTGTTCTTCTGTTCATCATTTGTATCACTGTTATTTGTATTAATCATCAAGAATCAAGCTGTTGTGAATATCTGTGGCCGGGGGCACAGATGTGATATAATTGTTGAACAGATGATAGGTTAAAGGCGATATACTAGGTTAAAGGCGATACATCTGTTTGGTGTCTTTTATGGCACGTGGTTAATGTTCTCTTTGGCCCGTAGTGCAAAGATGAACTGTTGATTGGTATGATTATGACCAAAGGCTGAATCTGGTATAATCATGACCGTTGGTGTTATATTGAATGTCTTTGACCCGTAGTGCAAAGATGAACTGTTGATCTGCATGATTATGACCAGGAACTGTGAAGTTGTATTATTTTGACTAATGGTATTTCAGATGATAAAAGTTGATGATATTTTTACTAAAAAGAGAAGTGAGTGGACATTATAGTCTGCATTATTCTTCTAATAGATTGCTCATTCCGCTGCTATTATTGATATGAACGTTGTTTAAGAATTTAACTGCAGTTTTTGATATAAACCTTGTAGTCTATTGTATTTTATCAAAGACTCAACTGTTGAAGGCTAATGATAAATTATTCGTCATTATCTTAGTCATGATATTTCTTACTGGGCTATTTGAGCTCACCCTTTCTTTTTGTTCCATTGTTTTTCAACAGGAGATGAGAACGTAACGGGGTCTAGCCGGGGAATGGAGTGAGAGTGCGGGGATAGCTATCATAGTCTTCACGTGTTATAAAATAGTGTGACAATAATAATGAAGACTTAGTTGTGTTGTATTATCCACTGTATTGTTGTACGTTGTATTTCATTGTAATAATTTTGTTGTAGTCTTTTGACGACTCAAGTTTGGGCTGTGTGGGCTCAGATTTGGGGGCGTCACAATATAACTATAATAATGAAAAAAAAATAATGAGTTTTAAAGTATAGTTCATTAATGAATGAATGTTAATTTATTTATTTTTAATAAATACAATAATCAATGCTCTAAATTATAATTTAAATAAGTTTTTATTATTTTTGAAATCCTAAATTCAAAATGAATGCTCTACTTATTAATGTTTAGATGCCCATTAATAAATAGATATTCATTTTATGTGTTAATTTGGAGTAATACTGTAGTGTATATGAATATTTATAATCTATAATTATAACATTTAAATTATATTTATAAAACTTGTTAAATGATATATTTTAGATATATTGTAACATTATATATAACTAGAATAAGAGAAAAAAATAATGAGTTTTAAAATATAGTTCATTAATGACTGAATGTTAATTTATTTATTTTTAATAAATACAATAATCAATGCTCTAAATTATAATTCAAATAAGTTTTCATTATTTTTTAAATCCTAAATTCAAAAATAAATACTCTTCTTATTAATGTTTTGATATCCATTAATAAATAGATGCTCATTTTATGTGTTAATTTGGAGTAATATTATAGTTGTCATATATTTATAATATACAATTATAACATTTAAATGATATTTATAACACTTGTTAAATAATGTATTTTAGATATATTGTAACACTATATATAACTAGAATAAAGGAAAAAAATAATAAGTTTTAAAGTATAGTTCATTAATGAATGAATGTTAATTTATTTATTTTTAATAAATACAATAATCAATACTCTAAATTATAATTTAAATAAATTTTTATTATTTTTAAAATCCTAAATTTTAAAATGAATGCTCTACTTATTAAAGTTTGATGTCCATTAATAAGTTGATGTTCGTTTTATATGTTTAGAGCAATATTATAGTGTGTATGAATATTTATAATCTATAATTATAACATTTAAATGATATTTATAACATTTATAACACTTGTTAAATGATCCAAAAGTTATATTCTAACACTTGTTAAATGATATTTATAACACTTGTTAAATTATACATTTGAGATATTTTAACTTTATAATAATAAAAATTCCTTAACTATACTTAAATCAATTTATTAATATTATAATAAAAGTGTTATTTTCAACTTTTTAGAAGTGAAATGACATATTTTAAAAATAATTTTCGTATGATAGTGAAAACTAATTATTATATTAGGAAGATCACTTAAAACTTAAAAGAAATTATTTTGCTTATTTTATATATATATATAAGTTATTCGGATACGAATTCCGGATACGGATCCGAATTCGGATATCGGATTCCGGATATCCACTATCCGCCGGATATATTTACGGACGGATGTTAAACGAATACGAATACGCCTATATCCGTAATTCGTATCCGTTTATTTGCGGATACCTTTAAACCGAATACAGATATATCCGTTTTTTTCCGAATGCGAATAATATCCGTTTTTTTTCGAATACGAATGCGGACGGATACGAATTTTCCGGTTACCATTTACAGCCCTAGCGTGAATAAATGTGTTGTGCATTATTTTATGGGGATGTTATTAGCATATTATTAATTGGACCAACAAAAGATTGATAATTATGCATCAACATCTCATTAAAATCTATTTTGGGTGTCGTAAATAGATTTTATATAACTAACTGCTTGCCTACAGTTGGTTTTTTTATTATGATTAATTATTAATTATTATTGTACTTTGTGGATTTCTTTTAGTTTTTTGTAAATATACTTATGAGCTTGATCATGTTTCAGCATTGACTCCTACTACTATTTCTGGATATCTCTCTGGAATTGAAGCCTTGAATGAGACTAATTTTACTGTTTGTAAAGAGCAAGTGAAAATTGTTCTCGACGTTATGGATTTGGACTATGCATTACGAGTGGATCCTCTTGCTCCACTTACAACTACAAGCTCAAATGAGCAAAAAACTATTTATAAAAAGTGGGAGCGATCCAATCGCATGTCCCTTATGATTATGAAAAACTCTATCACGACAGCCATTCGAGGAGTCATTCCTGTAATGACCACGAATTTCATTATACATTGTAATTATAATTAATATATAATTAGCAATGAATTTAAAATTTTTGTACTAATAAATTGTGCATTAGATAATAAAATAGATGTACTTGTTCGTGCATATATTTAATTAAAGAATTAAAGCAAGGGTATAATTAATTAAGACAAATCTAATTGGATTATATTTTTAATCCAAATGAGTTGTTAAACTAGGTCCAAGATATTAACCTAGTAGCCCATGTAATTAATTTAATTACTAGCCCATATAATTAATTAAACAAGCCCAATGCTTATTTTAATTAAAGTTAGCATAGTTATTTAAATGCTAGCCCAAAGTGTTAATTAAATTGAGCCCAAACCAATTCAATGGATGAGCCCAATATATTAATTTCCTAAGTCCAACATGGAGCCCAATAGGAAGTCAAAATTGGTCAACAATTGAACCCATGTATAGATATATTTGTATATGCATAAATACACATTAAAAGCTAGAAAAATAAAGGAAAAATGGCATGGAAAATACCATTTTGCTGATTTTTTTTTGGTCCCACTTGATGTTGCTTGATTTGCTAGATTGCTTCTCTTTTACACTAGATCAAAGTTGGCCAACAACTCTAGTCAATCAACTAGTCAATCACCATGTCAATCCATCAAATAGTAAGCTTGATTAGCCTTTAATTTGACCAACATAGATGAATTAGTGAGTTAATGGTGTGTTAGTAGATGGCTATAAAAGAAACCCCCTACACTTGTTTTAGGTTGGTTAGTTCATTGCTAGAGAATTTCCTAGAGAGCAAAGTGTGAGCATTTGAGAGGGTTAGAAAATTTGAGAGCAAAATACTAAGAGAAGAGAAGGAGTCTTGATTCATGCCATCTTCCTTCACAACTTATTTTGGAAGAAAAAGAAAGATAGCCATTAAAACAAGGTAATGATTATTTTAAATGTAGTTTGTTTTTAAAGTAAATAAATCATCATGTTAGTATAAACATGTTAATATAGTTATTAATGTGTAGTTATAATATTTATGTTATGCTTGAGTTTAATATGTTTGGTTTGTATTTTAGTATATTTTATATGCTAAGATATGTATTTAATAGTGTGTAAACAAGTTTTGGAATTTATGTCCAAAAATATTTTTATAAAACTTAGGTTTGATGTTCTAATATTATAGAATATTAAATCATGAGAAAAACAAAGTTTGAATCACTCAAAATGGAGTTATATACAAAAAGTTATGATTTATAGTAGTTTATGTGATGTAAAAATTTTTATAAAAAAATATGTTATTAAATCATGAAAAATTAATTTTTTCATGTTATAAATTAATATAAGGTGAGTGGTAATTTTTTTGGATTTTTATTGAGGAATTAAAGCTTACTTGATGGTATATTTTTATTTAAAATGTGTGTACCGGAGCACTGTTCACATTCTGCTTGGAAGAAAAAAAATTACACTGGCCGCGCAATGCGCGCCTCACTATTCACCGCCAGACACGGAGCCAAACGACGCCGTTTGGCGCATAAAGAAAATAACCTTCGCGCAATGCGCGGAAGCCGGTTACGGCTTCTCAAAACGGCACCGTTTTGGGCCGTAAAATCTGAAACGCGCGCAATGCGCGGTAGGAAAATTCCGGCGAAATTACCAGAATGCCCCTCCGTGTTTTTCTTGGCAGAATTACCATTCTGCCCTCGGTTCAGATTTCGACTTATTTACGGAAATGCCATTCGGGTTAAATTTAATTAATTTAAATATTTAAAAACTAAATTAAAATTATAACAAAAATAATTATAATACAAAAATAATATTGGGGAGGATATTTTTCATTAAGTTTAATATTTAAATATTTTAAATATTAATCTAGTTAGCTAAACCATGGTTAAGTTAAATAAATTTATTATTTGTTTATTATTTTAAATGTTAATAATAAATAAAGATGATAAATTAGCATTTATTACTTAATGCCCATTAAATAATACGTAAAGAGAGATAAAATTTATAAATTTATTATTTATTATTTAAATATTATTAAATAATAAATAAGGATAATTAGGTAATTAATTATTATTTAATTAGCATTAAATAACGATTAATGGAAATTAAGTTATTAGAGTAATAATTTATTATTTAATTTAAATAATAAATAAGAATGATTTGATTATTATTTAACCTTAAATAATAATTAAAATTAATTATTATTTAATTGACATTAAATAATAATTAAAGAGGATTAAGATTAGTAAACTATTATTTAATTTCCTTAATTAAATAATAAGTAAGGTTAATTACTTGGTTAATTATTGGTTGATTAACATTAAATTAAAGAAGGTTAAAACTAAGTTAATAATTATTTATTATTTAATTATAATTAAATAATAAGTAGGTACAATTAGTTATTAATTATTTTATATAATAACTAGAGTTAATTAATTAATTTCTATTTAATCAATATTAAATAGTAATTAAAAAGAGATTGAGTTAATATAATAAATTAAATTTAATTAAACAATTATAATAAGTTGTTTAAAGGTTTAATAAGTGTCCAACACTTAAGAAAAATATTTTCTAACTTATTAAATTATTAACCTAATATGATTAAGGGTTTATAAGGTTAATAATATTGTTTTGACTAATGGAAATTATGTGTTAGTACTTATGTGTGGTAAATAAGTTCATTATCAAGCGTATAGTTATGCAAATACGCCGTGCTAATTATTAGACCGACTTTATTAATGTTAGGTCTTTCAAAGCAAGTAGTTAAAGCTAGACATTTATTGTAGCTGTGCAGACAGGCAAGTTTTCTACCCTTAAACTTGTATTTATTGTTGCAGATATTTTTCAACCGTATTTACATTTCAATTATTGTTGAGCAAGTATTCTACACCCGTAGTTACTTGACAGACCTTTGAGTGAATTAATTATCAAAAATTACTTCACATCATTATTGATTATTGTATTCGCACATAGTGCTTTTGCAAACTGTCTAAGAACGTCTAAGCTAATTGTTTCGGCTAGACAAATGCATGTTAAATTCATTTAATTGAATATTATAAAAGCTTATCCAAACCATTGGTTGGTGCGGATTCTTACAGTAAGACTGAGATAGAACAACCCTAGTTAAAGGGGATTTTTATTTGTCGGAGACCCGACAGCGCGCAAGAAAACTAAATGTGATGCATATACATAGGACATGAGAGGACTGATCCCCTCAAGTGTCCCGTTATTTTAACAAGGAGTCAGACATTGTATGTCTGTTCTACCTTAGTAGCAGTTCATGGTCATTAAAGACCACTCAGCAGTAAAGAGTCAATTCCTTCTTTTATTGAACATTGATTCTTGTTATCTTTCACAATTGCTATTGTTGAAACCTTGAAGTTATTTCCCTTCATCATGATATATCGTATGATTGTTGTTTATAAACTTGCTGAGCCATTTAGTTGCTCATTCTTGCTATATCATGACTATATTTCAGCCAATCCCGAAAGCTCTAAATCGAACAAAGGCAAGGGGAAAGCGAATGCTTAGTTGTAGTAATTACATGCTAGTTTAAATTGCGGTTATGTAATTACTGTTGTAAATCTTTTGTATTTCCCTTAAGATATGTAATGTTACAATTTAAGGTTAATAGACCTTGGGAAGTGTAGCCTTTATATAAGGAACCTTTTGTATTATTCCGCGTAGTTTGAATACAATATATGTATTTCATTGTTGTTAAGTATTGTACGGTGAGAACCAAACCCGAGGCTAAAGAACCCGGATTTGGGGTCGTCACAATTCCTGACTCTGAGAATGCCAAAGAGTACTTAGCATCAGTCGAGGAACAATTTAAGGGATTTTCTAAAACTCATGCAAGTACCCTTATTTTGAAAATGTTCACCAGCAAGTATTATGGGGTTAGTGGAGTGCGCGAGCACATTATGATGATGAATGATACTGCCTTTAAATTAAAGGGTATGGACATGGAGATTTCTGAGGGTTTTCTCGTTCACTTCATTATGACTTCTTTTCCTGCACAATTTGATCCATTTAAGATCAATTATAACACGCAGAAAGAAAAGTGGAAGATGAGCGAGTTGATCGCCATGTGCGTACAAGAGGAAGAAAGGCTTAAGATTGAAAAACCTAATGTTGCTCATCTGACTACCACTGGATTCCATAAGAAGAAGACCCATAAAAATGGCAAAGGTTTTAAAAATAAGGATAAGCCAATTTCTACCAAAACAAATAAGGCAAATTATTCAGGTAACAAATCTGAGGCTGGTCCTAAATGTCACTTCTGTAAGAAGTAAGGACATATTCAGAAAGACTGCCCTAAGTTCAGAGAATGACTTGAAAAGAAATGTATGTCCTTTAATTATGTGACTTATGAATACTTTCTAATTGACGTTCCTTCTAATACATGGTGGTTTGACACTAGTTCTATGGTTCACATTACTAATTCATTACAGGGATTCCTTTCAAAGAAGACACTACAAAAGGAGGAAATAACCATTAAAGTTGGCAATGGAGATTCTATACAAGTTGAAGCTGTAGGAACTCTTCCTTTAGTTTTGGGGAGTAGTTTCATCTTGTATTTATATGATACTCTTTATGTTCCTAGTATGACACGGAATTTAATTTCTGTATCTATACTTGACGTTAATGGTTTTTCGTTTAAGTTTGGGAATAATAAAATAATTATTTATCATTACTCTCATATTGTTGGTTCTGACACTTTAGAGGGAAACCTCTATAAGTTAAATTTGGATAATGTCTTTGCTGAATCCTTGTTAACAATGAATGTGACAGAAAATATCTTTAAAAGCAGAAATAAGAGAAAACTAGGTAATGAGAATTCTTCAAAATTGTGGCATCAACGTTTAGGCCATATTTCAAAAGACAGAATGCAACGTCTTATAAAAGATGGAATTCTTCATTCACTAGATTTCTCTAACTTTGACCATTGAATTGAATGTATAAAAGGAAAATTTGTGAAAGGTAGTAAGAAAGGAGCCACTAGAAGTGGTGCACTCCTTGAAGTGATTCACACTGATATATGTGGACCATTTTCTGCTGGAATTGGTGGACACAAATATTTCATTACGTTTATTGATGACTATTCTCGCTATACTTATGTTTACCTGATTAATGAAAAATCTGAGTCGCTAAATATGTTTAAAATTTTCAAGGCTGAAGTTGAAAATCAGCTTGACCGAAAAATTAAAGTAGTGAGATCAGATAGAGGCGAAGAGTATTATGGTAAACACTCCGATACAGGTCATAGTCCTAGTCCATTTGCCTTATTTTGTCAAGAAAATGGAACCGTTACTCAATATACAATGCCTGGTACACCGCAATAGAATGGTGTAGCTGATAGGGGAAATCATACCCTTATGGATATGGTACGTAGTATGTTATGCAATTCCAGCTTACCTATATTTTTGTGGACTAAGGCATTAAAGACAGCTGTTCATATTTTAAATCGGGTTCCTAGCAAATCTGTCTTTAAGACTCCTTATGAAATTTGGGCAGGTAGGAAACCTAGTTTAAAATACCTACGGGTATGGGGCTGTCCGGCCGAGGCTAAAATTTTTAATCCACAAATAAAGAAACTTGAATCTAAAATCATTAGTTGCCATTTTATTGGATATCCTGATAGATCTAAGGGTTTTCGTTTTTATTGTCCCTCACATATTACTAGAATTGTTGAGACTAGGCATGCAGAGTTTTTAGAGAATGGTGATTTAAGTGGGAGTGGTGAGCCTAGAAAAATTGATCTTGAAGAAAATTGGATTTATGTTCCTTATCCTATAATTCAAGAGGATGAGACGAATGATGCTCCTGAGATAGCTGAGCCACCACCTAATGTTGAACCCCACATTATTGAAAATCATATTCCTGAAATTGTGCAGCCTTTACATAGGTCCGAATGACCCAGAAAACTTGTTAATTTTGATGATTTTATAACATATCTTAATGAGATTGACTATGATTCAAGTGAGATTAATGATCATATTTCCTATAAAGAGGCTATTACGACTGTTCAATCAACTCAATGGCTTGATGCCATGAATGATGAGTTGAAATCAATGGAGCTTAATAACGTTTGAGATCTTGAAGAATTACCGAGAGGTGTTAAACCTGTTGGTTGTAAGTGGGTCTATAAGACCAAATTAGATCCTAAAGGGAACGTTGAAAGATATAAAGCTCGATTGGTTGCCAAGGGTTTCACTCAAAAGGAAGGTGTAGATTATAATGAAACTTTATCTCCAGTATCAAGGAAGGATTCATTTAGAATAGTCATGGCTCTAGTAGCTCATTATGATTTGGAGTTACATCAAATGGATGTTAAAATTGCATTCCTTAATGGTGACTTGCATGAGAATGTCTATATGACACAACCAGAAGGTTTTCTGGTTAAAGGCAAGGAACATATGGTATGTAGACTAAAGAAATCCACCTATAGGTTAAAACAGACCTCTCGACAATGGTATCTTAAGTTTCATGAGGTGATGAGTAATTTTGATTTTAAGAAAAATATAGTAGATCAATGCATATACTTGAAGGTCAGTGGGAGTAAATTTGTTATTCTTGTTTTGTATGTTGATGATATACTACTTGTAAGTAATAACTCAGACATGTTGTATGAGACAAAACGTTTTCTTTCTGAAAATTTTGATATGAAGGATCTCGATGAAGCCTCTTATGTCATAGGTATTGAAATTCATCGAGATAGGTCTCGCGGGATATTAGGATTATCCCAAAGAGCTTATATTGACAAAGTTCTTAACAAATACAACATGCAAAATTGCTCCCCTACTGTTGTCCCTGTTGTTAAGGGTGACAAATTTGACTTATATCAATGTCCTAAGAATTAGTTAGAACGTGATCAAATGAATCTTATTCCTTATGCTTCTGTGGTTGGGAGTCTTATGTATGCTCAAGTTTGTACTCGTCCTGATATATCGTATATAACTGGTATGCTTGGACGTTACCAATCAAATCCAGGTTTAGATTACTGGAAAGCAGTTAAAAATGTGTTACGCTACTTACAGGGTACTAAGGATTTTATGCTTACATTCAGAAAAACAGATAACCTTGAAGTTGTTGGTTATTCTGATTCTGATTTTGCTAAGTGTAAAGACGAAAAGAAATCTACATCAAGGTACATTTTTATGTTTTCAGGAGGCCCTATTTCGTGGAGAAGTCATAAGCAAGAGTTAACTACCACTTCCACGATGATGGCAGAATATGTGGCTTGTTATCATGCTACTTGTCACGCCATATTGTTGAGGAATCTTATTTCAGGACTTAAGGTTGTAGATTCCATTTCAAGGCCATTGAAAATATTTTGCGATAATAATTCTGCTATTAGTTTTTCCAACAGCATAAGTTCGAGTGGTGCTGGACTGTACCTTGACACTAAGTACTTATTCGTTAGGGAAATAGTTGAAGATCAAAACGTTGTCATTAAGTATATTAGTACGCATGATATATTAGCGGATCCACTTACGAAAGACTTACCATTTAAACTCTTTTTAGAACATGTTGTCGGCATGGGTTTAACTGGTAGTCTTAATTAGTAAGTTACTTTGATGTAAGACAACTTAATTTTGAACTCGTTGTTTTGACTTCACATTACGTTTATGGTTTACTATTCTCTTTATTGTGCACACTTGAGAACTTATGAGCAAATAGTTATGTTTGGACCATATGAATGAGTTTAAATTATTACCACTTATGTAAACTCTATTCATACATGTTATACTTAATGTTAATCATTGTTTTAAAGAAAGTACTAGTTATGTAACTAATGGGGATCTTGTGTTAATTGTGACACAAAGATTGTATTAATTCGTATTGGTGCTTTTATTTGAACAGGATGTAGATATTAAATTAATGTTTGGCCAAATTAATGATTGTAAGCATTATATTTTGTATATAAAGAGTATTTCGGCCAAGTGGGAGAATGTTAGAATATTTTATTTCCTAATGTGGCCTCTACTATTTATGTATTTATTGAGTTTACATATTGTATTAATTTAATTACTTTATTTATGGGTTTGGTAATTATGTGACCCATAAGTAATATTACTAATAGTATTTGGCATAATGGGCCCTAGGGTTTCATAATCTTGATGGACGATTTTGACCCTTAGCTATTCTATAAATAAAACAGTTAGGGTTTGGTCTCAATTGTCGTCTCAAGAATTTTTATACACACCCATATATCCATCCTAAGATTGAGAGAGACAATTGAAGACATCCACTCTTAAGCGCAACGAATACGTGATATATACGAGATGTCTTCTCTCAATTCATGTAAGTTCTTATTTGTATATGTTTATTCTATGAAATAGCATGATTCCATTAAATAATTATTCAACACATGCATCTACAGTAAATGGATTGTTATTTATTGTTCTGCTTTATCTTTACACGTAAAAGGAAGAACGATTGCTTCTTGTGTCTTATATAAATAACACAGTACATGGATAAACAATGGTTCATTTGTTTTATATGATATGTGTCCATACCCGGTCCCCCAATGTTTTATTTTATCAAGAATATCTTAGAGAAAGAGATTTAATTAGGCTTCCGGTGTAACCTTTTGTTTATTAGTACTAATTGTATAAAATATAACTATACATACTTCATAATATCTTTTTAATATTAAAAAAATCATCTAAATAATTATTTATTTCTTCTATACAAATCTTAATAATTAGATAATTAATAAAATCAAGAAAACTAAATATAATTCTTTTTTTTTAGGACAAATATTGAAGGAATGTTCCCCAACATATTGGTTATGAGTACTCTTATGACTGAAAATTTATATGTGCCATTCCACGTGTTATCACAAATGGATAAGTACTCTCTGGAAGAGACGCTTGCTTCTTCCTATAATTCTAATTCTTGTCAATATATTCTTGCATGTCTTTTTATTAACCAACTATTACAACATTAACGTGCTTTTCAGTAATTTTGCTATTTATAGATATTATCAGTAGTACTATTATAGGCTTAATTTGTAGATGTTTCTATAATCAAGTAGCCGGCACACCATGAATCTGAGACATGCATGCATAATACCATGAGTGGAAAAGAAACTCCACTAAATCTGGCACGGGATGGGATAAACATTAAGCCTAAAAATTAAAAATTACATCATTTTTTCTAATCCAACTAAATCTTATCCAATCTACGTACTATCATATATATATGCGTGTGTGTTTGTGTGTGATTGTTGTCATATATCATATCAGCAATGGCTTACTAATCATACATATATATATATAATCTCGATCATTAATATTAAAGGATGAAAATAATGCAAATTAAGGGGAAAATCGAAAACACACACACAAACACTACCTAAATTAATTACTGCATAATTATATTTGATTAATAATTAATGTATATTGCCGCCTCCCCAATCAGCCCTCTGATCTTACAATATGCATGATTATGACTTGAGTTTCAATAAAGTTTTACATTGACTGGAGGCTGGAGGGACGAAAAGTAACTATGCATGCACTCAAAAGTCATATTATATAGTTTGCTTAATGGAGTATACATTCTTATATAGTCACCCTAGCTCCATGTGAAACTGATTTATTTAAAGCAAATGATCCACCCACGTTTTGTCTATAAATATATAAACTCGCCCTTATCCAGTTTTGTTCATAAAATAAGCCGCCCGTGGGATATATTTAAAAAATAATTTAAAAATTCAGGGGCGACTTATTTTCAGCCCATACAAATTTGAATTATTTTACCGGTCCCGAATTTGGCCGGCCTGCCTATGACTAGGTCAACAATGATAATGAAAATTACAAAGAAAGTGAGATATTTTATTCACATTGGGAGGAAGGGAGTATTTCAGATAGACTCCTTATCCTTTCCTCCCTTCGTATTAAAACAATCATTTGGGTTAGGGTGATAACTAGCCCCTTTTGTGATATATCAGTCCCATGTTAGAATATTTCAAATTAAATTGTATCTAATGTCTTACCTCTGCAACTAATCCAGTGGACCGAGTCTTATTTTGATCACTGACTTTTGAGAATCATACTTGTTTATATATGAAAAGTTTGTGAATTCATCATCATTAAAACAATTCACGCCTCCGGAAGCACCTTTAATCATGTTGAACCGAACACTGCTAGAGTGAATGGGAAACCATTTAAGTATCTTTTTACATGGGAAAATGATACATGTGTCTTGATGAAATTGGATTATGGAGTCTATGATAAATTATACTCTCTTATAGGATAAAAGTATTAATTGATTTTATGCGCATATTAAGAAAAAAGATAAAATGACAAAATTATTCATATTTAAATTCTCATTTAATTGCATAATTTTCTACATATTAATAGTGATGCTCTGTAAATATGTATAGAGAATAAATATATGACAATTAATATTAAAAATATTATAGGCAAATTATTATAAAAAAATATATTATTTAAGGTCAATAGATATTTAATTTAGGATTACCTAAAATAGTAATAAAAACTTTTATCATGGGACGGAGAAAGTAATAAATTAAGGTGAGGTCATTTTTAATTCGCAAATATTTTGTATGTATGCACATATATTGCAAGTATAATTTCAGTTGAAAACTTTCGCAAAACATAAGAGAACTTTTTTACATGCATATTCTCAAAAACAGTGCAAAACTTGTATTTTCCTAATACTTAGTTGGAAAAAACGGCAAGAATAAAGAACAATCAAACTAAAATTGCTCATTCGTTGCTCGTCTATTTCGTGGCTTTAGGCGAAATAACATTGAATTTAGTCGACTGCTGCATCTGGGAATCTTTTAATATTGATTAAAATGATTGCATACTAAACAAACCATAATTAATTGTCAGATAAGTTGGAGACTTGGAGCTGGAATCTGGGATTTGGTTTTTTTTTTTATTTGTCTTTTATTGTCAATCAAGTCATGCATGTACTAAAAGGGCAAATAATTGAGAATCCCCATTTCATAAGGAATCTGAATCACCCTCACTTGCTCATTTTCTTCTTCCATTCCATTGTTGACTTAAGATAGTCTAGCATGTATGTTTGGAATAGAATAGAGAAATAGTAATAGAAAAATGAAAGTCCAAAAGGTCTCCTCTGTCATTTCAGAAAATTTAGCAGGCCCCTTAATTCCTGCCAGCCAGCTGGTGACCCTTGGAATTCTTTCTTATTTTTCCTTTCAAGTTTTGGATGAGAAATTGAGAATATTCAAGCTTTAAGTTCAGGGGTTCCTTTCTTTTTTAAGTCTTCCGGGAAAAGGGTTCCTAGTCCCTTTGTCCTTTATTAATGGCGACCAGAGAGAGACGGACAAACAGATTCCTTGTTCTTTTCTTTTCCTCCTCTCTTTTCTTTAATTATCCATTTTATCTAAGAACACTACTTCTGTCAAGATGGCACTTGAATCTAATATATATATATATATATATATATATATATATATATATATATATATATATATATATATTTAAATAAAGCAAAATAGTATCCACTACTTAGAAAGGGAGGTAAAAAAAATACATCAATAATTTTATAACTACTAAAACTGATGAAAATTTATTTATTTACGATCAAGTTATCAATTCATAACCAAATCAAGTCACATGAAATGCTTCACCAGAATAGATTTTTGGGCCAAAAAAAACAAAAAACAAAGATTTCTTTCCCAGCTACCAATCTTCACATTCAGCTTCATTTTCTCCTTACGATGGGTTTAACTTTAAGGTCATGTTTGTTCGTAAGGATTATAATCTCAAGACAGAGATTATAATATCAAGGTTATGTTTGTTTGCAAGAATTACACTTATGATAAAACTATTAATCCCAAATGTTTTGTTTAGTTTTAAATTTGAACTTGGGATTATTAGTTCAAATATTATAAAATGACTTAAAAGAAGGAATTGCCAAAATAATTTTCCTTCAGACCTAGTACATAGTTAGCTCACCTGGAGCCAGATAACCGGGCTTCTAGCACCAACAGAACATCAGTTTAGAGATGATATATTACGGCCGCCTACGGAAAACTGAAAAAAATATGCACTTCACAAGTCAAATAGTTACGTTTATTTAGCTTCTGATCCAGTACTAATTCTTCCGTGCACAAGGCAAAAGAAGAGGGAAAACAAAAGTCTCGGTGCTACTTTAGATACTCTTTTTGCAACTGCTTTAGATTGTTATAATAAGTCATATCTCTATTAGAAACAAACATGTGGAGGGATGAGCTTTCCTGGGTTCATGATATTATTGGGATCTAATGCAGCTTTTATTCTCTTCATTGTCCTCAAAGTCTCTATTCCAAGTTCTTCTTCAAGGTACTGAAAATTCAGAGGATACACCATCAGTAAAATCTTAAATGCTGAAGAAGTACAGAGTAGAAAACTTGGGAACTGATACCATACCAAAATTTCATAAACTAAACAATGTTAAGCTTTTTCTTAAGAAACAACATGAATTTGAGAAATTCAAATTTGGTTTGCTGCTTCTTTATTTCTTCAAGATAATTCTAACAGTCCCAACAATGAGTAATTCTGCTGACATTTTGTTGGGTGAAGCCCTTAACATCTTTACTGCAACTTTCTTTACTTCGTTCATTTGTTTAAGAAGTACAATATCATCAATGGTTTAGCTTCAATGTCTACCCAACAGGTCATACCTAGTCATATCTCAACCTTTTTTATTCATGCCATATATTGCAAGGCCCATGCATCAAAGTAAACTAGCACCTATTTCGATGATCTAAAATGTCCATGGAATATATCTCTGTCAATGCATTATGCGGGTGCTAAATATTTCTGTGCCGCAAGCTGCTTTCTGGAGAGATACCATACCTTCATTTTTCCAGTTCCCACACCGTGTTCTCCAGTACAAGTTCCTGCTTAGTCATAAAACAATAGAGAAAAAAACTATATTAATAATGCAAAAAATGCAGTGTAACTACAGATAAGATTATCAAAATGAAAAGAGTATTGTACTCTCAAGCAAAAAGTTATGTTAATAATGCGAAAAAGGCAGTGTAACTACAGATAAGAATATCAAAATGAATAGAGTATTGTCCTCTCAAGAAACTACGAGCAATTATCATTGATGGTATGATTTGGCATGTGAACGGAATAATAAAAGGACATGAAGGTGAAGTGAATGTTCATCTTTAAGAAAGGGAGGCCATCTTTCCTTGTTGCTTGTGCAATTAAAAATAGAAGTATGAAGGAAAGAAGGATGCTGGTAAATATACCATTACAAGATCTACAAACAAGAGTCATTCACAAGTGTGAAGTACAAAATGGGTGACACTACATTTTTCTTTCTATATTCCTCCCTCTTTCTCTAATTACAAACAAAGTGTATGGGGAATATTGTATCCCTAAGGTGGAGAGCATCGCATCCCTTTTTTCTTCCTTTCTGATATTCTCCCTACCAAACAAAACTTTATCCTCGTCCATTTTTAACCCTTGACATTTGCTCCTACCACGCAGGGTTGGAGTCAGAGTTTCACTTCTTTTGGGTTTTTTAAGTTGGGGAGGGGAGGTTATTTTTTCTTATAAAAACAAAGGCCTAGCAGCCATACAGAAAACAGAATAATATCCACCCACTCCCATGTAAAATTATTACCTTTCATTGATAAAGCAGTATGGACCATAAAATGGTTCAATCTTTCAGCCTCCCTTTGTTGTTCCACTTGGCTAGGATCAAATAAGATCACAGTGTGGAAGTTCCCATCACCAGAATGAGCAATAACCGTGCTAATATTCAAGATCAGTCGAAGCGTAAACACAATTAGCATGTCATTAGAAAGGTTTAAAACCTAATCGCATACAAGTCCTCTAACATCTTGTTACTGAGGTCTTTGTGCAACATAATACACCCTGCAGAAACTTCTAAATTTTTAAATATATGCATTCAGTTTCGAACAAACATACCACAACAGTGGTGAAGCATCCAGCTCTTTTTTGGATCTTGATATTAATTCAGCTAGGTGTGATAAGGGAACACATACATCCTGCAAGAGAATAAAATATGTGAAGGTCATGGGGTCAGAGAAGGCTACTATGATCACAGCAGGAATCAAGAAATATAAAAGGTAAAAACCCTCTTCAACAGTTGGGCAATAATCTAGACTACATGAAAAACTATCAGACAATAATCTCAGGATGTTTCATTTTAAAAACAGTTCCATAGAAAACATTAAGAAAATAGAGAAAGGACTAATGTGTCCTTAACTGATAAAGACGAAGTAAATAGCTAAAATAGATGCCAAATGTGGAAGATTTAGAGAGGAGTAAGATTAAATTTAGTTTTGTATTAACTCATGGAAAGTGTCTGAAAGAGTTCCTTCAGATACAAATTGAAGGTTATAAGTAATGTGCTATATTTCATTTAGTTACTAATTTAGTTTTTGCATTTGCCTGATCATGGGTAATTTGATCATAAACATACAAGAGAAGATCTCATGGTGCATGCTATATCTGCTGACATGCCACAAACTGGTACAAGCATACGGACAGCATTTTATTTATTTATAGTTTTATATTTGGGGGGAGGGGTTATGACAAGTTAAAAACTTAAAATTTCTGGATTAAGCTTAAGAGCAGAGTACTCAAATATTAAAGTAATAGAATTTTCTTCATAAAACTCTAGTTCCAATAAAGGTAAAAAGAAGTATTAGTTAGCACCAAAATATAGAGATGATTTTATTGTTTTTTAGGGTTTATTATGTACAAGAGGAGATGAAGGGGAAAAAATATTCATATAGAACAAAGGAAAGCTTAATAAAGTAGAAAAAGTCCTCAACAATAATGCACCAGGCATAAATGTTACAGGAGAAATCATCTGAAAACTACAGAAAAAATCATGCTTGGATAATAAAAATACATTTTAAAGCAACTTATGTTAGGGGAGAACCGGGAAGCCAGCGCGTCGCGTACGCGCACACAAGGCACTAACACACATGTTTGGAACCCAACTTGACCCAAAAGTTTAAGCCATTAGGCCTTGAGCTTATTCATGTATATTAATCATTCACTCTTTTATTATTTATCCGATTTGGGACTTCAACTCACTTGTGATATCCTAACAACTTATAAATGTTTCAAGCTGAATCAACATGCTATAATAAACGAGTGGCAAAGGAAGATATATATAACTAGATATACATGTATAAATTATTAGTAGGGGCGGGCTATTTCCTGGTGAAGAGGAAGTTAGGGCTGACGAACAAGAAGCTGTATATTCAAATCAATATATAGACAATTTGTGCAAATAATGCAAAGCTAATGTCTGTACGCAATGCACCCAGTCCCTCCTTCACAAAGTTCTTGATGAATAGGATGAAATTATGTGACAGAATTTATTCCAATGTATATGCGCACCTGTATTTGACTCACACACCCAGAACCCTTGTTTAATGGAATTGAAGACTGACACTGATCCAGAGCATGATGATACCCACATATGAGAATGCTTGATCATAAACAACAAAGAGGAGCACATGCAAAACGCGTAAAGAAAATGAAATTCAACTAGCAAGTGCTAATAGTTCAAATAGAATGCAAAATCTGATTTGAGAGGAAGAAAAGGAAAGTATTTCCGGTGTTGTCTGCCAAGAAGCATGGCCACCGATAAGGTAAAATGGAAAGATTACTTGTAGGTGAAATGGAAAGATCATACAAGTAATCTTATTGAGTCTAGTAAAGCTTATCTTGATTGTTGATGCGTGCCAACTATTGTAACTCAATATCCTGAGTTAATATGTACGTCACTATTATACAAGAATAAACTTTGTAGAAGAGACCAGTATATATTATTAGATAAGACTGACCGAAATCATAGCTTCAAAATTAGGTGCCATCGCAAAACAAGCCCAAAGTGCCTCCTTCCTTGTCTACATGTAGCATAACAAATAGTAAGAACGTTAAATAGACGTTATCACGAAAACCACCTAAAAGAGGGAAACAAATTTGATCATTCACAAATAATAACAGCATAAAGAAGGGCTTTGTAGGTACAGGTTCTTTTGCGAATCAAATTGGCTCTCAGGATGAAGTCAGGGTCAAGGTTAAAGCATTAATTCCCTTAAAAACTATAAAAACATAAAGTGTGCCGATATCTGTAATGCAAAAAAATAATATTTCTACCACATATAATCACTTTCCTCAATCAAATTAAAACATTCCAAACAGAATTATTAGATCTAAGCGTCAGTTGAAGAATATTTGCAGTGCCTAGATGATTGTGTAGGAGCCGTGATTAGAGACCATGAAAGACAAGTACACAAAACACTCAATCACCACAATGGATGGATTAGTCATCCACATCCAATCACATCATGCCGAGCTGTAATTCTATACTGACAAAGGTCTAACTACCTCAAAGGGGTTAGCCCAAGTCGTAGTGAGCCTTGTGAGAAGTGTCTTTTAGTTTTCAAGGTGTAACAATCTCTTTTGGGACCAGCCAAAAAGTTTACCATGGGCTTACCCAATAGTATATCCGTGTACATGAAGGGTAGTTGCTACGGATTTCACCGCAAGTATATAAAAGCTGAAAGCATTACCAATGAGGTTCTTTTGGATTTTCAACATAACCAATGAGTTAATGGTAAGGAAACGGCAGAAAGAGACTTCGTTCAAAAAGAGAGGTCTAGTTCTTATCAGAATTCTAACAATCTAAATGAGTGTAATGATTTTGAAAAACGTATTAAAGGATATATTCTGCTAAGCATCATAGATTAAATATCATCTACTACTGCTCCATATAACTATTTATTCCTACATAATGATTAAAGTACCCCTATTTGCTTTTCAAGGCTTTACTGCAAGCTATTTCGGTACTGACAAAGCAGCTCTATTTCTTTTTTATTTATTGAATGCTCAAATGTTGTGATGATGAAGTCCAATGGAGTACAATTTAACCTTAAGTACTGAACCCCATTTTAGTGTAAAAGATGGTATCTATTAGGCCATGGCGACATCAAATTTATTATCACAACAAGTAGATTCCTTAGGGAGGAAAAGGAGGACAGGGGGTCAAGTCATCAAGAAAAGGATATATGATTGTGATGAGCAACTATGTTTTCTCATTTGGATCAGTTGTTTATAAGCTCGAACCATATCTTTAAAGCATATCAGAATTGGAAAACTAGATCTAAACCTATCAACCTGTTTAACAAACAGAAATAATTAGATAGTTCAATCTGCCATCACCAGTGTTATGTAACCACTTTGCTAAGGTTAATATGCAGTGATCGTATTATACTATTATTACCTTTCCATTTCACTTTGCCAAGCCCACGCCAGAAAGGAAAGGTTAGTGCAGTAATTATATAGATATTTCATACCTAATATGCAGTAATAATATACCCACATTACCTTCCAAAATTCCTTTTTGGCTTCAGGGTCTTCAGCAAACACAAAATCAGAACCATTGTGCTCAGAGACTATCTTCTGAACTATTAATGTCTGCTCACGTGCATACTTCTGTTTAAAAAGTAAAGCCAAAAGGAATAATAAGTGAAAACCGGGGAATAGATCACCACCTGATCACACAATCTATAGCACGCTCATCGAATAAATTGAAAGGAATGATTACAAGTTACGCAACAGTCATCAATGTTTCTCCCTAGCTGTGTTAATGACTCATTTACAGCTAATTTCAATGTGATAAAATAATTTCCAGTGACCAAATCAGATTGGTTTGCTTTCAAAATCCAAAAGAAACCTTATATGTTAGTCATCTAACTGGCAACATTACAACCTTTATCTGCACGACGTATACTGCTATGCCACTGAGAAACTATAAGAAGTGTCATTATGTCAGGGATTTGAAGGAGACTAAGTCCCTCTGATATTAAATAAGATGGCTTCTAAACTTTATATACAAAAATAAAACATAAATTCCAGCCGTAGCAGTGCATAATTTAACAGTGCATGTGAAAAGCACTAGTTCTTTTCCGAAAAGCAACTCATAAATGATAGCCTGTTAGGTTACTATCGATCATTGTAATAACATTATTCAATACTCTAAATATCATTGGCACATCCAAATTTTGTCCTATTCATATGAACAAATTATCCGCAGTTCCGGATCTTCTCATAACAAATTGTCGTCATTAATTTCAACTGCTCATAGCATACAGTGGTTAAATCTATATATCCACTTGTCATAACAATTATCCGCGGGCATGATTTGTCGTGTACCTTCCAAGTCGACAGGTCCCAGATATTCGGTCACCACACAACATAATAATATTAGCATGACCAAATCTCCCAAAACCCATCCTTTCCAATATTGTTTAATGGTGAACTGATATCATATGCCGGTGGCATTGCAGTACAGTTACATAATAAGTCAACAATAGAGGTCAGAAAGTGTTCCATATTACCTATCCCAGAATAATGCATATAATTTCTCTCATTGTAAGTATGCATGTTATTGTTAATGGAACTTTAAGTGGGGAAACATTACTATTTATACAATCAAAAACTTTATCACTCAGATTCCTATGGATATCTTATTATTAGGACTTCCACAAAACAAAGCATTGAAACTTGTAACTTATTCTGAAATTCTGGTCCACAAACACCAATGTCCATGTATGATGAGATGATCTGCACAAGCATCTTCATATAATGCACACGATATGGAAATGACCCACAAACTCCATAAACTTTAAGAGACGAAGCGAAGAAACATTCAATTTTTGAACTTCATTGTACTACATAATCCCTCATATGTTAGATGACTTCTTTCACGTTTTCAATTGCATCAATTCCTAATGATTTTTTCATTGTCACAAAGCAAAGGTACTTTGATGAATAATAGCACTATCATTTAATAGAGGAGAAATCCCAATTTGTCTACAGCATATCTATCACGAGGAGTGAAATGAAATTGACACCCTAACTTATTTTATGCAATGAGATGACTCATAAATTAATGTCTACTATAAAGATAGGCAAAAACAGATAAATCGTTCTTACCTGTGCCTACAAATTCAAACATCAAAGTTGGAACCTCAGGTAAGTTCTTTCCATTAGCAATATTAACAGCCTTCACCTGAACCTCATCTAACAGCTCCACCCTTGAAACCTGATGAGAAAATGAAAGAAAATGGGGAAAGATGAATAAAGTGACTTAAATCTTTGGGATTTTACATTATCCTAATTAAAAGTCTGGCTAAGTGCATTTATCTCGATATATTTTTTATGAATGAATAGAGATATCAATAAAACTTTATGACAAGCCTTTTGTGTGGTGCATATCTTGTTTTGAGACCGTGTAATACAAGTGATTAGTGATGAAACAAAAGTTTATGTACTCCATCTCAAACATGAGAGTCCCTTTGACTTTTTCGCACGTGTTAAGGTTTGTTGCTGGCAAACTTGGGCATTATTTTATTGGTGTTTCATTTTTCCATACTAAACTTAAGATTAAACTTTGTGTTTGGAGATAAAAGAACATCAAATAAATCATGACTAATTGTCTCATTGTCAAACTTTAATATGCAAAAAAAGTCAAAGGGGCTCTCTTTGCGGGACAGAAGGTGATGTAGGACAGAAATTGATGAACAGATAATTAACTGATAGTGGTAATTCAATAAAAAAAATTAATAAAAACTAGAGTGATCCAACCACAGGAGAACCATTACCCCTAGAGTTTTCCAACCACAGTAAGGAAGAAAAGTATTAATCGCAACCAATAATTAGGATAATCTCATAATCAATAATCAATAGTATAAATAATATGAGTACACAATCGGTTTAAATAGATTACCAAACCCTAATATGATGAAAATAATAAAAAGACACAAATACCCTTACTAATGAAAATAAAAATAAAACAATCTCATAAATAACTAAATACATCAAGTCCCTAAATAAAAACACCACGTGAACTGCAAACTGATTCCCATCAGAAGGAGTATTAGATGGGAGCTCTGAGGGCAGAGATGTTATATTTTCCGCGTCCTGGACTCCATTTACTCTTCAAGCTTCAAGTTCAGCTAGCCATATAAGCAAATAAAATTCTATTAAAGACAAGAACTTCATCTATATTGTATTATTAAAGATTGATATCACCCCATGGTGTTGTTTTTGCAGTTGTATAATTTCCCTTTGTTCCTGTTTCGGTAAGTACTTTGCTCTTTCATTACCTTGGAATACAGAATCCAGAACTACATTATATTTTCCTATGTAATACTTTAATGACACAAAGTGAAAATCTAAAAGAACCAAAAGAAACTGAAAATAATCCAAAACTGTGATTTTAAACATTACACTTCAATGGAACTAAATGATCAATAGAAAGGAAAATGAATCAGGACATATCAGACCTGTATGCCAGACAACATAGTTGCAATGGCAACATCTGCTGCATCCTTAATCGTAGGAAAGTTACACATTGCAACCTGTATCATATATTCAACAAAGTTGTGCATTTGTAAGCAGAAACTCAAATGCGAGTAGCAAATGAAACAGACAGAAAAAATGCCTCAAGCAACAGAATTAGGCAGTAAAAATGAATCAGACCAAATCCCTAATTTTCTGTAATCCCCCATTTTTTCTAGATTCTCAGCTCTCAAATAGGTTGTTGATTGCATTGTTAAGTTACCAACTGCTACAAAAGCTTAAGCTGTTAGAGAGAGGGCCTAATAATTTATATCATAGGTACCCATAGGGCATTGAAAAGACCACAACAGCATTAACGCCTATGAGATTTTTAAACTAGATTGAACCCTTTTTTAAGAATTTAGTGGTTCAATATCTGAGAAGGAAAAGGTTCATTGGCAAAATAGGGGAAAATAAAATGGTAAAAGTATATTGTTTTTGGTCATCAACCCTAAATAATACTCCCTCCGTCCAAGTCTATGTAGTTATTTAGTTTTAATGTTTTTCAACACGGATTTTAAGACTTGCTAAATACATATTTATAATTACATTTTTGACATGTTTTTTAATTCTCAGTATATTTTCACTAAACTGAAAATATATAAAAATTATTATACTTAATTATGTTTTCGGCACATCTTAAAATCCGTCACAAAAATACCCACAAGAAATTGGCCACACACACAGAACAGAGGAAGTAACAGCATTATTCAATCCCTGAAGCATTACTGAAATTTCCCTTGGACCAAAATTACTTCTTCAAACCCATTGTCTTTGCCTGGCCTCCCAATGTTGACATTGTTAATCAAACAACCCAGTATTTACTGTATCAGTAGAAATGAATTAAATGCAATAACAAGTCCACCTACCACTGAATATTGTGGAATTTTCTGCAGACGTAGTGTAACTTCTGTTGTCACACCCAAGGTACCTTCACTTCTAATCATCAGTCGTGTCAGATCATACCTATGATTTGTAAAACGGAACTTTAACAAGCTGACAATTTAGCTCTTAATAATACCAAGAAACATATAATACATAGCATGGAAAATACTAACGTGTGAGATATTTATGACATGCATCATCTTCTAGGAGTGCAAATGAAAGAAAAAACAGTAACCCTAAAAATTTTGAGAGTTGGAACAGCTATCAATTAAGCCACACATGATTCTTCTTTGTAAGAAAGAAAAATTGAAGACTGCATTACTACACTGATATGAGCTATGAAGGCTCCAGCAGTCTTAAATTTGAAAATAATTAATAATAATCCTCAGAATATCAGTAGTAGAAAGCTAGTCAGGCAGTTGAAATTGCAAACATGAACTTGTGCAAACATCAACAATGGGTGTACAATTCTAAAGGTCATAGACAATTGCTTCAAAATGCCACCTAAAGCAGAAAGACATTCATTTCCCATTGTGCCCATACATTTGTATAGACTAAGCTATCCACCTTCCTTATTCTAAGTTTCAGTATTATAGTTTGCAACGTGTGACACTTCTGACCTGTAACGGGTTTGAGGTGTTACAAAGACAGTCGATAGAAGGCCATGGCCGAATCTTTGGAGAAATCTGTGGCAAACTTAGAAGTTAGAAACACCAGTAGAGATAATAGAAGGCTAATTTAAGTGAGGTGACACTGCAAGAGGGGGTGGAGTTTGTGTATTTTATGAGTCGTCTACATTTGTCCATTTTTCTCTCATTTTTTTTATTTTAATCTGAAAAGTTATTTTAAACCGTAGTAGTAGTATTTTTAATTTGCACTCATGTTAATAAAAATCAATGCATGAATCCGAATAAAAAAATCAGTTCTCAATTACAATTTTTAGGATCTCACTATTCATGATTTTTTTTTTATATCAATGATGATATAAAATAACATAATTTTTTAAGTATTATATTATAATTATTTACCAATTAATTAACAATATAAGAATCAATGAATCGTATTTAGCAAAAAAATAATAAAATTAATCCTAACGTTTCATTAATAAAAGATTTATGTTAGTTATTTTATCTGTGTTGTGATTTTAATTATGTATTTATATACACCACGAGTTATTAAAAATTAACACATATTTTAAAGAAATTTTAAGAGTGTCAAAGATGACATGATAATACTCTTTTTAGTTTTATTTGTTAGCTTATAAATATAAATTAATTTGTTCGGATGTAACATTTTTTTCAAGGGAAATATATGATAAATTGACCTGTTAATTAGGCAATTGTCAGTTAAATCAATTTTTCTCCTTTTAAAATTTTGCGGTAATTGCGCGCTTGTGTATGATTTGGAGGTAATTTTTTTGATTATTTTGGATTTTGGCCCTTAGTTAGTGAAAGAAATAAATAAACGAAAAGAAAAGACATAAAAAGGAGGGAATAAAATTTACAATTTTAAAGGGATCGAGCTTAACAAATCACAACCGTATTAGCCTTGTAGGCTGCTACTGATCTGCCGGATATTCAACTGTTAAATCATTCCTTCCTTTCCAATTTTCACATACTACAGCACCTTCTTCCATTCGTGAGGTATCCCAATATTCCTTTAATTACTTTGCTTTCATGCTTTAATTTGTATAATTGTTTTACCCCGTAGGTTTAATACTATAATTTGAAATACTGGAGGCCATTGAATTGTGTTTACGACTCCTTTGAAATTGAAAACTTACGGCTTGGGGTTCCTGATATCATAATTCGTGAAATTTTTGAAGCTTCTTCAAATCAATAGTTAGGAAAGTTAGGGCATTTGAGTGATATTATACCCTTTCAACCTTTGTGATTTATTATTTTTTTAATTTTTTCTTAGGAAATTGATTGATTTACATAATCATTTGGTTAATACATGTAATTTCACTATTTTGTGTGTTCGGCTTGTTAAAGTTGACTAGTTTTATGATGTGATTTAGGATCACATATAAACTTTGTTTTGTTAGTACTTTGAGAGTGGTGCTATGTTTCTGGTAATCATTTTGAATTGCTGATGTTGAATTAAAGTTCTGGCTTATTCTGAAAATATGAGGGTTTCACTGTTGGGCCTGACAAGTTAAACAAGTTTTAATACGGCTGATTTAGGCTTATATTTAGCTGATGTTAGCACCTAAACCCTGGATTTAGCTGTCATTTTTTGCAATAAACCATATCCTAAAATCCCATGGCCAAACGGGTTTTCTGCTGATCTTATACCATTTGGAGAGTTTGTTCTGAGTGAGAAACTTGATATAAATTTCTAGTCTCCCTTGGGCCTGCACTGTCTTTATTGAAGAGAATTAATTACATTCCAAACAATTTCCTCAAACTTGGTTGATGATTCAAATACGTGGCACATAGATGTGGATAATTGGGGCGTAAAGATTGGATATCAAGTTAAACTAATCTTATTGAAGTGGCACTAAGTGGTACTTTCAAGTTTCATAATAGTGCAAGGAAATTGGTTTTCACTCTATCCATGTCAGCACGTCTCCTTTAACTATCCCAACCTAAAGGATAGTGGGATCCACTTCCAAATCCTTGATGATGTTACTCATTCCAGAGATGCAAACTGTTAACCCTGTTTCAAATCTTTGATCAACTTGCATAGCGTTTCTAGTATTCTATTGTATTTCCACAATCATACTTTCCTTGAAAAACAAAAACCATAAGAGCTCTTTAGCAAAGCTCTAGTGTTTATTTGCAAGGACTATTTTCAATGGATTATTAATCTCAAGTATATTTTTGTCCTTTAAAAATTTTGTCATATGGTTATTTAAAGATAGATGAATGTTGGGATACTTTTTGTCCTGAACTTTTTAATCCTAAGTGTTTATCTAGTAAGAGGCTATACAATACCAGGTACTAGGTAGGAGGTGGTCTTTGATAAAACCCTTTGAGGTATTATGTTATCTTGGGACTTAATGCTTCAGAGTACTGCTTTAGTACCAAACATATCATTAAAGGATTATAAAGTCCCAAGTCCGTAGTAATACTTTCAAATAAACATTACTTAGGTTTACAGTATCAGTTCTCAGCATTGCCTATGTGTCTTCCATTGGGTACATGTAAACTGGATAAATATTTAGCCATTGCCTTAAGTTGAACACTACTGAACTTGGGCTTTCTGTTATTGGTATTTATTTTATTTTTCTTTGGGTGGGTGTGTGTTGTGTTGTTGCTGTTGTTTTTTTTGGGGGATGGGATGGGGTTCTTCTTTTTTCCTTAACTTCTCATGGAAATTCCACAGAATAACTAAATTGAATTACCTTAAGCTTTAGCACGCGTTCCTGATTGATATATATGTGTGTGTGTGTGTGTGTGCTGTGAATTATCGATTTTATTACTTCTTCTTTCTATTAAAAGTTTCATTATATGTGATACATTCTCTATATATCAGGCTTGTTTGGCAACTAATGGCAAGACCAAAGTAGAGACATCGGGTGGCAACACCTGCGAATAAGAATATTACTCCAAGTGGCCATGAGGTAGGCGTTGATGGAGAATATGGTTGGATGATGGTCAGGGAGCAGAAAGGCACTATTCTAATCCCTCCCTTACCTGTTCCTGAAGAGTCTGCAATGCCTAACGTAGGTGAAAATCAGCCGCAAACAAAGCCCAGAAAAGCAACCAATTCTCAAGCCCCTTGTCAAATCAAAACACATCTCCGAAAACACTCAGTTTCTGATGGAGAAAAATCTGTGTCATCAACTCCTGAGAAGGATATTCCAGATGCTAAACAGTGTTTTTCTTCTCGACCCATTTCAACAATTCCAAACCTATCAAGGCCAAACGGCCCACACCATATGATGAGACCAGAAAATCCTGTAGTTGATACTACTAGGTGTCATAGGACACTAGGGGTTTGTAGTGCCTCAAAATTGAGCAAAAAGTCCAGAAGATTCGTTCAAGGGAATGTGTTGCTTAATCAGAGTTTAAGGGTGTCAAATCTTGAGAGGAAGCTTCAGAGAACTGGTGGATTGAGCCCCTGGCTGGCATCATTGGGACTTGACCAGTTTGTTAATTATTTTAAGGGTAAATGTGTCAACAAATTTTAGTTGGTGAACTTGACCATGAAGAAACTAAAGGACATGGGAGCAAACACCGTGGGAGCCCGGAGGAAACTGATGCATGCCACTGACTGCCTTTGCTAGCCATATTGTTTCAAAACCTTGTGAATGTTGTCGGTAGTTGTTTGGTCGGGAAATGCTGTTCACTGGAATGCAGAAACAGAGAACAAGTTTTAAGAATCCCTTATGAATATGTTTGTAATTTTCAACCAGATGCATGTCTCATCCAGAAGGATAGTATCACTTGCTTGTTAACTTATTTGGTGTTCGAAACAAGTTAAAATGGCAAGTACGCATAGTTTTGTTTGGTAAGAACTGAAGCTAGAAGAAAAACACCAGTGGAGATGAAATGAAAATTATTTTGTTTTCAAAATTTAAGGAGAAGGTGAAGGTCCAAATCCTTGCGTCCAGTTTAAGGAGCAACCCTGATAGCACCCTGTCTCTGCAGCCGGTGGAGCTCTAAAAATGTGCTCATGTTTATCTTTTTATACTCTCACTGATTGGAAATCAAAGGGAAAACATAGTCAGGCATGAAGAAAAAGAAAATGCACCAGATCATGCAATCTTCCGTGAGGTAGTTTCTTTAATTTTATTCCAAATTTTCTTATGCTTTGTGTGCTAGCTGGAAATCAGGAAGGAAAGCAAAGTAATTTCATTTTACTTTTTGCTTGGTTGGAAGCAAAAGGAATTGTGAAAGAAACGCAAAATAGAAATTTCATCAACTTTGAATCGATATTTTCTTATTAAGGATGTAGAGAAAGTGGACGAAATTGTAAAGAGAGGCACTCAAAAACAAAATTGCCTCCAAAGGAAATTAGATATTTTTGAAATTGACTAACTTTAACCCCAAGGGGTGGGGCGAAAACACACCCAGGGCGTTGGTTCCAATTTCCATAATTGAGGCCAAAGACATCTATCAAAAAAAGAAAAAAAAAATCTCTTTTTATGAATCTTGTTTCATTATTTTTGTTGACCTCATTCTTACCAAGAGTCTAGCAGAGATTTGGCTTTGTCATTTTCCAAGTTGCTCAAGAACGACATCGAATACATTGAACCAATACGGCCTTGTGAATACCAAATAACGTAAAATAAGAATTTAATTGTGAATTGAATCTTGTAGGTGGCCAGGTGGGTAAGTAATAAGCAAATAGCATTACCAAACAAAAGCATTGGACCTGGGATATGCTTAGGACCACAAGAAAAAAAGAGTTGATCTAGTTGCTCATCATCAACATTCTATAATCTATATAGTGCTATTCTCATATAAATATATTGCATCCTAGTGCAAATGGCAATCATGTGGACCACGATGATTTGATTCTCAACATCTCTTTAGTACACCACTGTCTTCTCAATGCCTACTTTGCATCTATATCATGATTAGCATCTTTTGGTTGTTTTCTTTTTCAGGTGAGAAACATGTATGCATCAGACCTAATGCTCTCCCCACTCACCCTTTCCCTTTGCATCCATATGCTTTTTCTTTTTCTTTTTTGTTGCTATATGATTATCATGGCTTGGGTAGTACCACTCGGTATTTGCATCCATATCCACTTCACTCTCTCTCACACTGTGATATAATATACATATTTTAATCCAAGGGCCTAAAGTGAATCTGGGTTAGAGGTTAGGACCTTTGTCACGATAGACTCGAAACTGGGATCATGGACGGTAAAAAGAGTCCTTACCACCAAGCCGGTACAAGTGGAGTGAGATTGATTAACTTTCTTATGGAGAAAATGAATATACCAAAAGATGATGTGTTAAAATCAAGAGAAGTTGGTACATTTCCCAGACAAAGTCAGGACAAAGGCCTAGCCACAGATTGGCTACTCTTTAGTATGGAAAGAGAATAGGACAAGAATAAGTATGTGAACAAAGATATTCAGGGTGGGAAGACAGACAACACGCACTACTAAATGTATGGATCCTTCTTTATAATGAATAGGCGACGAAGAGGGATATGCTTTACTTTCTCTCACAAATGACTTATACCCTTGTCCTACTGCTAAGTGCAGTTGCATTTATTCATACTAATCTCTTCTTTTAAGCATACAAGAAAACATGGTACAGTGCAATTCCACGATGCATGTTTGGGTGTGCATATACTAAAATGCACCAAGTGCCTTCAGTCTGGAGAGTTGCACGCAGTGTGGCGTATCCTTTTCTTGAAAGTAAAGTAGATAATAATAGTACCCAGAGACCACTCTGTTTGCCCCATTTTTTCTTATCACATCAACTTTTGTTTTTCTTATTGTAATCGCAGTATGGTGCAACAAGAAGGAACTATTAAGCATCAATCTCATTAGTAAATAATGCTTGCTCAATTATTTAGAGTCGAGATAAGGTCCCTTTTGTTTTGAAATTAGTTTGGTACATATTCTAAAATCATGTTAAACTTATAACGTATATGAATTGAATTTGACATTATGATGAAAAAACTTCAAAAAAATAACTACGGTAGGTATAAGTTTGGGGAACAATTATTGTTGTTAACTGGTTAGAAACTTCAAAATAATCGTAAGTTGACTAATTAGTCAATGGATCTTCTTTATTATATTTATTCTTTAATTTTTTTTTTCAATACGCTTTTAATAACACAATTTTTATATGTAGCAACCAAATAAAATTCTTCAATCATAAATAATTATGTCACTAAAAATATCGTTAAAAATAATAAATATACGGTCAAATGTGTATTACAAGAAATGGAATGATAAATATAACGGAGGTATCTTACCCTGTTAATCAATCACAATCTTGAAATAGGTGTCAAGTATGATTTCATTCTCAATGGCAAAAAAGGGGAAAGTGAAATAAAGGTTGGACCTATCAGACAAGATGTGGTTACATGTATATATTCTCATCGGTAACAAAATTGAGTGCTGAACCTACCACATGGGTCAGAATGTGGACGATGTGCTGCGGCATTTCTAAATTCTAGCGAGTGCTTGGCCTTTTTAAGAAAAAAGCAACTTCCTAATTCAGCTCTCCATGCATGGACTTCCCTCCTCTGCATTGCCATCAAATTATTACATCAATACATCCTCTCCCATGCCATATCAAACACAGCTACTCTGACCTTTTACTCTATAAAATAAGGGTTACGCTTGATGATGCCACTCAAGTTCCATCGTTATAGAAATAAGGAAAAATAATTAAGCAATGGGAGATTGTCTAAAATAGGTGACCTCACTTTATTCAAACTATTCACTTCTTATTCCTTGAAAAAAATGATGCAATTTTTTCTGATGAAGGGCTCCCTCAATTCCCCACCATTGAATTGGTGTCGAGTCGAGTATAACTTAAGGTAAGAAAAAAGTATAAATTAAATTTTAAATTGTTGAGATCAAAATATTTGGACTGGAGTTTGGGCTAGTCTGTGTTATTTTGTTGGACTAGGCTTTTATTTTGGTACTTGGGTTCTTATATGAGCCGAGTAAGGGAGCCTAGTGGGAGTTGGACTTATTAACTGTCGGGTCATACGCGGATAGGGGCTCTTAGTTCTACACACTTTCCGATATTTGTACACTTATATAAATAGGAACTTGCATGGAAGTGGAAAGAGATATTATTATTACTAGACTGATCTTACTACTTTTTAGATTCAGGACCATCATTTTTCAGCAAACGGGCTTTCTATTGTTCTTGAGAAAGATTAAAAACACAATTATCATATTAGTGAAATTATCATTTTTCCCGTGGTTTTTTTCCTATTGAGTTTCCACGTAAAATCCTGTGTTCTTGTAATACTTTCTCCTGTTTTATTGGTGTTTGACGTTGAATTTTTCTTGTTATTTCGTGATTTTTAACGAATGGTAAAATTTGGCGTCAACACAAATATTGCATAATTTATAAATACTTTCACTCAAAATATGACATAACTTCAAAATAACAACAAACTCCTCCTTCTCTCTTAATTAGTAAGTTGTTTGTTAATTAGTAGCACTTATTTATAATAATTATGGTTTGAATTATGAGTCCTGTAAGGTCTTCAAAATGGTTTCATTAGTTCACAATATCAAATAAATAATTTTGTTTAGTTGTAAAAGCTGTATTTGGATGGTGAGGATTTAAATGGCAACCATCTATAAACTCCAAAAGAATGCGACTTATACTCATATTTGCATAGTACGTAATTTACAAACTTGGGTCTTACATTATATCTCATAAAAATTTTGAAAAAAATAATAGAAGACAATATTTATATTTTATTTTCAGATAACGTAATAAAAGAAAAACTTATGAACATTGTTGCTACTAAATTCTTAGGTATTGAATTTAAATTTAGTTCGATTTAAATCAATTTTTTTTTGTTTTTTTATATATTCAATTGAATGATCATTTACAAACATTTAAAAATTAAACTGTGATAAAAGAGACCTTACGATGAATAACTCATAATGCCAAATTATTTTTTGTAAAAAGTGTCGATAAATATTTGTAATTTGTAAACTTAATTCCAAACACAAAATAAAATAGATTAGCACGAAAGAAAATTTATTAAATAAATTTCTTTTAATTTCTTAAAGAAAAATAAATTTAAATTATTATCTGAAACCTACACATCCAATAACGTGTGACTTGGGTAAGTAACGTGTTACTTGGGTATAAATTTCTTTACGTAAAAGCCGTTTTCTTACACGTGTACTGCTACCAAATTTCACTCTAAAAGGTTTACATACTGACACTTTTTAATTTGTAACTCCCCTAGAACTCAACTGTCATACTCTGCACCACCCTGAAAAACCATTACTCTCCCCCAACTCCACCGCCTCCGACCACCACCAATAAAACCTCTCTAAAAATGCCTCAACCTTTCTCCTCCACCATTCCCACTAAACCCACCAGCATCACCACCTCATCACCTTCATGCACCCTCCTCTGCATCCTCACTTTCCTCTTCCTATCTCTCTTCTCCGTCTTCCACCACCCTCCCCCATCCTCCTCCTCCACAGCCGCCCAAAAACCACTTTCCCAAAATGCACTCCTCCACTTCCACAACGCATTCCTCTCCTCCGCCACCAACTCCACCCTCTCCTCCTACCTCTACTCCCTCACCCTCCTCCCTCACCTCGCCGGAACCCCTCCCTCTTTCTCCACCGCCTTATTCGTCCTCTCCCACTTCCAATCTCTCAACCTCACCGCCCACTTAACCAACTACACCACCCTCCTCTCCTATCCTACACACTCCTCCCTCTCGGCTCACTTTAGCAACAACACCTTCACGCTCTTCCCCTTACCCGAACCCGGTTCAACCCAAAGCGGCGTCGTGATGCCATATCATGCGTATTCTCCCTCCGGGTCGGCGTACGGTGAGGCCGTGTTCGTGAACCACGGCAGGGAGGAGGACTACCGTGCTCTGGCAGCGCAGGGTGTGGGGGTTAATGGGTGTGTGGCGATTGTGCGGCGAGGAGGTGGGATGTCGAGAAATGCGGTGGCGGAGAAGGCGGCAGAGAAGGGGGTGGCGGCGGTGCTAATGTACACAGAGGGTGATGGGTTGTTTAAAAATGGGGTGGAGAGGGGGACTGTTATGAAGGGCTTGGGGGACCCACTGAGCCCAGGGTGGGCCAGTGTAGATGGAGGAGAGAGATTAGGGTTTGGGGATAGTCAGGTTATGAAGAGGTTTCCCGGTGTGCCGTCGATGCCGGTGTCGGAGGAGACGGCTGAGAGCATTCTGAGGACACTTGAGGGGGGCAGGGTGCCCTATGAATGGAGGCATACCCTGAAGAGTAAGATCGGGCGACTTGGTCCTGGGCCAACTATGCTAAACTTCAGTTACCAGGTAGGTTTGGACCACTTCTTTCTTTAGCATGGCAAAATCTGGGTTGTACTTTATTTGGTAGTGTGTATACAAATTGTTTTTAGTGTATGGAGTCATTTTATGTTACTTTGTTTAAATTGTTTGTTTGCTGGATTGGTTATCCAAATGGAATTCAACTGAGAAATCTAGGGTTAGAGTTGCCACTAATTGATGGGATTGATGACATGCCTTTTGATGATACTTTGCTGTCCAAAATTGGCCAATTTATGTCGGCTATTTGTGTCGTTTTGGGTTGGGTAGGGAAATTAATGTCTGATTTTTTTTGACAGAGAGAGAGAACCCAAGTATTATGTAACGCGATTAAGTGGCAATAAAACTAAATAGATCATGTCAGCATCTTTGGCTAGATGTATGATCTTCATTTGTATCATGTTGATGAAGCAGGACATAAAATACTGAAGTGATCCTGGGGCCTTACTGTTTGTTAGTCAAGTTCGTGTCTTCCGTGTGGAGTAGAAGATTCTGTGCCTCCACAAGTGGCATTGCTATACTAGAATGTCAACGTTTGCAACTAGAACTTGGGAGCAGCACAAGGTGTAATTATGCATCAGCATAGTTTTGTATAACTTAAGTCCTTCGCTGTGCTAAGTGGTGATTTAATATAAACTTCTCTTATTTGTGAAACTTCCCATTGTTATGTGTTGGGAAAGTACTAGTAATTGCCATTCTGATACCCTTCTGAGGAAAAACAGGGAATCAGGCCTTGAAAGTTTTTGGTGGGCTTAGCTTTGCTTGCTTAATTGTACTTCTTATCCATCTAAATACTTCAGATCATCTACATTAGTATTTATGTGCACGAGAAATTGCTCAAATTTCTTTGCCTCATCATCTTATTACGAATCTTTTGATCTACCAGTCAGAGCTGGGCAAGAAAATGTGAAGAAATCCAGAAAGGGACTTTTTTACAAGCATGCTTTCTTCACTAATAAGTTTCAATATTTTCCATATTTTAAGACAAAGAACACCGTCTTTCTTTCCAGGGGAAGAAAAAGATGGCAACAATCCATAATGTTTTTGCAGTCATAAGAGGATCGGAAGAACCTGATCGCGTTGTACTCCTCGGAAACCATAGAGACGCATGGACTTATGGAGCTGTCGATCCCAGTAGTGGAACTGCAGCGCTACTTGACATTGCTCGTCGATATGCTTTTCTGAAGAACTCGGGGTGGAATCCTCGACGGACAATTGTTCTATGCAGTTGGGATGCAGAAGAGTTTGGGATGGTAGGTAATATACATTCTTCACCAGTTTCCAGCATGCACCATGTCTAACAGTAGGATTATAAACAATTTGTGCATACTAAAATAACAATAAAAAATAATTTTTGAAGTGACGATTATGACGTTGTAATGACATTAGATGTATGAAATTTCTGGTAAAGGCATTATATCAAATGTAAATGTAGGTATCTATAATATTCAACTGTCATATTAGTTTGCACAAGCATACTTGTATGGCTGTTTGTGGTTGCTTCTTAGAGGTTTGTGCATTCCACGCTGAAGACAGCATCCGGAAATCATTAAAACTAATTGTTTCTTTTTGGAGAATAATTTTGGTGTTTTTTAGATTCTCATATCAAACTCATGAAGTGTTCTAATTGTGGTTCCAGATAGGGTCTACTGAATGGGTGGAGCAAAACCTTATAAATCTGGGTTCTAAGGCGATAGCATACCTTAATGTGGATTGTGCCGTCCAAGGGCCTGGACTCTTTGCTGGTGCAACTCCTCAGCTTGACGATCTTCTTGTTGAGGTTACAAAGAAGGTAAGTAAGTAAATAACTAGAGGACCAAAATATCAAATTGGTATATGCCAGCAGAGCATATTGAAAGAGGTTTTATGTGGTGGCTGATAATTGACATTCTGTGTCTCAATTGTGATTTATGTTTGGTTAAAGGTTAAGGATCCTGACTCAGAGTATGTGACAGTATATGAGAAGTGGACCGCTGCTAACGGAGGTATAAGTGTAAGTTTGTAACGTTCTCTCTTTTTTGACTTATTACAAAGAAAACCAGTTTCTTTGTTTTTGCGTTGTTATCATTAGAAGTGTATTGTCATTTGTCAAACACTAAATAGATTTTCGATTTTCTAGAAAATGTCATAGTTGAACTCCAATTTAATTGCATTGATTTTGTTGCTATTCTAGACTTTGCTTTCTATATTATGGAAAAATGAAGTCAATTTAATTATCACAGTGATGCTGTATCATTTTGCAATGACTACAGGGAATCAAAAATCGGATACCTTTTGTTACTGTTACATCTTAGAACTGTGAATGCCTCTAAACCCCTGTTCTCTCTCTCTCTCTCAAAAGTGAACGAGAACACTTATTTATCTTTCACTTTACTTTGAGATAGGTTTATCAATTCCTGAGCCCCCATTTTTTTTGTTCTTCTTGAAAAGTAAACATATTTTAGAAAGGTATTGCTATTTATCTTTCACTGAGCTGCAAGATGGAATCCCCCCTCCCCTGCTTCTTTGTGCGCCTCTGGCATGGGTGCCTAAGGGTATTTCAGAGTCCAATCTTTGTCGAGATTGGAGAACCGCCCTTTTTTAATATTCTTTGTTTCTACTTGTTATAGGAGGGGTGAACTCCTTGTCTCCCTATGCTTGTATTCTCTCTTTTCATCCAATAAAATTTCTTCTCTTATAAAAGTAAAAAGAAAAATTCTGAACCTACCTTGTTTCCTTGAACACATGAACTCTGCTACTAGCACCAGAGCCTCTATATCAGCTAGCAGGATTAAACAACTGCAGAGATCTAGAAAACAACAGCCGCACAGATCCCTGGTAGAGCGGCTGATTCCTGCACCAAATTTGCTGCCAGAATCTAATTCGTACAAAAGATTACCCATCATCAAAGAAAAAATCTGCACATTCCTCTCATCAAAGGCTATCACTATCACCATCATGTTACATCTCCATTGTTGAATAGCCATTATAAGTGATGGCTCCATAATCGTGGCATCTTAGATCACCATTCAAAGTCATTGTTTTCACAACTCCCCAACTATTAATCAACTTCTGTGACATGCTTATATAGTGGCACGGAATGCTACCTCAAATGATCGTTTATGCATGCAATGGAACATCTGTCTCAAACAACATCGATACTGGCACACTGTTGCCTTCCTCACCATTTTTATTCCCTCTCTTATGACTATTTAATTTGCCATTATTCTTAGGCTGCAGTGGATGCTCCTGCCTGCTCCACCTAGATAATCTTTACCTTTATTTTGCATCTTAACCAAGTCACATGTTCCCATAAGAAAAATGATAGGTAACTAGACAAAGGTTGTTTAGATTGGTCTGGACAAGCATCGGTGGGTTGTACTGTACAACCCATCACATAATCCAATAAACACTTCCTTTATAAAGAGGCTTCTTCTACATATTTATTTACAATATCCAATACAATCACAGCATAGAGTACCATAAAAAACTGAAAATAACCCACAAAGGTGAAAATTACTTAAAATCATGAAAAGCTGCCAAAGTTTTCCATAGTTTTGTTACTACATTCTACTACGAAGTTAAGATTTTGATTTTAGAGATGACTTTGGCAACTAATTGATTGAGATTCCCTTGGCTTGGTTGCAGATTCAGAGACTCAGTGGAGTAGATTCAGATTTTGCTCCATTTTTACATCATGCTGGGGTTCCTTCTATTGATTTATACTATGGAAGAGGTATAGGTGTTATATAAGTTCTCTTGATTGATTTGGTAGTGGAAGTCCACAGAGGTCTTGTCAAATTAAATGAAAGGAAAAAGGTTTTAGAAAGGATCTGAGTTGCAGATTAATTCAAACTTAGTCTAGTGAATCCCCTTTGTTGTTACTTGTTAATATACTGGTATATAATTATACATAAAATATCATATGACAAAATCAGGTCAAATATCACTACAAAAGACAGAGGAAAGACTGAAAGAAAAAGGGACCTTAGTGCTGATATGAAATATAATTTGGTGTCATTTATTTTTAATGTTATCTTCATTCTGTAACAGATTTCCCAGTCTATCACACTGCTTTTGACTCCTATAACTGGATGACACATTTTGGAGATCCATTATTCCAGCGTCATGTGGCTGGTTAGCTTCTTATGTCTCTACCTGGGTCTCTTTATTATAAATGCACAAATAAGACTTGTGGTGTATTGTTGTGCATCAAACTTGACATGGTTTTCTCATTTATGCCATCGCAGTCACTGGAATCTGGGGTCTTCTTGCACTTCACCTGGCTGATGATTCAATTCTACCTTTTAACTATCTCTCTTATACATCTCAACTGCAGGTACAGATGTTTTTTTCTTTCTATATTATGTTTTGTCTGTTTCTCCTTTTTGATTGGTATATGCATACTTGGTGATATGCTACTAACATGATCTTTCTGTAAGAGCTGTTTAAGAAATATCATTAAATTTCTTGTAGTTAAATGATAGGTTTCTCATACAATATGGATTTTGGTGGTGAATGTCCCTAACAATTCAGTAATTAATATTTTTCCCTTTTCTAGTTGATTGCACCCAATGTTCAAGTTCACTGAGCTAATTTAATCAATACTATATTTTTCTCCGGTTCCTCTATCACTTACTTTCACGAAAGAAGAAAAACAATGTGTATATGCATATGGGGAGAGAGAAGGAAAAAGTGCAGGATTTTAAAGTCAATATTTGGTGGTTGTCTGCTTGACGAGCATCATTAACTGTCCTGAATGGCCAAAACAAGTGTATTAAATTTCCTTTTTCATATGCTTCTTATTGTTAATATTGTGAATTATTTTTGCAATTCCATGGCAGGATTACACAAACATTATGAGCAACTTGCTGAAAGGGAGCATCTCTCTGCATCCTATAATTGCTGCCATTCAAGAACTTGAAGCTGCAGCTAAGAAAGCTGAGGAGGAAGCAAAGGTTAGATACATTTTCTGTTCTTAAGCGCTTTAGTTTAGTAATAAGCAAAATGCCACATTCAACCAACGACCTTGACACCACATATTTGAAAGACTAGAATATAAAATAAAGAAATTAATAGAAAAAAGAAAACAGAATAACGTTGGAATGGCACTCTTCGTAAAGGAAGTTGTTGCAATGATTCTCTTAGCCGTGTATGTAATATAGTATGTGTTGCCTCTGTCAGTAAATTTTGTTGGGGAAAGTAGTCCTACTCCATGCAGAAGAAGACTCCCCATCAAGTTTCATCTGTTTTCCCTCTCCATCTTTTAACCTTCTCTCTCTCTCTCTCTCTGTGTCTGACATTCTTCATTTTATACTTAGCATCTGAATTACGTCGAAACATCTATTATATTAATTTGCAGAAACTGCGAGAGCAAGAAAGCTTGGGCGATGCTTTGCTGTTGAAGAAGCGAGCATTAAATGATCGGCTGATGTTTGCTGAAAGAGGATTCTTGGATGCAGATGGGATTCAAGGAAGTCGGTGGTTCAAGCATCTTGTAAGCATTTTATGACTAAAAAAAATGAAATAGAAAAATTATAAGCCTGTATTACGTTCTGACAACCCTGATGGAGGAAGTAGGATGATCTCAAGTCAGCCTGTATCTCTAGTTGATACTATTTTCTTTATGATTTTTTTTTTATTTAGCAAAAAAAATAAAAAAAGTCTGAATACTTCCATTCCATGTCATTTAGGTTCCTCTGTCTCACCCCTTCTCTTTCTTACAGAGGATAAAACAAGGTTGCCTCTTCCACGTGTATCTCTTCCGGAGATAATCATGGTTGAAGGTGGGACCTTGTATGACTAACCAGGGACTTGACCAACTAAGTTAGCTGGTGTAGCACAGACTGCATAGTAACTTCCGGTCACTGCAATTTTATCTAAATAGGCGTCAGTTCTCACAGCAATCTAGAAGTTATTGCCAACTAATACAGAAAGTTCAACTCACCATATGAAAATGTTTCCTGTACAGGTTTATGGGCCTCATGGTGGCAGTGCGAGCAAGCTTGTTTACTTCCCTACAATAGTTGATGCCATTTCTCAGTCCACAAGAATGACAGAAGCTTGGGAGGCAGCTATTCAGCATGAGATCTGGAGGGTTGCCAGGGCAATTCAAAGAGCTGCCTATGTTTTGAATGGTGAACTAGCATGAGACTACATAATCAAGAAACTTTCAGATACCGAGGAGAGAGAATTTGTATGTATAGCTTGCCTTTTTCTCAGTTCTTTCCTCCGAATGGTGAGCTAACATGAATCTATATAATCAGGAAACTTCCAGACACAGATTGAGAAAGAGAGAATTTGTATATATGGCTAGGATTTTTCTCTATTCCATTATAGATTTTTGCCTCATTTTCAACAAAGTACAACGTCTTCCCAATGCAGGAGCTGGAACTACTGCCTCATTCTTCTGTGAGCAAGTAAAATTTAGCTAAAATCCCCGTTAGTATTTGATCTGATCCTGGGTGAAACTAACATTCCCCCGGTAGTATTTGAACTGAACCTTAGCCTCCAGGCCGGCATTTTCTACCAAATGTTTCCTTTTTCTGTTTTCAACCAATGAAAATGATGAGAACTTTGATAAATATGATCGAAATGAACCAAAAAATGAGCCGATGGCATTTGAAACTTTTAACCTTTAAATGAAACTTTGATCCTTTTTTTTATCAAGCTTGGCAAAATCTCCTTCCCTTGGTGATTCTCAACTCTCAAAAGTTACATTTGGTCTTTCTAGTTGTAATAACGCACCACAAAGAATATTTGAACTTATTGTTGTGGAGATTTTAGCCTTGTTAAGTTTCAAAATTATCGTTATTAGGACTCAACCCATTGGTAGTAATGTTTAAAATAAATGACTTCATTGGTAATAAACTAGGAACGTTGTGTGTTTATTTTCAAGAAACAAAACAAACAACACGAGAAATTATTGTAATAAACTAAGTTAACTTTCAAAATTACCGGATTCTACCAATCAATAATTTTTAAAATTATTAGGATTTTACCAATCAATGATTTTTAAAATAAATGACGGTAGTAATAAACTAGGAAAGTGGGTCAACTTTTAATTTATTTATTTTTATTTAAAAAAAGGGGAAAATATTTTAAAATAAATGATAGTGGTAATAATCTAGGAAAGAGGGTTAATTTTCAATTTTCAATTTTTTTATTTTATTAATTTTTTTAATTTAAAAAAGGAAAAAATTAAAAACGCGCCAGGTAGGGGTCGAACCTACAACTTTTTTCCTGAAACTTGGCGCTTTGATACAATCTATGAAATTTTTGAAAAAACCTAAGGTAGCAGAATAATTTTGTCGGAGAGAAGGAGAACAATGGAGGAATCCATAGCCAAATTGGGGAAAAGCCTGGGACGCTTCTGCAACCATCTTCAAAACAGCTGTGATGCTCTCAAGCAATCAGTCGATCGCCGTCCGATCCCTCTCGGTACTCTTTACTAATCACTCATCTTTCTCTTTCTTTTCAATTTGCTCATCAACCAAACAACCACCATACACCCATTTCTTACTACTACTTCAATTGCACTATTAATAATACCATTTCTTGTAAACATAATAGATTCTGCTTCCTCCACGTTCGTGCAATGCCTAAATCGCCGAGTATCATCCACCGGCAGCGATCTCAACTTGCTCCAATCTATGTCCTTCGATACGGTGTCGTTTGAGGAGCTCTTAGGTCACTGCAATGAGGTTTATAAGAAGAACAATGCCGATCTTCTCGATCTCGAGGACCGACTCAGGAGCTTCGGTTACATTCCCGGTAGACCCTTTTTTACTTTTGATTAATGATTTCCCCAATTTTATTTTTTATCTGCTTTTTTATTATTATTAATAGGAATAGGTTTAATTTTATGTTTTCAATTTAGAAGCTGAGATTGACGATATAGAGGAAGGAGAAGAAGAAGAGTTTTTGGCTGATTCACCGCCGCGTGTTAGTTTAGATTTGAAAACAATTCAAGATGACAAATTGTATCCTCCCTGAATTATTTATAATATTCTTTTTTTTTTTGTACTTGCTTTGTTGATGTTTAATGACTTCAGAAACAGAGATACAACCAAGCTAGAAAAACGTCATCTCAATTATAATTTTTACCTCTAGTGACAAGGAAAACAATTTTTTTGGCACTGCTATAAAGGAAAATGTTCAATATCTTCACAGTAGTTAAATAATTTTTTGTTAATTTTTTTCTCAAGAGTGTTCTTAGTGATTGAAGAAAAACGAAAATTTTGTTCAGGTATTTTGTCGGAAGTGATGTCTTGTGAAATGATATTTTTATCATGTTTGGACTTTGGTATTTCTTAACTTTTGGCAGATTTGATGATTCACTGAGTTTACAGAGTCTTGGACTTTCCGATGCTTGTCTTGCCACTATCGCATCTGAAGGTTAGTAGACTGTGATACTATTAGCCATTGCAAAGTTGGTGATTGACAAGATCTTGAACATTAATTCAGCTATAGTGAAATTCCTGGCATCCAATGTGTGATTTAAGCAATATTTGTCCAGTGGCACCATGTTGAATTGGATTTTGTCAGGAATGGTGCCATTTCAGAGTTGATCATGAGATATAAGTTGCGCTTTTTCAAAATATATGTGCAGATCTTATTAGTTGTTCATTATACTGATGCTCTTTTTCGTCTATCTCTCTCTACATATATGTCTCTATCTCTCCAGCCAATAATAAGATTCAGATGAAGGGCGAATATCAAGCTAACACAACAATCTTAGAATTAATTGAAGGTACAATCCGAATTAACTGAAGTGTCAGCACTAATTCTTTTTGGTCACATTTTTTTCACTCTATTTAACTGGATTTTGTTATCCCTCATGATCAATCTAGGGGAAATGGTAGATGAGTTGATGTCATTTGATGGTTCCAAATCCATAATAAGTATATTGAAAGAAGATTATGAAAGCCTTCCGTCATACATGAAAATTTTGGCATCATGGGAGGTAAATTCCTTTTGCTTCTTGTTTGTCGTGATCAGTTACATATATTTCTAAATTCTACCAACTATCATCATATATGACTCTGAAATGTCTGAAGTAAGGTGATGAACCATAGAGACAAGAATGCCTCCCTTTCTAGCATTAAATGCCCAATCTGCATTGATCAGTGGAAATTATTCTTTAAGACATTCTTGTGAGTCTAGCAACTGGTTTTGTTCCATAGTCGGATGTTCCATTAAAATGTTATGTTTGGTTTGGCAACGAAATATATTGATCATTCAACCTTGTTATTTTGCCTTCGGAATGATAATAGGTATTGTATAATGTATATGTGAATATGTGATAGTTGGCAGCCCTGTGCAAAGATCCTTTCTGGCACCACAGTTGCAGTACATGCAAAGATTTGCTTTCTAAATGAAACCCAGCTTACACCCCATGTTACATATACAAAGCTTTCTCTGCCCAGACCTTATTTTGCATCACATTGGCATACAGACTTTCCTTTTCTCCATACGCCATGTGCAGCTAGTGTAGATAGTACTGGATGGTACATGAGCATTCTCATCCCATTATTTAACTTGGCCATAATTCAATGTGAATGACAAAGACAGGAGTTATAGATAACAATAATTTGGTGATAATATGACCCTGTTTAGGCTCCATAACTGCATCAACTCTGCCCAATGCTTTCTTATTTATTTTCCCAAAGCTTTCTTATTTTCCTATCCCCTGTTATTGATATATATTGATCCTTAATTGAGTGCTGGGAAGATATAAAAAATATTGTGGAGATCACAAGGGTTGGAGCCTGAAGGAAGTATAATATCTATGTTTAGCTCATGAGCTTTGAGTGGCACAAAATGTCCATGAATATAGAAATTTTAATAGAAAGAAGAGGCAAAACAGTACTCCAAAGCCACTTTGAAAATATGTTTACCCATCAATAATTTTTTTAATTAATTAATCAAATATAGTTCCTTCTTTTTTTCTTTTATCGCCGCCAGCTTTGAGAATGAGGGACTTGGTTATCCAAATTTGTAGTTAAAAGATTTATTGTTTCAAGGAACTGAGACACAAGAAGTTCATAGGCAAGATCTGTTGGTTCTAACTGAGAAGCTTCCTTGTGTTTGAAATGAAAAGACTTTCAATCTATCAGAAATCTTAGGACTCAGTAGGCTGAACCATAATCAATTTGCATAGAATTGTGTAATCTTGGTTTTAAAATCCTGACAACATGCTTTCTCTACATGTCTGTGATTGTATATTGCTAGTATTGTAGCGTAGTCTCAATTATTTAAGAATTATGGTTGCAATCTGTTCTCGTTAAATCATTGAACATATATATGGATTGAATGTATAGTTATTAAAAGCCAGTTTTGCGATCAATTGGTGACCCCCCTATTTAGCACTGAAAATAAAATAAGAAAAAAATGGTGAATGTAGGAACTTCATTTTGAGCACCTAACGTTTGAGGTTCAAACATTTGTCTAACGCAGGATTTGGTTGCTGCTGTTGAGAAGATGAACTCAAGCTTGACTACGAAGGGGAAATCAAAGGGAGTCAATTTCTTCCACCAAGACGAAATTGCATCCCTAGGATTAGGTAAATAATTTAAAGATCATATCTGTACACTTATTTAAATATTCTTCGTTTAGTATTAATACCCGTGTAAAATTATAAGATCAAGTCACTGTCATTGGTACTCCCGTGCTTAATTAACCAGTGTATGAAGTGGGAACGTGACACTGGTGGATTGGTCTCTGTTACATAGGGAATGCTTAATGCGTTTGAGATGTTTATCCTCGACTAGTGGACAACTGCCATGGAGGTTCTGTTAAGAGTCCTGCTAACAGTATGATTTGGTCGGTCTGCTAATACAAAATGTTGTTATCACTGTTAATCCAAAACTTAAGAGACGTATGAATAATGTTGTCTGCAACCTGATTGCTGCTGATGGTTTATTGATTTGATGTTGCAGGACCTAAAGGGAGATCTTACCTCCTGCTGCTTGTGCGCATGAACCGATTAGTTGTTGAGACCATTGATGGTTCTATCTCTTACAGAGTATTGTAGACAACATAGAACCCAAAAGGCTAATCATAGACTTGTAATGTCACGAGTGAAAATAGATTTTCATTGATTTATTTTGAGACTTGCACTTCCGGAATGAACCAATGTAAGGATGAGCGACTGCATATTCTCTCCTTCTATTTCCTTTTTTGTTATATAAATATGGTTATATTTAACAAGAATCTATTTTAAATAACTCTCTCAAGGGCAATCGTGGTATTTGCAGCCGAATTTTGGTTTCTATAAACTTCCATCGCTGACAAATCAATAATGAAGCTTCTTCCATTTTGAGGTTTTGCGTAAGGTGTATATTTGCTCAATTTTACGCAAGGAGTATAATTGTTCATTGAATCTGCTCAATTTTATTTCGTTATACATTACTTGCTTCCTATTAGTCTTGATTATGACATAAGTCTTTGTTATAACCAAATCTAATTATAATTTCTAAACTGCAAGGATTACCAAATGTATTCACATTAATATTTTAGCAAGTCTTGTTCTTGAATATTTATCCAGTGAACTTGAACATAGCTCTCAAGAATCAAAGTTAATCTCCCACTGGTAGGACAGCCTGATGTCTATGGGAGGGCATGGGTAAATTTGAGCAGATAAGTGGATCGAGTTTAAATGAGTTGAAAATTAATTAGTTTGTGAGTGGATGATCATATATCAAATTTGAGCATATATATAAATTAACGTATATATAGATTTCTCATATTCTCTTAAACAAAAAATTATTTTTTTATTTTCTCTCTAAAATAACGAAAATTATTTTTTTATTTTCTCTCTAAAATAACGGTAGTACCGTGTTTCCAATTCCGTTTCCACTGATCAAAACAATCCTCGTTTAAAGAATCACTGATCACCACCTTTCTTTAAAGCAAATTTAAGGGTTCAGAATATCATCCTATTATGGTGAATTGGTGGTCTCAAAGATGATATCGGCCAGTGCATGGCCGTGCAAAAATGCAGCAAGAGTCGCTCTATATAAACTACGGTCGAAACAAAAGACAACCTTGAAATTTGAAAGCGAGCCTTGATAACAAATCGATCACGTTCCCTAGGTTGAGCAGTAACATCAATAGATCTAGTAATAGAGAACCCATGATGGAATAGTACCCTTCTATAACTTCAGAAAATTCGGTTGTTAGATTAATAATGCAGAAAATTCTTATTTAAAGTTTTAATTTAGAGAGAATAAATACTTTAGAGAGAGCAAATATTTAAAAAAAAAAAAGAGTAAATACTTTAGAAAGAGTGTAAATATTTTAGAAAGAGAAAATATAAAATTTTAAAGAGAGTAAAATCATTTAACAGTACGATAAATAAATTTAAAAACAAACTAACTTTAAATAATAAGTATATAACTGGAGCCCCATGAGCAACTCACATCCACCCGGTGAATGCAGACACGTACTATTTATTACTTTTATTTCATACTTATCAACCCAAACCCATTTAATGTGGGTGAATATGGGTCACCCATTGAATTTACACCCATTTTGCTGGGTCTAGTCTCCACAAATGATACTAGTAAAACATCTAAATTTCAGCACTACATAAGTTCAGAAGGCAAATCTCATTCTGGAGGTCTCAGCAGCCAAATACAAGGAATAGTCAGAAGAGTATGAAATTCAAAAGGTATTTATATTCGGGTGGTAGTGCAAAAAAATAATAAAAAGTACCTGAAAAGACGAGACTTACAATTTGCAGTACGCACCACCAAAATTCTTTTTACAAAATAAGATGGATATTAAGGCACTATAAGATAGATCCTCTGACTGCAGAGCAGTGTCGTTGTCTCTTTATACAATCACAAGATAGCCCAACTTGTACCAGCCCAGCCAACCATTATATAAAACCATCCCCTAATGACAGGTCAAATGCAAAAAAAGAGGGGAGAATGAAAGGCAACCACCTATACCCGGTTTACACTCCCCTTCCTTCAATCAAAATCTTCTTATGTACTGGCTAAAACTACAACAGGAACCGAACCAGATATCAAAGGCCCCAGTCCTCTCAAGGAAACTTAACTGTCTTAATATCGAAGGACCAAAAGCTCAAAAAGAAGTAGAAGAGCTCAAGTGGGCCTGCATCAATAATAAAAAGCAGAATACATTTGAGAGAGAAACCCTCCCTTCCCCCCACCCAAGTCAAAAAAGAATAATCACCTACAAAACAAACAATCAAACCCACAGAAACTACTTAGGAAACAAAAAAGGAACACAAGGCCTCCCTGTTAAGTTCTCCAGCTGCTTTTTCTTCCTCTTCCTTTTTTTCTATATTGCCCTTGTGGCTCCAAGAGGATGTGAATTCATCCAGTGCTCTGTTGGTGGTTCAGAGCTCTTTCTAGTTGTATATTTTGACAGGCTTCTCGTATGTATGCCGATTCTGCAAAAATTTAAAATCACAAATTGAACTCTAGCAAAAATGACCCATCATCGTGGGAAAAAATTGTGAAATTGAAACTATTCATTTGCTGTGCCATCTCCTGTCCTTCTATTAGTTTTCGCAACATCCCTAAGCCAACCCTCCATATTGGTGATTGTTTAAGGTAATTCAACATCAGCTATAAGCTGACGCAGCACAAAATCTTTACCTGATTCGCAGTGAAAGCCCGTTTAGGAGTAGAATCAGAGTGCTCCAACCCAAGATATTGCTCCCAAGCACCATAAACATCCCTTCTCTATAAAGATTGAGATTGAAAGCTTAAGCAGATGTCCCATCAAAAGTGTATAAATATATTAAAAGGCCTCAAAGTATATATATAAGGATTGGAAAATAAAAATATTTGTGCACCTGGAAACGGCTGGATACAACATCTGTGTCCAGCAGATACTCTGGCCTTCCCAGGGATAAAAATGCAAACTTCCACTGGTTACCCAAAGAAAAGTTTTCAAATACAAATGAGAAAAAGAACGTATCTGGGAGATCTAACAATGATATTATAACAATGCAGTAACAACTATTTTAAGAAAAAAATAGATTTATGCTCTTTAGATCAACTTTCAAGCAGATCAAGGTTGGAAAGAAATCAGATATACCTTCGAAAACTCCTCATCTGGAACCTGCAATTTCTTTTGGATGCGTATCTTAACTTCTGCCAAAGTTTCGCCTTCATGAATAATCAAGAAAAAGGGCTCCCCAAAATTTTGTACTTGCTGTTAAACCACACATGGGAAAATTACATTTAAATCTGTAAGTTCATCAACAACTAATCGAATTTCAGCTCAAAATATGACCGAGACAAATGTCATTTCACACAATAAACTTCTCATCTGCTGCTTCTAATCTTACCATTTGATTCTGTGCAGTCTCTTTTGTGAAGTGGTAAACATGTATCAAGCGATCATGGGGCCCAAGGTTCTTCTCTTCTTCTGGAATCTGAGTTACAAAAACAAAAAAAATTATTTATCATGTAAAACAACTTTTCAAGACGATGCATACCACGTTCCAGGGCTATAAGCAAAGAAACAATTCTAGAAATCAAGAAGACCAATCAATACTATAACCTTTTTGAAAAAATAGAAGAAAAGAATAATCTTAAAAGGGTTGACCCACATGGAACCACAGTAAAGAACTTGACAATGATTAAAACATTCAGAAAGGGAGATAAATTCAAATTTTGTAGAAAAAACAGTATAAATTCCCTTTAAACTATTTAAATTTGCCGACTATTACAAGTATATTGCAGAATAGGGGGAAATCCATAAAACAACTGGTTCTATGACCATATTTATAAACCTCAAGACAATATTCAACAATCAGTTAATATAAGGAAGAGAAGGAACTTGCCTCCTCTGCTCGCAGTGTCCAGTACTGGTCATTTATATTCTCAATTTTCTCATGTAGAGGAAAGATCTGGCGAAAAAGAGGAAAGCAGAATTACAGGTACCAACAAAATGTAAAGTATAATTCTACAAATCAAAATAAGAGAATCATTTAGAAACATTCGCCGCCAGACAGCTTCAGCCCCAGTAGGTTTAAGTTCCAACAAGACCAAAGGTGGATGTGCTCAACCAATATTAGTTCCTAGAGAGCTAAATGATGATCCATAATGAACACTATCACCCTAAAAAATAAACACGCTGGCAACGAAGAACATACAGGCAAGAGGAACACCGCAAGGAAAAATATGAGATTCTTATTGCTGACCAAGTTTCGAACAACGATAAACTAATGTAGAGTTTGTCTTTCTTTGCAATTTTTAATAAAAGGTCCAAAAGGCCAAAACTAATTAATGTTCACACTTCACATTACATTATACCTTGTAAATCTTGTGATAGAACACTTCAAGCAGTCTAAGCTCCGCATTGGGATGAGACAATTCCACCTGTAACAGGAAGCAAACCAAAAAAATATATATGTTATTCTAGGCAATGAAATACTTGCTATTGCAGTCTTAGATCAAGGAAAAGTAGTACAATGCAAAAGTACTTCATGTCTTCACCATTCTACAAGCTAATTCTCTTCCAAAAAAACCATTTCTTAACGGATAGATGTATAAAGTGCATTCACTGGCAACAATAAATGAAGTTTGTTTTACCTATTGCAATCTTAGATCAAGGAAAAGTAGTAAAATTCTTGTGGAAGTAAGATTAACAAGGGATTGATAAGTTGAATAGTTGTTGATTCTATTTCTTTAGATTGTCTACAGGCACCGTGCAAATATTTACCTTTGTCTTAATTTCATTAAGCACATCTCCTACAGTGCTCTGTTTAGGCAGTCGAATGTTGTGGATAACCACCTGAAAAGTGTAATATACATTATAAGAAACATAAAGAATTTTAACTACCCAAGCACAGTGGAATGGAGAAGGTATTTGCAGCCTCAGGCACACCTCATCCTTAGTTGCATGATGGAAAGCCACTTTCAGAGTTTTCAGACACTGCAATTCTGGAAGAGGAATATCCAGCACTTCATAATACAAAATATCAGAGATCTGCCCAGAAGAAAACAAATAACTGTTAACTTGTAAGTAATTGAAATCTTAATCTCTCCTCCTTTTCTTTACTTTTTCATCTCCATCTAACACTCTGTATTGATCCAATAGAAAAATAGAACATGGACCGCTTCATGAATTTCAAAGCAGAGTGACAGCAACCTGATTATAGTGAACCAGCATGTCTAATAAATGCTCCGCTGCTCTATATTTAATAGGATGGGGTTTAGGTTGCTGAGAGTAGCAGTTGTGCGGAGTAAGCCTGATTTTCGAAGGATCTTCCAGACCAAGTTTCCGAGCCACTCTTTCGACTACATCATCATATGTATGCAACTTTGACCTTAAAATTTAACAAGAAAAATTGTCAGTATAGTAGTGGTAGCAGAAATTATTCAATTTAAAATGTAAACAAATGACATAATATTAATGTACTCACAATTCTAGACAAAAATCATCCTCCTTAGGTCTCTCGAGAGATCGAAAATGAACAATCTACAAAAAGAATTAAACAATATGGAGTGAGGAAAAACTTGAACCCAAAAAAATAACAATTGGGGCAACGAAAAAATTCTTACACAGGCCTCTACCTAAATCCACCATACTGAGAAAAAACAAAAAGAATAAATAATAAACTGTATTACATGATTTCACTTTAAATATTGGTACTACATATGATCAACGAACACCCTTCTTTAAGAAATTCTTCCTCGAGGAGATGTGCGTTCAAACAGAAAACAGAAGGCAAAATTTAAAAAATAATAATAATAAAATAAACAAGAAAAATATGTAGATGGCCTTGATTAAAGAAAATCACAAATCACGGATAAATTGCTTTTAAGAATAAATTTTGAAGCAATATTCCCACTCATTATCCTTTCAGCACAAAATGCTTAACGCTCCAAAATGAAAAGGCTATCAAACAAATACATATATGTATATTTATTTATGTCGCTAGAGAATTTTCATTTCAACTCATAAGAGCAGGGAAATGGAATCCCAAAAGTGGTCCTTGAATCTCTACAAAGCGTGAAGGTAATGTTAACTACCGGTTCTTTATCAGTAGCTTCTGATTTGGTTTTTGATGCAGAAAGTAAGCGAAAACGCCTTCTTAATTGCTGGCACAAAATTTATTAAAATAAAAATGTAAAAAAAATGACTTAGTAGTATGGGCTACAGTAAGAGATCAGTGTCACTAAGCTGAAAAAAATTGGATAGATCATCATATTCAGAGAGTTTGTTGACTCTCTTTGTGAGGCATGCTACCTTGAGGCGTGGACTTAGACAAGTTATTAATTATTAGAATTAAGGAGTACAGTAACCAGCCACGCATTTGATATTTCTCCTATAAATATAGATGTTTAGAGATTCCAGATTTGTTAAACAAAGGTGAAAAGAAAGGGAAACAAGCATATGAGTTTTCACTACTTATCTTAAAATCCAGATAGAACTAAAGTTACTAAATTTAAAAACAACTATTACCAGCGGATAGACAATAAATGCATACAATTATATTCAAATCAGTAACCTACACAAAAAAGTTGGCACTCATGACTCATGCATGAAAATTTTTAGCGGTTGTACCTGGCGATTTTTCACATATTCTAAAAATGACGGAACATCAGGATATCGGTATTCCTCTTCACTTTGAGGTAGAGGGCATTTCTGATAGCAAATTATGTCTCCATCTTCAATCTGCAAACAATGAAAATAGTTAATAATTAACACGGCGAACACCACTCTGCTATAATTTTAAAACCAAATATTGAAACAAAATTAAATATACCTGGCTCAATCGAAAAGAAGCTCTTTTGTCAAGGCGTTCACACATGACGCAAGGCTCGAATTTAACTTCCTGAACAAATTACATAATATTTTAGTGAGTAACATATGGTAAATTTTTCACAAACATAATTCTGTATAGAATTCCCACCATAATGATGTAGAATAGAGGAATCATGGAATATAACATGACAAAAAGCATAAATTTTAATTTACTCGGTCCACAATGAAAAACGACATTTTGCTTAAGTTTGTAATCAAAAGACGTGTAATCGTGACGTGTCCCACCATGCATAAAACAAAATCTGCCAAAATAAAATTTCCAATCACAGAGTTACGGAAGAAATCAGATGAGAAAACAAACCTCATAGAGTTCAATTTCTTCATCAGCATCAAATCCCGCCATTTCATTTAATTTTGTTAAGATCTCAACTGGCTTTCCGGAACTCTTTACAAAAAGCCTACCAGCATATCTGGATATATGAAACAGATCAAAATGCAGAATATTTAGCAAATAGTAACAAAAAGAAAATAGAAGGTAATTTACTCATCCTCCCACACACATTTACATTTTAACACAACCACTGCATTTTAATATTTGCACGAACACCCGCTACCCTTTGATGGTAGAAAGTAAGAACAATATTAAAGCTAATGGCCAACAAATATCTCTCCAAAAACTAATAACAAGTATTACTTATGCTTTGCATGGGGTTCCTTTGGCATGAATTGTAGGATGTGCCATAAATATATGTATACAATGTGTTCAAGACATGTTTAATATATTTTAAAATATAATACCAAATATATTTTAAAATATATAATATCAAATTTATTGAAAATATAAAAATATCTTAAAAAGATAAAAATATGTAAATATTTTTGGCACACTTCAAATCTGTGCCAAAAAAGTTATTGACCTTTTCAGGATGGAGGGAAATTATACAATGTATATACCATATAAACATAATGGAAGAGAAAACATGCACTTGAAATGGGAGAGTGGTGTCAAGAACAAATTTACATTGGGGATTTAGCTTTAACAGAAAATATAATAGAGTAGTTGCAAATTACCGAAGCTCTTCTTTCTTAGGATCATAAAGCTTGAAGAAAAGAAGTATATCCTCTTTAGTTTTGTCTGGTGGTGGGATAGGACGTAGGTCCTGCAAAAATTTTGTAAGAATCAGCGAGAGTAAAGGAAAGCAAGATTACCAAAAGCCTGTCCTATACAAAGCTCAATCAGTAAGTAATGTAATAGGTTGCAAAAATTGGTAAGGCAACATTACCAGACCAGGCTCGATTTCCAAGAACAATTTTAGCTCTGCATTGTGTGTCTTATTAGAAACCTCCCTCAACTGTCCGACCTGCATTTGCAAATATAACTCATTCGCTAAAATAGTATATTTTTTTACGGCTCAAATGTGCTAACTGCACTTGCCCTCAAAGCTTGAATTTGCAGTTTAGTTAAAAAAATGAGTTTCACCCCCCCAGAAATTAGATGTACTATGAAAGCAGCACAGATAGTTAATTGATACCAGGAAGAAATAAAAAGCAGCAAATGCAGATATAATGAAACCAAGACGGATACATTTGATGACCACAAGTCCCACAGTCCCATCAATTAAACAAAAGGACCCTAGTATTATGTGTCTACTACAGACGAGAAGAGAAAGCAAAGGTGGGGGGAAATAAGCAAGAAACAACGGGGAAACCAAAACAAAATACGAGAGTTTCTCCACATGACGACAAGCCTAATCACTTCTCCTCTTGCAATCCTCAACCTAACATCCTGATTTCCTAAACCAGCCACACTAGATCCTATTACAGTTGTTGGGGCAAGTTCATAGCTACCCACATTTCCAAACTTGTAGTTCCTCCATTACATGTAAGAGATTACTGAAATATGGTCAGAGCAGAGGGCAGGGGGCAACAGCTAGTCCAAGATGAGAATTTTAGCTAATGGCCGTTGGTGGGGACAGGGTCCTGGTGATCCTTGAGACTAACACAAATGAAAAGGATGATAATGCAGGTGCAAATAATTGCCGATAAAGAAAAAGACCCTACTATTTGTAGCTTCCATCATAGGTTTTTTTGAACAAACAATTAGAAGATTTCACCACATGAAGAGATTCAATTATATGTTTGTCAATGGCAAACAATTTTTTTTCTACTATCAAATTTGAGAACCAACTTGTATGTTCTGCAAAAATAATAGCACAAGCAAATGCTTAGTATGTACCGATTGTGCTTCCTCCTGTGGTGTCAAAGGTCGATTGGGGCGGTAAGTATGATTTTGCCTCTTTGCCCAAATCCAGAAACGCTGAAACTGAACTGGTATACCAAATTCTTTGGCAACCTCCTCCTGCATATGAACTACAGTTAGTGTTCTACAAGCAACCAAAAATTTAAGGTAAAGGACACTCAGCAGATGGAACACAAAGTGATTAAATATAGAGACTAAAAAACACATCAATCCAAATACATGTATAGACTATAGAATTGAATCATACAAACACATCAGAAGTTAAAAGCCAATGTCAGATTGCTTTCCACTTCCATGAAGCTCAGAGATATGACATCAACGACACTTTTATTTACTCCAATCAAAAGGTAGCATGAAAATCTAGTGCTTTTCAAAAAATAAAAATTAAATAAAGAAGCAAAGTATAAGCTAATTGAATTATAAGTGAAAGACACATGAGATGGCTAATTGTATAATACAAGGCGACAACAAAGGTTGCAAAAGCCCAGTGGAAAGGAAAAGGGGGAAGACAAGAACAAAGAAAAGGGAAAATAAAACTTGAAAGGCACAAAATATTTAAAAGGATGCCATAAAAAAGACATTTTTTTCATCCTCGATGGACAAAAATATAAATGTACATGCATAAATTTAGAAGTTCAGTCTTCAGAAGCTTCACATAAATTCTCAAAAAGACATCTCATTCTCAACAAATAAATCTATAGTCTGTAGATATTTACAGGTTGCCCAACTTGACTTCATGTTGCTAGGACTGTACACAAACAAATAATAAAAAATACAAAGTAATAGTCCTCATCTTCATATCTCTCTATATCTCTAACTCTTCTTCTCTATATCCCTCCAAGATAACGTTCCCATCGGAGTCACACTCATACTCCTCATCTCCCTCTTCCTCCGTGTCATCATCAGACAAAAAATATTCTCTATGGAGTTCTCTTTCTCCAACATTTTTACTACAGTACTACTACTCCTAGGCTCTAGCACGTTATCTGCTCCAAATATTTCACCAACCGCCTCCCAAATAAGGCCCAAACAACCCTCAATTTTATCACTCACTCTCACGACGTCGTTTTGTAGCTTAATTATTAAAAAAAATTACGACATCGTTTTGCAACTTAGTTATTAAAAAAAATTGCAGGCCTAATTTCTCCGACTAGGCCTCATCTAATTTCTCCGCCTAATCCCGTCTAATTTCCTAGAGGGATTTTTTTCCCGCCTTGGGCCTAGGCGAGGCGCCAAGGCTGAGATTTTGTGAACACTGGGACTATAATCCAAAAGGAAGCACTATACAATCTCTAATAAGTCGGTACACAGAATAAATAAGCAAACATTTTATGGCCCCAAAACATAAACCGACCAGAAATATGACCCCTGGCGAAACAATGGCACCTTCGTTCAGCAAATGTTGCAATTACCTAAGTACCATCCACTGAAGAATAGCTGGTAAAACAAACTAAATCTATCCGGCAGCTCACTAAACCTGAAATGAAATAGAGCACACTCCCCTTAATCTGTAAAACCTAATCAAGCAAGTTGGATTTCAGCTGAAACTCCGATGTAGCGGCTGCACTAACACACCAAGTCTCCAAAGCCCCAACAGAATTTAAGAGGCAACAGGAGAAAAGAAAAATATAAAATAACAACTTTAGTTTTGGTTTGTAAATGGTGTCCACATAAATCAAACTCTACCACCTTGATCTTGGGTTAAAGCTATATATGACACCTCGCCCACCCCCCCCCCCCCCCCCCCCAAAAAAAAAAAAACCCTGCAGAAAAAATGGAAAAGGAAACTATTATATACCACCACGCAACTTCTGATACTTAAAATTCAGTTTAGTATATGTTAACTTGATTAAAGCACATATCAGACCAACAGATACAACATGGAAAAGAAAACAATACCTTGAATAGGACAAAAGGCATCTGCTTTTGAATACGAAAACTGCGAACTTTATCATGATCAACAAGATCAAAATAGATATCCTTTCCCATCTGTTCCAATAGGTCCTCATCACGAGCAACCTGATGTTTCTCAATGATTCAGTAATGAGTTCCACAAAAGCATAGATAGGATCCACTAACATAATATCACACAAAAAAACAGTTAAAACATCATCACCTTGATAATAGTATAAAGGTGTGCTTGTGCTTTATATCTTCTTTTATCTTCTTTCACTTCTTGTTCTTTCTTCAACCTTATCTGGAGTAAGATGATTTAACATGTAAACCAAACCCATGCACTTTGTAACAAAGAAAACTGAGACAACAAAATATATTCATATTTAAGCACGAATGTTACCCTGAGGTGTTCAGCAATGTCTTTCTCGTCCACATCACAAATTATCTTCTCCTTATCACTTTCACGTATATAAACAAGCATGTACGCATTCGAGTACTTTGTAAATTTAAATGGAGCATTATTGAAACCAGGATTGGTCTGGGGCAACTGTTTGACAAAGGCAAGGCTGAGAAAACCAGAATACATAAAAGTGAGGACAAAAAATCAAACTCTGAAAAGATACGCAGCAGCACCTCTTCCTCACCACCATATTGCTCCTCCAACGCTCTCTTCATATCTTCTTTCGTAACCCGTTCATCATCAAACTTGAACCTAAAAGAGATGGCGAATCACAGTAACCAGAATGCTACTAGACCAAAGAGATTCAAAGTACAGGGGAATTTCCGATATCAAAACATATACGCACATGCAAGCACAAGCCTGATCTAGTGCAACACTTGCAATAGATACTAGGAGCAACCAATTAATATGACAGTGTATGCTTTAGCATTCTCAGAATACAAGCAATTCAAAGTTGAGATTTTCATATTAATTAGGAATATAATTAGTGCCTACCATTGATCAGAGAGGGTTGGCCTGATAAACGCATAATAATGTCCTCCATGCACCCCACCACTATGAACCAAAACACTGTTGTGTAAAAAAAGGAAATGGAAGTGAGCAGAGAAATATAAGGTAGAGCCAGTTTACATAAATTAAGAGGACCAATGCAACAAACTATTTTGACATTAGGAAATTCCTTTCTCACTAGCATGTTACAACCAACTCATGACAGAGCAAAGTTTAAATAATCTCTTACATAGTAAAACCTAACATCAGACTTTTATATTAAAAAGTCAATCAAAAACTATTCATATTTACATAAAGAAATGTCCAATCAACCAAAGCTTGAGAAATAGCCAATAAACTATGCAGTTTCTTTCTATTTTCCTTTTTTTTAATATTATTTCATAAATACCAAATTTTAAATATTATAACTACCCCCATTAAAACGTAAACGTAGAAAGTAAGATATAGCTCTTTAATTGGCGCCCTTGAGGTTATTCTTAGCACTTTGCCATTTCTCCCTTCCCTTGGGGAGAATTCCTAACCACTATCATTCAAAAATTCAACCAACCGTATGGAGTGTAATGAAGATATTCAACAGAAAACAAATATTTCTATAAGAGTGAAACAGTACATAAAGTGGGGTGATTCTTTTGAAGATAGTGTTGTACTTGAATCTTGAGACTAATGCAACATATTAGGTAGCCAGGAAAAAGAGGTCCGAGAGAGTATTGAAAAAGAAGGCAAAACAGAGGAGCGCAAAAATTAGAAAATCAAACAACGTCAATAGTTTTTAATAAGTAGAAAATTTAAAGTGCAAAACAACAGTTGGTACTACTAATGACAACAACAGGAAATGAAAGTTCACTTATCGAGGAAACAAAAAAGTGTGGCCAAAAATTAGTCACTATCAATAGTAAATTTTTCTATGTTTAAAGGTCAGTCGAGTAAATTTACACAAGACAAACTTAAAAAGCTTAATTTTGCAACAGCCAAAAAAAGAGAGAGAATGAAGGCAGCTTAAGTGGGACAGTGGGAGTATTCACATATAAGTATTGGACTATTGGTAATCATGAGCAACTTAGTTCTGCAAGTTAACAATTTGAAGGATGATAAATAGAAAAATATGAATCAGTGCGGTAAAAATCACAAATTTTATTAATTATATCAAGCGCCAATAAAAAGAAAATCAATACTAAGGAACCTTGTGACAACATCAAATTCTTTGAGTTACTTATTTCATTTGAGAATTATTTAGAACCCTCAGCAAAACAATGGAAGAGATTCTTTGATTACATGGTATAGACTACATGTAACAACTTTTCTAATGTATTTTTCAATACAGACAAGTTGATGCTCTCACCAAATCATATAAGAATATAAACATATCCACAGAGGTAAGTAGTATATCAATTTAATACCTATGAAGAGTGTAAAGATTGCGAATGCTCCTATCTGCATCAGGTGATAAATATTTTCCATCCTCCCTATCAAGGTCAAGCTCTAAAGGAAATTCATAACGGTCATTTATCTGTGCATAATGAAATCAAGCAAAACATTATACAGAGGAAACATCAAGAATAGTGAATCCGAAATTGAAAACTTGAACGCAAATACGTTAAATTGCAGACAAGTAACCAAGATAAAGATAATACTACCTCCGTTTGACTTCAACATAATCTTTGCCCAAGATAAAAACGAATTTTAACATGATCGAATATTACACATTAATTACAAAACTGAACTCTTTTAGTGAGATGTCAATTTGGGCCAGAGGGAGTAAATTTTAGCATTAACTAAGGTAAATAAATATAAAAATGTTAACCATCTCAAAAAAGGGGACATATAATGTATAAACTACAGAGTTTTTCCCATAGAAATTAAAACAACATAAACTTGTAGATACCCCTACTTAAGCAATATTTAACTAACTGCTGTACATATAACTAATACAGTAAAAATAAAACTATTTTTTCATTGGCCTAAGGGCTAAATTTTTACTATCTTTCCTTCTTCTCATCGTATTTATTATAGATCCCAAAACATTTCAGTACCAATTGCTTTGCACTACTAGCCCTTCCATGATCAAGTTCATAATGAGAAAATAGCCAGAATAACAATGAACAATATTAGCACCATCAATAAATTATCTTTGGGTAACTACACATTGACATCTATATAAAATAACATATACTGATATACAGAGTACAGTAATAGTGGAAAGCCAAAGGTAAGTGAAACATAAACATCAACCAGTAAAATAAACAGAGCAGAAAAGTAGTTCCAAACTTCCAACACTTGCCTTCACCATAGTGTCTCGCATGAAATCATATTCAAACCGCTTTAACTGAAGTTGAAGAACAGGAGGGAAGTCGATGAATAAGACACCCTTCTTAGCATCCTGCAATTAACATATCTGTCATTTAGCTTGAGAATATATTCAAAAGATTATAAAGAAAATATGCAAGGGCAACAACTTAGGAGGAAATACCGAAATGGGCCTAGACAGACATCCAGAAAAGAGAGAGAATTTTCCACTAATCAAATGTAATAGGAGCTTAGCCAGAGAATGAAAGAAAAAAATGTAGATATATGATACCTAACTACAACAATATTTATATTAGTCATTTCAATCCAGTTGTTCATTCTAAGAAAACAAATAAAATTGACGAGATCAGGGATTGCTTTATAACAATTCACTAGCTCAAATCAAGATTCTGAGAATAATGTGACTGCATTTCAAAAAAAAATTCATGAAATCAGACCCTAGTTTAATTCTCAAACTGAAACATCAAATCAGACCCTGGTTAGAATTTCCTAGTTAAAACTTGAATATAAGGAAGGAAGCTCTGATCATTTGCAATTCCCTCAATATATAATCTATGCAGAGTAGCAAACTTTATGCAGAATTCAAATCACCCAAGTGTTGTCGTGGTCATTAAAAAAATCAAAAGGATTTATCACACTAAACACAAGCTAACCTGTAAACCGTGTTCTTCAGCGTGATATTTGTTATCACCCTCAAGTCGTTCAACCTCCACATACTTGTCAAAAGAAGCATAAACATCCCGACAACCTTTGACATCAAGCTGAAGATCTGAAAAACAGAAAAAGAAATCCAGTTCCAAGCGCTGAGATTACGGAAGGGCAAGTCTAGACATTTAACCTCTCTCACTAATAAATACCGTAAAATGATTCTTTTCTTGTAGATTTGAAGTCCACGTTGATGCATTCAATATAATTCATATGGTGTCCTTCAAATAACTTCTGTATTGTCCCTTCCACAACTGTTCCCTGATCCAGCAGAATAGTAATCAAAATATCAGAACAAAATATGAACATTAAAGTCTGTGCAGTTGTGAAACAGACAATACCTTCATCTTATCTTCAAGCTTTTCACTCAAGACTCTATTAAGTTCTTGAACATCATGCTGCATGAAAGAATCATATGTGTCCCAGCCAAAAGACTTGGTTAATTCTTTTGTAGCAACACTAGTGTCGTTGTACTGAAGTTTATAAAACAAACTCTGTAGAGCTAGAGGAATGCTTCCTGAGGGCATATCATTTTCAGTTGTCGGCATATGATACACAGCCTGATAAGGATAATAATGAATGAGATAATCATTCCAAACATGGGCAAATTATGAATGTGATAGGGGGGAAAAAAGAGCAAACACATCCTAACCTTCCTGAAGTAAGGTATATGGTACAAAGTTTGAAGGAGAGAATTCATGTAACAAGTTGCTCCTTGGTTTTTTAGTCCAACATAACCAGTCTCCTTCTTTGAGTCATACGACCAGTAGTCAATGACCTTACGTACAGCAACATCAGCTTCAATAATGCATGTATCATTCATAAGAAAACCTTTATTGGGGTCATAAAGCTCACTAAGAGACATGAATGACGTGAAGCCCCAATCACTTTCTCTTGCATGAAATTGGTGTTGTGTATCTGCAAAATCCACAATTTCTTTTGGATAAGTACTAGCATTATGGTTCAGATAAAAACAAATCTAACATTCATTTGTTGTTGCTTCAGTCCAAACAACCACCATTGATCTGTTATCGTCAATCTATATCTAGCCAACCTATGCAAACAGACATTGATGCAACCATTACGTGGTAATGACCTCTTTTCCTGGAGCTCTTGGACAAAAAATGATCATACTATTGCTCTAATAGAAAGTAATCAAAAACTTATTATAACAAATTGATACAACAAATATTACATTTCATTTCAATCAATTAAACGCTGCAATTTCCTGGAATGCTATTATTAATGCATTAAGCTCAAGTTGGGAACTGCGAGTTTTCACAAGGCAAAACACCAAAAGACACCAAAACTAAAGGAATCTAGAACACTATCTAACAAGAATTTCCGACACTCACAAAAACATACGACAGAAGTTCTAGCCCAATCCCCATATGATAAATTCTAAAACACGCATACATGTGATGGAAAAGGATATAGAAAATCATCTCCCTCTTTTTAATAGGAAATCGTCTTATTTTAGATTTAGAAAAAGAGGACCTATAGAAATACTCTGCACTTGGTTGGTCCCAGATTTACCTGACGAAGATTAAGAACAATTTAAGATTTCATTATTTGTACTTTACTTCCCACTGTCTGATCAACTGAATTTTTTCTTAACCTTTATTTAACATGAAGGACAGGATTCTGAAGATGATGAATATGAAGAATTAGCTTGAATAAATGGAAAAACCACAACCCTAGGATCACTCGACCACAGAACTCTCGACCACAAAAGAGATAAAAATTGATCGCAATCAACTGAAGAAATTTCTCAATATATCAATAATAACAGACTCGCCGGAACCCTTATTCCAACACGACTTCATCACAGTAGCCAAAACACAGCCACTGTTCATCTTCTTCCAAACCACTACTAGAGTCTCCCTAATCGCATCGCTTGTCACAGACTACCTTCATCACCCTTCCACAGTCAAATCACGACCCTCGTCGACACATCCTATCATCAACAACCGCTACTGTCCCTAACCGGAAACTACCACCAGAATATCCATCTACTACAACTCCAGACTCTGCAATTTGTTCTTCAACTCCAGTCCAGTATATCTGGTTAGAACCCCTTCAGATCTGGTTTTGACTCCTATGGCAAGCCACGAACCAGAAGGGGAAAAAAGGAGGAGAAGTTCTAAGAATTGATTGCAATAAACAGCAGGATGACCTGCATCTAAATAATAAGTAGTCCAGCTGGAATAAACAAACCACTAATAATAAATATCCTAATAAAATAATATAATTTATTTCCAAAAACAAATAGAATTTTTCAGATCCCTTATCTGTGGCCCCCATCATATTACAAAATCCTGTTACAGTATCTACTTATTTGTAGAAACCTTTCCTTGCCCATATATGATATACCTTTCACCTTGGAATGATAATGTGGGAGTAAATTTCTATATTTTATTTGATCACCGGGATCTTTATTGGCCTTTGGACCTAACATCTGTGCTCTCTATATGGCAAATAATAAAGTCTTGATATGTGTATTGATCCTGTTTCAACATTCGCTTCAAATGGGGAGAAATTCTACATACATCAAATAAATCAATGTATACCAAAGTGTAAATCTATAAAAAATAACAATAATAATTGATTTGTTTCTACCCATGTACAGACATAACTTAGCTTCAAAAAATGTAATTACATCACCAGATTTCTTCACAGCTCCCTTCACGTTTTTTGTGCATTTCTAAGAAAACAGCTTCAATTTTGAGTCAACCAATAAATCACAATAAAGGAATATGAATTTCTTGGATTGCACCAATGATATTAAGTAGCTAACTTATTGATATTTTGAATGACACAGACATTAATGTGCTTCTCTGAGACTGAATATGACCCCAAGCATTGCACAACGATGTGATTTAAACTGCATCAATTAATTTATAAATTCACTAGTGAGCCACCCCAATCAATCTTTGACTTTCTATGTGCATTTAATGTCGACCCATCTTGCAGCGTCATTTCATAAATCACAGAAGGCAAAAATGTTATACTGAAACTGCTTTATGTTCATCATAAGCAATAAAATAATAAAACAATCGGGGAACTCGGGATCTCCTATTTTTAATATACATATCTGCAAATGATTCTTCTCTTACCTTTTTTTGTTCCTCTTCTCACCTAACAAATTTTATCCACCTTTACTAAAAATTAAATTAAGCCACACCAGAGATACTACTACAGCAATGAGGAAATGTTCTTCACAGACAATATAGGAAACCATTGGTGCAATATAAATAGCCTTATGTTTAAAACAGTAAAATTCATAAAGGAAAGGAAAATAAAAATATATAGATATGAACCATATATCTGGTCGAATAATGAGAAGCTAGAATCTCATACATAAGCAACACGTAAGAGCTTTATAGAAAATACCTTTCTTTAATGTGTACTTGGGTTGAACTTGATTTACCACGGCTAAACTGAACTGTGCATATCTACTCCACCCATATGGCAAAGTTGACGAATCAGCCACATCTAAATACATTGACAAGTGGTCCACATTGTTTCCCTTTGGAAAAATAAGCACACGCCTGCTCCACCCAAAAACTCAGGTCATGCGGTTCACGTAATAAAAACAGCAGGTAGCTTGTACATAAGTTAAACCAAGTGGATAAGAGTTAAATACCATTTATAACCACCGACAACAAAAATCTCCGAATAAAGCTTCTTGGTGTTCAGCCTAGAAAAGTTATCAATCATCCACGTGAACCTAGATGCCTGCGGCTCATCAACTGCTTGATTCTCCACTGTGTTTGCGCTTTCTGTTTGTGCTACTACTAATACATTAACAAAACAAGTTCACAACACGAAAAAAACAACCAAAGACCCACATTACATCACATCAATTACAAAATCATAGTAATTCACAGCAACACTGATTTCAATTCACATTAACATCAAGATGAACAGAAGAAAACCTTCCATGGGCTGAGGACCTTCCAAGAGCTGAGGACCTTCCAAGGGCTGAGGGCCTTCAACAAGTTCCGGATGTGGTACTAGCATCTCCTCATCATCTTGCTGTACAAGACACGCAGTAGATAACTTATAACCAATCAGACATCTGATCCAGTAAACCCTAACCACATCCCATAAATCAAAACCCTAAATTTCTAACACCAAATCAATCAAACATCTATAATTGAATTCAATTCAAAAACCTCCGTACCAAAACAAAACCCTAGAGGATCATAAAACAGGAAATAACTTAAACAGAGACATGCAAGAACCATCCAATAACCAACACATAAACGTATACATACAATCACATACAGAAATATAAACAGAATGCAAAATTCAGAGTTTTGGCGTGGAGAGATAAGGGGGAAGAACTTACATCCAACGGTTGATGAGTCATCAGAGTCATCGTTGGAGACCAGATGTCCGTACGATCAATTGAATCTGAGAAAATAGAGTCTAATCCAGATAGAGAGAGGGAAAGGGAGAGGGAGAGAGAGAGAGAGAGAGAGAGAGAGAGAGAGAGAACAGTGTCGATTATAAAGGGAGAAGAGAGAGAGAGATCGAATGGGAAGGAGAAACACTCACAAAAACTGAGTAGGAGAGCGAAGGCACTCAGTTCTGCGTTTTGCTTTTCGATGGAAGGGATATGGTTGGTATTTGATTACAACAATGGGGTACTTTAGGAAGACAATACAGGGGAAGGGGTAGAGTTTGTTTCCACTTTGGTGGACGAATGGTTGGTGAACGACGAATCAGGAGTCCCCGATCAAGTGAAGAGTGGGGTATTTATAATGGACGTGGCGAACGATTAGATTCGGTTGTGGTGTACTTGAGGTGAATTAATAGGAACCTTTTCTACTGCTCCTTCGATACCATGGCAGCTCAAGGTGCTACAACCGGGTGAAAAATATACTAGTAGTGTTATGGGGTTCCATGCTGTACAATGGGGCTCGTTAAACCACATATTGACATGAAATAAAGGATATGTTAAAAAAATCACAAATTTCATACCATCTGCAAGTACATTAATAGTTTCTAGGTTAATTATTTATTTATTTATTTACGAAATATAATATAATTACAAAGATATATAAAAATTGTTAACATATTTGGCAAGTGGTTAAAGATTCGTTTATTTCATCACTAATTTAAAATTTAATTTTCTCTTCTTTTTTTTTATTACAGTCGTAATAATTGTGATCCTAATAACTGTATATCAACTTAATTATAAAGATAATTAATAACAAAGTTGTTTATTAACTTTTAATGTTTTTCTTTTTAATTAAAAACTATAAAGTGCATAGATAAGGTCTTGTTAATAAATTTATTATGGTTAATGAAATTAAATAACTTAAATAGTTATAGTGGTTAATAAAATTTATTTTTCATGTTATACCTCCTAATCCTATATGTGTGTGTGTGAAAAAATTATTTAATGTTCCTGAAACAGTATCAGGTGGTGCTATTTATATGAGATTTACGTAAATCTCATATCTGAACTTGCTGTAAAAACTGAAATACATATAACTGACAAGGACATTACCTACTTGTCTCATAAATCTGAATAATTTCTCGCGCGTGTGTGTGTGTGTGAGTGAGAGAGAGGGAGAGAATTTGGTGGCCAAGAATTGACCCAATATAGAAACCCATATGTTAATTCAGATAGCCTAGATCTCATTATGTGGATAATACCCACAGAGATTTTGGCCTTTACAAAAGGAAAGGAAGCCAGGATTTATAACGCTTATTAGAAGACCAACTTCCTTGACTCATTTATATTTAAAACAACATATTTATTCTTTTTAGCATATGTCTGTCTGATAAAAAAATATTTTATTTTAATATCCTAATCTACCCTCTATATTTATTATTTTTTAGCAACTCGCAAGGAGAGAAATGTTAGCATAAAGTTAGTTAAAAAGCATATTCATTTAAAAGTAATGTTTCTATAGTGCTATAATAAAATAAAATAAAGTATGGTGACGTGTTTCCGATTTTAATGTGCTAAATCTTATATATATATATATATCTTAATTTGTTATAATAATTTATCTTAACTTAAAGAGAGGAGTTTAAATAGGAAATTGATAACTTACTGTCTTTAATTTTTTCGTGGTCGATGTCTTTTTAGATATGTCTTTGTTGAAATTTTTTTTATAACTTGTTATTAACAAAATTCAAACCATTAACTTTCGTATTAATAAAAGTGAGTCATATCAACAAATTAAGTGATCATCAATTATGATAATCAAAAGATAACCATCCTTTTGTCCCAAGACCATACTACTAGTTATTACATAACCTTTTCTATTAGAATGGGTTAAGTGCTCATTGCAAAGTACGGATTTATTTATGAAATAAAATTAGTTTTATTTTCTTATTTATTCAATATATAGGTTGATTATTATTTTTATTTTTTTTGAATTTCAAATTAACTTACCATTACTATTAAAATGACTACAAACATTGCCCAAACAAACAATTATTAAAGACTAACAATTGAATGTTAGTAAAAAAATTTGTTGCTATTTTTAATTTAATATTCATTTTTTATATAGTTTTTCAATTTAATATTTAGTTTTTATTTTCAATCTTTTTGATTTATATATAGTTTTTTAGAGTTAAAAAATGAATAGAACTTAAAAGTCTAAACTCGGTGTTTAATAAATTCTATATAAAATAAGATTATTGTAGAATAATAAGTTAACATCATGTTTTTTAGCTTTAAAAGCTAGCTAAATTTTAATTCCTAATATATAAGTGAAGAATTATTTTTGAACATTAATTAACTAAGATTTCCTATATAAAATAAAGTTGGCAACTAAAGTTTAATCAAATAAATTTTTATATATAGTTATTTAGGAATAAAATTGTGACGCCTCCAAATTCGGGTCCCTTGAACCTCAGGTTCGGTGCTCACTATTCATCACTTAACAAACATGCATAAACAAAAACTTCAATAACTCAAAAAAAAACATTCATAATTTCATTACAAAACGTACCTTCAACCCCAGGTTCCACTAACCTTAATACATCATCATTACCTTATAATACAAAAAGGTTTACACATATAGTACGAACTAATTACTTCTACTCGTTCATCTTTCATTTACCGTGGTACTCCTTAGATCACTCGGCTTAACTGAAAATATTTCATGATATAGCAAGAGTGAGCAATTACTTTGCTCAACAAGTTTAAATAAACAATAAAAGATATATCATGAATGAAAAAGATTTAGCTCTGGAAACTTCAACAATATACACTAATTGTGAAGACATGCAACTTTGAATAACAAATTCAATTGATTTAACATACTGCTTCATCATGCTGAAAGGGTCACAAGACCATGAACATACGTTTTGAGTATTTACAATACCCTGTAGACAGAAGACTGTCAGTTCGTTTTGAATATTAACAATCATTTCAATTGTAATATCCAGTAATGGGTACTCTAGGTGATCAGTCTATCGTACGTTTATAGAGTGCACAATATAACCATCTAGTTCGTTTTGATCAAGAATGTTCCATCCTACCATAAGCTTATCTGCTTATGATCATAAGCTTATCTGCTTATAATGCTCTGTTCATTTCAGCTTATCCCATCAGATTATGCACCACCACAATATGGTTTGGACTAACTTCAATAATATTCATATTTATGAATTTAAAACGTATATGGTCTACCCAAAACACTTGACATAGAACCCTCAATTAAAACAGTTCATAACAAGAACAGTCATAATAACACATGCAATATCTAACTGAAACAAATAGCATAGATATTTCTCTTTAAATAGTTCATATCGTGAACAGTCATGCAAATGCACATAAAGTGCGATTGTCAATAATAATATAGATATGAAATAATTCTTAATAATTATTTCATCATGCATTTTGAAATAAATTTCAGTTTTTACATAAATAACTTGTCAAATATATACAAGTTAAGGTTCAGAGAAACTTGCCTATTCCGCTAACTATCGCTATTCAACTTAAAATACCTCATTTGGTTGACCTAATATTCAACAACATTGATCCTCCAATTAACATAACACATACAAGTTTATTTAACATTAATAACCTTACCATATATGTCTTAAATCACCTATCACTTAATCATAACCCTAAAACTTTTAATAATATTATCAATCCCTTGATAATATTTTAAATCACATAACTATCACTTCGTCGCTTTATAATATTATCACATTTGATAATATATAAATACCACAAATAATATTATTAATCGTTTAATAATATTTTAACCATTTATTATTTCAATAAATCATTTAGTTCCTCAATATTATTAACCATCTAATAATCCTTTTAATCTCTTTATTATCTCAAACACTTTTTAACATTACTAATTAAATAATGTTTTACATTATCCCCAATGATATTATTTATCAAATAACATCTTAATCAATTATAAATATTATTAACCATTTAATAATATTTTATCATTTTAATAATATTATTAATCCTTTAATAATATCTGTATCATTTGTTAATATTATTAATCATTTAATAATATTTCAATCATATATTCACATTATTAATAATGTCTTTCTCTTTAAATAATAATATTTATCAAATAATATATTCAATAACTTATAAATATTATTATCCACTTAATAATATTTTACACTCAAAATAATATTATTAATCTTTTAATAATATTTTAAATCTTATGCTAATATTATTAATCATCTAATAATATTTTATCCTCTTATTAATATTATTAACCATTTAATAATATTCAACAACCTTACTAATATTATTAACTATTTAATAATATTTTAATTATTAACTAATATTATTAATTATTTAATAATATTTTATTCACTTAGTAATATTATTAACCATTTAATAATATTTTAATCATTTGTTAATATTATTAATCATTTAATAATATTTTATTAACTTACAAATATTATTAATCATGTAATAATATTTTATTCATTTGTTAATATTATTAACTATTTAATAATATTTTATTCACATTATAATATTATTAACCATTTAATAATATTTTATTAACTTAATAATATTATTAATTATTAAATAATATTTTATTCATTATCTAATATTACTAATCATTTAATAACATTTTAATTATATACTAATATTATTGATCATTTCATAATATTTTAATAATCTTCTAATAATATCAATAGTTAATTTTTTAATTATGTTAAACTTATTATTTATTTTAAACATTTGGCTACCAATTAGTTACTAATAAACTTTATATATATATATATATATATATATATATATTGGTTTAATATTCAAACACATTTATTTTACATGTTTATCTTAAGTTTTGAGTCTCTAACGGTGTTTCGTTTAAACTTTTCATTAACCGACAAGTTAAACCGGAGTTCTAAATTGGTAAAATTTTAAAATATCTAAATTTTGACTTTTTAAAACTGGGTCAGCGCTGGCCATAGGCTTATTATAGCGCCGGCGGCGCTCAAAACAGAAGGTCTGAGCGCTGGCGGCGCTCGTTTTGGCTGTTCGGACCTCTTTTATTAAAATTGTCATAACTTCTTCATTTTAAAACATTTTGGGGTAGTTATTTAGTCCATTCTCATCAGAATTTCTCCCTCTACAACTTCTCTTTAGATCACAAATCTAAATTCTGAACGGATCTAAGCTTAAAATTGCTCACAAGGACAAAGTGAAAACTAATTTCATAAATCCTTGGTTTTAATTGTTCAAACTTGAATAAAATAAACTCTACACATCCAAATAACACCAACTTAGTGTTGTTGTCTTACTAACTTCTTGTTTTACAATATTTCATGATTCGATCATATTTTTTTAAACGTTTTGTTAAGAAATTTAGGATCGAACCATCTAGGATTTTATCGGTAAATCGCAATATGAATTTTTTTTTCCATTTATTTGCATACCACTCAAACCAAAACATGATTTAAGCATATCAAACCATGAATCTACCTATATAACATAGTTTTAGACTTCTAGAGCCTCAAAATAACTTTTGGTCAGTTAAAAATATATTTTGACCATACAAAACATATTTAAACCATAAAGATGAACTAAGGAAGAGATAGAACACCTTTAAACCTTTAACGGAGATCTCCTTCTTGCTAAAGCTAGACTCCTCTTCTTATTCTCTTCCCCCAAAATGAGTAGCATACTTTCAACTCCCAAGTATAGCTCTTATTTTTCTCTAGAGCTTCTCTCTTTACAATACTTCGAAAACTAACAAATGAACCAACAACATTTTCAAGACTTGTTGATGGAAACTAACAAATGAACCAACAACTTTTTCAAGACTTGTTGATGATCTTATTTATAGAACTTCTCTAGACTTACTTAACATCTCCTAATCAACCAATGCTAGTCAATTAGGAGCTTAATCTTGCTTACTATACATGGAATGACCACTTGATAGACCTTTTGAATTACCATATGAATGATTAGGGTGGTTGGGGGTTGCTTGAACCATTTTACACTAAAAAATCAACCAACAAGCTAGCTTCCCATCCATGTGGGCCCCAAAATTCGGGATTGACCATTTTATTTCTCCAATTTGACTTTATTTTAAAGTCCTATATAATTATATAAGTATCCATATATATATACACTAATATATGTATACATATTCACTTATACAAACTTATTGGGCTCCACTTTGGACCTTAGAATTAATTATATTGGGCTCATTCATTTAATTTATTTGGGTTCAATTTATTTATTACATTGGGCTAACATTAACTAACACATGTTACAATTAATTAAATTAAGCATTGAGCTAGTTTCAAATATTACATGGATTAATGTTTAATTAAATTATATAGGTTACTAGGTTAGTTTATTGGACCTAATTTAATATATAATTTGGACTTACTATATAATCCAGTTAGATTTGTTATTTATAAGTCCATTGGACTCCTCAATTAAATAACACTATTACTTACAAATTATTGGGTTTGTTTAAATAAAACCCTAACACATGTTAATATAAGTACTTTGACTTGATTAAATTAATTCATTTACTAACCCTTATCATCAAATTAAGTTTATAATATAGTTAACCATACACAAACAATTATTCTCACATTGTATTATCTTAAATAATTCACTTGCTTTTTCTTTTTCATTATTCATACAAGTAATTAACTTGTTCACTATACATCTTCTTAATTACCATACCAGGATAACATTCAAGCTTTGTAATTTTATCACATAAGCTTCTTTTGAAATCTTTTTCCTTCTTTAGTTAATTAATTTAATTAACTAATTTAATACCTCTCATCATATAACTTATCACATACTTCATACCTCATATTTTCTTATGAATATAATTAAATAAATAAAAAATTGAGTTCGTAATTTTCTCGGTCATTACAAAAATTGTCGTAGAATAAGAAGTTATTATTACTGAGTTTTTGTTTTAAAATGTCTCCTATGAAATAAAAAAGATAATTAAATTTTAATCATTAATATATTTTATAATATATAATATGTTTTTTTAATATAAATTATTATGTAATCATAATATTATTTTCTATTTTTTTAATATTTAGTTATTTAGAATTCAAAGTTGAGTAAAGTAAAATCTCAAACATGTTTTTAAAGTTAACATTTATTGTACGACTAATTAATTAAAAGACTCTTTTGTATAATAAAATTATTGTAAAAAAATAAAATTAACATTAAAGTTTGTAAGACCATAAAGAGAATTTTAATTCCCCAAACCTAACTATTAATTATCTTTAATAGTTAATAATTTCACAACTTAACTTACTAATTGCATATAATTTAGTTTTATTTTACTATTTCATAATTTATTACTAAATATTATGATATTATGCTATCATCATGTTCTATTGTTGAGGTTGAAAGACAATTACAGTAATTAACCCAAATTATCACAGAGCATATATGAGAAAAAGAGGTCTATTAAGTTTGGGTTTTATTAGTAACTATTTGGATTGTTTAAAATAAATAAAATAAAATTAAGAAAACTTTGAAAAGTGTTTCAACTGTAGTTAAATTCTAAGCCTATAACAAAAATCGCAAACAAAAACTTCAAGTTTTGTCTTATTATATATTTATTTATATAGATATTCCTCACATCCTACTTTAATAATAATTTTAACTTTTATAATTTAATAAAAAAACAGTAGTTGCCATATTTAAATATTTTAATGCAAATTTAATATTACACATTATAAATATAAGTAGTGTTTTTCAAAAAAATGGATGGAAAATTCGTAACCTGGATATTCCCCATCCTCCCTGTAATGTCCTAGAATTTTCACGTCTTTATTAATTAAATTATTAATTTAATTTCCAACGAGTTAGTTTTACGAGATTATTTAAATCTTTTTATGTGATTAATTAATTATGTGATTAAATAATTATGTAATTAATTACTAGAATTAATTAAAGGGGGTTACTAATATGTTATTAAATTAGTAAACAAACCCTAAAGTTTTAATATCAAAATAATTGATATGTTTCTTATTAATTAAATATTCAATTAAATTGAATATAATGAGTGAATTAAATATAATAAATTAATTAATAATTAATATAAATAATGTGAAATATTAATAATATTATTTATTAGTCCATTTAGTAATTTAATACTTATGGGTTAGAATATTTAATTATTTATTCAATCTAATTATTTATTTAATCATGGATTGAATAATTAATGTGTAAATTATGAAATTAGCCCAACACGGGTCAATTAGTAGCCCAAGTGGAGAATAATAAAATTTGACAATTTAGTAGCCCAAACAATTTAATAGGAGCCCAATTGGTATTTTAAATTAAAGCCCAATGATTGGCCCACTTGAAAAATACTTAATTAAACTATTAATTATTTAAAAAGTGAAATGTGACAATAAATTTGGGACAAAAATAAAGCAATCAGCCGTGTGTGTTGAGGAAGGAGAGAGAAAATGAGTTGGTTTTTATTTTAATTTATTTTTCATTAATTTAATTAATGGTTGCTTGTTTTATTTTTTCAAGTACATGGACCATCCCTCTTTTCACCAACTAAGTCATTTAACCCATTCCTTGTGTAAGTTGTCATCTAGGAGCATGGGCTAAATTATACATATAATTGTGTATCTATTAATATTTCAAGTATACTTGAAATTGTTAGATGATATTTCATTATTTTCTCCAAGTCCAAAAGAGAGAGCTAGAGAGCATTTGAGAGTGTGATAAAATATTAAGAGCAAAATACTAAGAGAGGAGAATGAGTTATTGGTTCATGCCTTCAAACCTCATCACATACTTTGGAAGAAAAAGGAAGATAGCCATTAAAACAAGGTAATGGTTATTTTAAATGTAGTTTATTTTTAAATTAAATAAATTATCATGTTAATATAAACATGTTAATATAGTTATTAATGTGTAGTTGTAATATTTATGTCATGCTTGCGTTTAATATGTTTGGTTTGTATTTTGGTATATTTTATATGCTAAAATATGTGTTTAATAGTGTGTAAACAAGTTTTGGAATTTATGTCCAAAAATATTTTTATAAAACTTAGGTTTGATGTTCTAATATTATAGAACATTAAATCATGAGAAAAACAAAGTTTGAATTACTCAAAATGGAGTTATACACAAAAAGTTATGAGTTCTGGTAGTTTATGTGATGTAAAATTTTTTATAAAAAAATAATGATATTAAATCATGAAAAATTAATTTTTCATGTTATAAATTGATATTAAGTTATTGGTAATTTTTATTGAGGAGTTAAAGCTTACTTGATGGTATATTTTTATTTAAAATGTGTATGCCGGAACACTGTTCACATTCTGCTTGGAAGAAAAAAATTAAAACTGGTCGTGCAATACGCGAAGAACTGTTCACCGCCAGACGCGGAGCCAAACGGCGCTGTTTTGCGTATAAAAAAAATGACATTCGCACAATGCGCGGAAGTCGATTTTCGCTGTTTATAAACGGCACCGTTTTGGGCCCCCGAAATTCGTTAGTCGCGCCATGCGCGGTAGTTATTTTTCCGGCGAAATTACATTTATGCCCCTCCGTGTTTTTCTTGGCAAAATTACCATTCTTGTGACGCCCCCAAATCTGGGCCCACACAGCCCAAACTTGAGTCGTCAAAAGACTACAACAAAATTATTACAACAAAGCACAACGTACAACAATACAGTGTATAATAATACACAACTAAGTCTTCACTATTATTGCCACACTATTTTACAAAACGTGAAAACTATGATAACTATTCCTCGGACCCTCACTCCATTCCCCGGCTAGACCCTGTTATGTTTTCATCTCCTGTTGAAAAACAATGGAAAAAGAAAGGGTGAGCTCAAATAGCCCAGTAAAGAATATCATGACTAAGATAATGACGAATAAATTATCATTAGTCTTCAACAGCTGAGTTCTTGATAGAATACAATAGACTACACGGTTTATATCAAAAACTGCAGTTAAATTCTTAAACAACGTTCAGATCAATAATAGCAGCGGAATGAGTAATCTATTAGAAGAATAATGCAGACTATAATGTCCACTCGGTTCTCTTTTTAGGAAAAACATCATCAACTTTTATCATCTGAAATATCATTAGTCAAGATAATACAAATTCACAGTTCCTGATCATAATCATGCAGATCAACAGTTCATCTTTGCACTACGGGCCAAAGATATTCAATATAGCACCAACGGTCATGATTATACCAGATTCAACCTTTGGTCATAATCATACCAAACAACAGTTCATCTTTGCACTACGTAAGGGTTATTCACCAACAGGCGGCAATCCGCTCCGTAAGGTTATTCCCACAATTTAATAGAATTTGAGTACAAAGAGTTATTCACCAAACAGGCGGCAATCCGCTCCGTAAGGTTATTCTCAGAGATTAATAATGAATGAATACGAAAGGTTATTCACCAACAGGCGGCAATCCGCTCCGTAAGGTTATTCCCACAATTTAATAGAATTTGAGTACAAAGAGTTATTCACCAAACAGGCGGCAATCCGCTCCGTAAGGTTATTCTCAGAGATTAATAATGAATGAATACGAAAGGTTATTCACCAACAGGCGGCAATCCGCTCCGTAAGGTTATTCCCACAATTTAATACATGGAAATAAAAGGCACGTCTTATGAGTAAGAAAGAAACAATATTATTATCGAGAATCAAATAATGATAATCCCTTACCATAGTATGTTTGAATAATGGAAGATGAAAAAGATGGTATCCCTTACCGTAACACGTGACTGGATATTGATTTAAATGAGGTTGATTAGCTTGAACAGTACACGTATACTTATAGATCTTCACAAATACTCAAGATGACTTAAGCACACTTAGAGAGAACTTTCACAAGAAGTATTTAGAGAGAAAAAGAAAGAACAAGTAAGGAAGTTTATGAAAAATCCTTAAGTTAAGGCTTCTATTTATAGCCAAAAATCTTATCATTCATTTAATCTAAACCATTCATTTAAAGATCACCTTTTAATCTACACCATCCATTTCAAATATTATATTATCTTTAATCTACACCATTCATTTCATATCACCTAATAATCACCTAACTTTATATTATAAACAAATCAATTTAATTATTCAACAATAATTCACACTTTAATCTACACCATTCATTTCATATCACCTAATAATCACCTAACTTTATATTATAAACAAATCAATTCAATTATTCAACAATAATTCACACTTTAATCTACACCATTCATTTCATATCACCTAATAATCACCTAACTTTATATTATAAACAAATAACTTTATCAATTCAATTATTATGACTAATTGTTATAAATACAGTATAGTTAGCTCTTAGATATCAAGTCAATAAATTAATGAAATACAACTGTTTAAATAACATCATAATAGAGATAACAATAATGTAAAATAAAGCATACGTTACTGTGTAATGACAATTATTGATTCAATAATGTGAATTACTGTGCATATGTTACTGTGACAATTATTAGGTTCAATAATTTTAAAAACAGTGCAACAACAATTATTGACTCAATGATATAAAATACAGTGTAATGACAATTATTAAATCAATAATGCAAAATACTGTGTAACAACAATTATTGAATTGATAATATAAAATATTATGCAGTGACAATTATCGATGAAATGATGCGTAACAGTTACGGTGTCAATTATCAGACCAATAATATGAGACACTATGCAATACCGTCTGTTACTGTAGAGTACCGTGTGCTACAGAAAATACCATAAACTACCGTATGCTACTATTCTTTTATCACCGGTATTTTAACAGTTCCGTTGACTATTTTTATTTAAAAAGGTTACTTCTGTCGTTTTCTATATCCGACAAATATTCCGTTGTGGGGTCCACCAATAATTTATTATTTCGGCGCCGTCGTACGGCACGAATATTCCCCGACCAAACGAATATTCCCCGACAAAGCGAATATTGTCCGACAAAATAAAATTTGCACATAACATCCTTAACTTTCAATTTTGTTAATTTAACCACTTACTGTTTCAAAAAAATATATATATGAAGAAAAATTAAATTTTGTATTTCATAAAATTCGGGGTCTTACAATTCTGCCCTCGGACCAGTTTTCAACTTATTTACGGAAATGCCATTCGGGTTAATTTTAATTAATTTAAATATTTGAAAATTTATTTAAAATTATAACAAAAATAATAATAATACAAAAATAATATTGGGGAGGATATTTTTCATTAAGTTTAATATTTAAAATTTTTAAATATTAATCTAGTTAGCTAATCATGGTTAAGTTAAATAAATTTATTATTTATTTATTATTTTAAATGTTAATAATAAATAAAGGTGATAAATTAGCGATTATTATTTAATTCCTATTAAATAATACTTAAAGAGAGATAAAATTTATAAATTAATTATTTATTATTTAAATATTATTAAATAATAAATAAGGATAATTAAGTAATTAATTATTATTTAATTAGCATTAAATAACGATTAATGGAAATTAAGTTATTAGAGTAATAATTTATTATTTAATATAAATAATAAATAAGAATGATTTGATTATTATTTAACCTTAAATAATAATTAAAATTAATTAAATAATTAATTATTATTTAATTGACATTAAGTAATAATTAAAGAGGATTAAGATTAGTAAACTATTATTTAATTTCCTTAAATCAAATAATAAGTAAGGTTAATTACTTAGTTAATTATTGGTTGATTAATATTAAATTAAAGAAGGTTAAAATTAAGTCAATAATTATGTATTATTTAATTATAATTAAATAATAAGTAAGTACAATTAGTTATTATTTATTTTAAATAATAACTAGAGTTAATTAATTTCTATTTAACCAAGATTAAATAGTAATTAAATAGAGATTGAGTTAATAAAATAAATTAAATTTAATTATGCTTTAATTAAACAATTGTAATAAGTTGTTTAAAGGTTTAATAAGTGTCCAACACTTAAGAAAAATATTTTCTAACTTATTAAATTATTAACCTAAAATGATTAAGGGTCTATAAGGTTAATAATATTGTTTTGACTAATGTAAATTATGTGTTAGTACTTATGTGTGGTAAATAAGTTCATTAATTAAGCGTATAGTTATGCAAATACGACGTACTAATTATTAGACCGACTTTATTAATGTTAGGTCTTTTAAAGCAAGTTAGTTAAAACTATACATTTATTGTAGCTGAGCAGACAGACAAGTTCTCTAACCCTACTCATTTATTGTTGAACAAGTTTCTATACTTGTATTTATTGTCAAAGCTTGACGTGGTTTAATTATTTAAAATTATCCCACATCCATATTGTTTATAAAATCGCACTTAGTGCACTTGAAGCTTATTAGTTCTTGATTCATGAACTGTATTAAAAATGTCAAAAGCTAATAGTTTAGCTAGACATTACGTTTATAAATTCAATACTTGAATACTTTTAAAAGCTTATCCAAACCATTGTTGGGTTCAGATTTCTTATATTAAGTCTGAGAATTGAACAACCCTAAATTAGGGGATTTTGTGTCGGGAAACCGACTTTGGGCGCCAGTGACTAAATGTAATGTATATACAGCGAGTTGAATAGGCTGATCCCCTTGAAAACCAAACAACTCAAAGGGTCAGAGAAAACTCTATTATACCCTCGTTAGTTCAGGGTCCTTAGTGACCACTCAGCATTTTAAGATTCAAATATTCTGTTTATTAAAATTTGAATCATGTTTCATTCACAATTGTTATATCTATTGTTGAACCATTGATGACATTTCCCATTCATTCATGATATATTAAATCTATATGATTGTTCTAAACTTGCTGAGCAAACTAGTTGCTCATTCTTGCTATATCATGAACCATTTTTCAGATAATCCTGATTGCTCAAAGAAGGATAAAGGAAAAGGAAAGGCCAGAGCTTAAGTTAGTTTATGCATGCTAATTAGATATTTAATTATGTATTTACGGTTGTTAAACCTTTTGTAATTCCTTATGATAGGAACTGTTTTTATGTTAAGGTTGATAGACCCTGGTATTGTAACCTTTTGAAGGGAACCAATATGTATTATTCCGCGATATTTAAATGCAATGTATGTATTTAATTGTTAGTAATGTGTTGAATAGTGAGAACCAAACTCGAGGTTATGGAACCCGGATTTTGGGTCGTCACACTCCCCCCCCCCCCCCCAAAAAAAAAAAAAAAAAAAAAAAAAACTATACGTTGAACAATTATGACCTAGACATTGATGGATAGTAAATTAATAAAGATCATTGCAAGCTCAATTTTGTTTGTTATTTTAGTGACTACGTTTATTTATTTAACATTATAATTTAGTTGTATTTAAAAATGGTAATGTCATTCAGTGTACAAATTTATTTATTTAATAACATAAAAATAGCTATCAATGTATATGCAGATTGATAATGAAAAATTCTCTTAAAATTTCAATTAAATATAATATAATTATTCATGTTAAAAGTTTGATAATAAAATCATTCTAACAGTACTTGAAAAAGAAAAGTGAATTTAACTGTATAAGAAATCATATTATACTTATTTTGGGTTAAAGCGAGTCTCAATAATTTTTGTCTCAAATAGTGCTACATTTCTAACATCAGTTTGTCACCTCAGCCGGTGAAGTAGAGGCACCAAACATGAGACTTGAACGTAGCATGAAACCAATCTTAAATTTGTGATTTGTTTATACATCCATCCATCATTATCCTGGATTTCATATAGAAAGATGAGATACCAAAGTTGCAACTGGTAGCACCAGGGGAAACTAAAGACCGACTGCACGATACTTGAAGATCAGTAAAGTTTTCTAAGGCCTCTCTAAATACCTTGTGTTCCAAACCCATCCATCCAACTAGACATGCACAAAAAACATGGGATCTGCAAACTAGACTTGGCCTAGCCTGGCTCGGTCAAAGTATGGCTTGATCAACAGCCTGACCCGACCTGCAAATTGTGATTTGAACTCAAAAATCCAGTCTAGCCTAACATGTCCAAAAGCTTAACCTGACTTGACCCGGCCAAAAATCAATCTCAATTTTTGATAAAATGACATAAATACTGAACTATGATACACTAAATACTAAACTGTTTCTCTATCTCTCATCTATCGTATTATATTATAATATGATTATTAGTATGTGAGTAAACATGTAGTTCAAATTAGGGTGATGATAATTTGTAGATAACCACATATTATATAATTATATAGTCATTATTATTGTAGGTCATTTCTAATTTCTATGTAGCAGTATTAAAATTTGTGGAGAATTGTGATTTTGATTGACTTTTCAATGTTTGGTTCCCTTGATTTGTAGTTTTGTACACGTTAATATAAAAAAAAACCCTAGATTCTAATCAAATCTTTTCACCTGATATTATATTACAATAATTAATAGCCGCTCCGTCATTCTCTCTTTCTTCTCCTCCCTTCCTTTGTCTAGGCCTGATTTGGCCTAGCCCGTAGGCCTTAACAGGTTTGATTTTTGCTGAGAAGCCCGACTTGGCCTAGCCTGCAGGCCCAAAATTCAAGACCCGACCTGGTCTGGTCAACGACCAAAACCTACCAAACCTATGCCGCCTGTTGTGTATGTTTACATCCAACCAAGCAAACAAACATCCACATACTAATGTTCATATGAAGAATGTCAATATCCTCAATGTCTGGTATCACATAAACGTAACTGAATCCCAACTTTTCATGGAAAATCCATGCTACAGAAGAAAAAACATACATGTATTTGGCTAGAGCTTGTAACATTCAGAGTGTTCTTGCTCTTTAGTAACAAGTACTCCACTAGGTTCATCTACAGCCTCTCCAGTATTCTTCTAATCTTTAAGAGAAGATGAGGACCAAACTCCACAACCCAGCTCTACGTACCAAATCTTTATGCTGCATTGAATACCTGAACATCGAGTCTAAAATATATTAACTACGATTTAATAAGATCAGGGATCAGGGAATACTCGATAACATTCATGTGAATGATAAAAGGCTCAAACTTCTTGAAGCAAAAGTTTAGAATTCAGGCGTTGCACTAAAATAATAGAGATAAAAAAAGAAAATAGAACACCACACCAATTTGCAGATGCAGCTTGAACCATGTATCTATTCTTGCCCCAAATGTGACTTTAAAATGAACATTAATTTCATGGTTAAAGTCCAGAATCCAGATGATTGTGCAAAATTTCATTTATGCTCAAATGCAATATGAATAAAATGAAAAACAACTCAATACATGAATAAGCCAAAGTGCCTACAATAGATGATACTAGAAACATTTACTTTCAGTTGTTCTTAATTTGTTTTAGAATTGAATAATATATCGATACATCCAAATAGAAAGTTTAAGCAAAGAAACACAAAAAACAATGGGAAGCATGTAAGCTTTTGCTATTAAAAGAAAAAATGCAATGTTTTTTCTCACATTTTCCTGTAAACCAAACAAGTTCTTTTAGGGGAACTAATAAAACATATCAAATCCGATCAATATGAAATAATAAGGAAAGCAAGGCACATGAGTCAAGTACAAATCGTTCAGATATGTATGCACAAGGCATAACTTTTTCAGATATGTATCCCATTTGGATGTTCTGCTCTATTAAAGTATCCTTACTTCGAGGATTATAAGACTTTCTCAAATTGAATTCATTCACATTAACCCTTACCAAAAAGGCAATAAGAAAACAAAAGGCTAAAGCCAGATCTTGAATGAACTGAAAGCATTGAGTTTGATTTGCAGCAGAAATGCACCAGCAACAACAAATGAGGCCACATGGACGACATACCTTGGTATCTGAAAATTGTATAAAGAAATCCCATAGGAAAGCCATTTGTTTTTTAAAGTAGTTTATTCAAAATGCAGTTAGTCAAGTTAGTTCTTAAAATCGTTCAAAACATTATTATTTGGATTCAATGACCTGATAGTAGGGTAATCTGTCAATCAGTAACACAAGCATAAAAATGAAACAGAGTCGCACAGAACTTAAAGCAGTTGAGCTTTGTAGGAAATGTTTGCAAATTTTTTTTTACTTGAGGGTAATTATGGTTTGTTTCTGCTACCTTCTTCTAAATCTAAATAGCCTGTAAATTAAAATTTGAACCATTTACATTCCAGTTATCTTTCCCCGTCCTATTCCTAAGCCTAGTCGTCAGAAGTCGGTTAATTTTCCACCTCAATCTCAGAAATATTTTACTCTCTATATTTTAATTAAATAGAGAACTTTTGCGAAAGGGCATAACATGAGTCTTTCTGACATGCTTTTAGGAAGATAAATCATATTTGGTAAAGCCTATTTCTTAAATAATTTTGGATGAAATTTACAATTTGCATGCAGTTCAGCAGAGATACACAATGAGTTGTACACTAACCTTAAGTGGAAGATGAAGCTGATACTTCCGTTTGGGCGGTCAAATCCGTAGTAGGTTTTGCTGATGGTGGGACATAGATTTGTGCTTTCTTCAGAATCTCAGCAACAATCCAGCGTTTGTGCTTGCTCAATGGCCTAGAAGGATCCAATCTAACCTGCAATAACAGTTTCAAACAATCACCCAAATCATTTTCTATAGTTATTATATAAGTGGGTGCATACACATGAAATAATTTTGTAGTCCTCACTCGGCAGACTGCAAATTAAGAATTTATTAGTCAGTAGTCACACATACGACATGTACTCATGGATAATCATAACAACTGCAAATCATGAAATAAGAAAATGCAAGGACAAAGAATCTTGTTTCTCATATTTCTTAGTGTTCTTGACACATGGAAGGGGTCTGTGAATTAACAAGTTTCTTTCTTCTCTCCTTGAAAACAAAATTATGATAATTCCCAAGGGTTAAGCTCAAGTGTTAGTGAACCTAGTAAAAGTGTCTTTCAAGGCATATGTCATGGGTTTAGTACTCTACAAAGTGCAAAGGCAATGATCTCTGTGGTGCAACTCACACATATTTTAGTATGGGATTATCCATAAAACAAAGAAAAATATCATAACTGATTACCATACAAACTCAAATAAGTTAGTAGATGCCCAAAAAAGATAATGATGGTACCCATGTATGAAAAAAATCATAAACATATACAGTTAGTCTATTGGAGTAAAGATTCAATCTGAAAAGTAAAACAAAAACTTTAGAAAGCAAAATAAGTTTTTAAAAATTCAGTGGAAAAAAGAGAAAGTAACCAGAGCAAGAAGAAAAATACTTGGGAAACGCACTATATACATAATTGGACATTGGAAATAAAAATAATAATAAAACTCTGTGTAGCCGGGGAAAAAAAGAGAAGGAAATTGTAACTAAAAAGAACATGTTACTATAACCACTAAAGATGAACAGACAAACGATGATAAAGATCGCAGATAAATCGAGTCAACGACAGTTTAGAAAGTTCATTATATAGATAAACAAAGAAAGCTTATTATGCAGTAAAAGTCAAAAGAAGTAAAACACAAACACCCAACGAAAAAAATGAAATTAGCAGAGAATCATATGAGCCGAATTACACCAGAGTTATGAATGACAAATTTTTCAAAATCCACATTACTCAAGTGAGGTTTATAGTTGGGTGTCTTAGGCATGTTCAAGAGAGCTATCAATTTGAGAAATGTCATGTTATAGCTAGTTCTCAGTAATTATAATATCTTAGAAATCATACATCCATACATAAAAATCAACATATATATGTATGTGTGTGTAGAGAGATAAGAATTGTTAACTGACACGGTCACCGATGTTGCACTGGTTCTGTTCATCATGAGCCATGAACTTAGAAGTGCGTTTGACATAGCGATTGTAGAGCTTGTTGTGGAAGAGCCTGTCAACAGCCACCACAACAGACTTCTGCATCTTGTTCGACACCACCATCCCTACCAATGGTTTCATCTTGTATGTTCCAAACTTACTCTTAAAAATCTATTCACTTCTGTTTCCTTAGGAGTTATGAATCTGACTAGAAGGTTATAACAGCTCGCTGCACAACCTAATCATTGGGGAAAAACACAAGAGAACATTCATCAAAAGTTAAGGTTTTACGAAAATCATACAGTAATATTGTCTACATAATGGTTTCCAACCTAGCCACTTGCAAGTAAATCAGAATATTGAACAGTGAAGCAACATTTGTGTAAGTTAGTCAATAATAAAAGTAAAACTCATTAATCCCCTAGTGCACCTGTGGCTGTGGAGAGCGAGGAAAAAGTTATATCCAAACCAAAAAAATAAAAAAGACTATCAAATATAAAGTAATAATCAATTAAAGATTCCAAAAAATCCTAAAACCATTAAAACACTTTCGAAAGATATCTATACAAACAAAATAACAGCAATGCACATATTGTAACTTAGCATCCCAGATGAAAGGAAAACGGCCAAGGGAAATAACGTATAACTAATGAACAGAACTGATCATATCATCAGCTTTCCATTACAGAAACACTCGATTATTAAACATTTCAACTGAGACCCAGATTTCGGCTACCAGAATAGAAATAAAATGCTTAAATCAAATAAAATTGGGACACCGAGTTGATCGAATCAAAGAAAAACAAAATCAGTTGCTCAATCATTACGCTTACATTATACAACGTGAAGGCCTAAAAAACGAAAATAATTCAATCAAACGACGAAACCTAATTCCATTAACAGAGAACTTTGGAGCCACTTCCTCCCGTACAACAACATAAAACTACTACAACTGAAGGGGGGGAATCAGTACTTACCACCGTCCGTTGCCTTGTAGAACTGAGGAGGGGCAAGGGTTTATCAATTTTATTTCCATCACACTCGTGTATAATTGTTGAACGAGTTGGACCGCCCACATACGTTAAACCGGTCCGGTCTGTCTCATTTTTTTATTATTTAAATTACTTCTTAAACTCTTTTGCTTAAGACCGTAATTGACTATTTAATATTAATTTAAGATACTTTTAAACTCATAATTAACATAAATATAATTAATTTTAATAAATACAGTGATAAATATTATAAATTATTTTAAAATATTATTAATTTAAAATTTATTATTTCATAATTTTTAATAAATCTTATTAAATCTTGAGTTTAAGAATATTTTAAATTAATTTTTAAAATTTAATATTGATCTTAGTTAAACCATATGATCTGCTAGGAGAGAAAAATGTTAAATAACAAAACTGTTATTAATGGTTTAATTTTAAGAATTTCGTTAATGATAATTTATGATTTCATAAAATTATTAATTAATTTGTCGTTTAACAATTCATTTATTAAAGCTGCGTACGTTTATATATGTCTCTTCATAGTCAACACAATCAAAATTATATATTTTTTATTATATACTTTTACATAATTAAGTGAATAGAATGTTAATATATCATAATTTTTAAATCTAGCCTAAGTAACATTGCACTGTTTATTTTTTAGGAAAAGAACAGATAAGTAATAGAGTAGTTAATTACTTAAGGGCAATATGGGAAGAGGAACAGAAAGAATAGCGAATAAAGATTTTTATTTTGCTAGGCAATAAACTCGAACGCATCCGTTAAAATAAATTGAATCTTAAAAGATATAAAATAAGGCATTGGAAAGATAAAGGTTAAAAAAATTATATATATATATATATATGGGGAATGATTCATAGCAAACGTTTATTATGGACACTATTCTAGTAAATACATCTTGAACCGTTGAAATAATGATATTAATGGACGAGATTAATGCCACCCGCTATCTAAGTTAGCGGGTGGAAAAAAAATAAAATTTCTCAGTCAACTCGCTATCTTAGCTGACGGGTGGAGTGAAAAATTATTATTATTATTTTTTTCAAACTACATTTTTACAACAAAAAAAAAAAATTCCCTCCATCAGCTACCTACGTTGACGGGTGGAGATGAAAATTTATTTATTATTTTTTTTTGTTTAAATCCACCCGCTATCTATGTTGACGGGTGGAGAGGATTTTTTTTTTTTTTTAACACCAAGTTTATAAAAAAAAAAAAATTCCTCCACCCGTTAGCTATGTTGCCGGGTGGAGAGAATTTTTTTTTTACATTAAGTTTAAAAAAAAAAAAAAAAAATTTCCTCCACCCGTTAACAATGTTGCCGGGTGGAGAGAATTTTTTTTTTTTTTTACACTAAGTTTATAAGAAAAAAAAAAAAAAAAATCTCCACCCGTTAGTTATGTTGCCGGGTGGAGAGATTTTTTTTTTTAGTTTTAAAAAAAAAAAAAATTCCTCCACCGTTAGCTATATTGTCGGGTGGAGAGAATTTTTTTTTTTTTTTCCCTTTCTACCCATCAACATAGGTAGCGGGTGGATTTAAACAAAAAAAAAAATAATAAATAAATTTTCACCTTCACCCGTCAACGTAGGTAGCGGGTGGAGGGAATTTTTTTTTTTTTTTTTTTTTTTGTAAAAACATAGTTTGAAAAAAAAGATAAAAAAATTCACTCCACCCGTCAGCTAAGATAGCGGGTGACATTCATCTCATCCATTAATATTATTATTTCAACGGTTCAAGATGCATTTACTGAAATAGTGTCCATAACAAACGCTTGCTATGGATCATTCTCCTATATATATATATATATATATAATTATTTGTTATCTCATTTAGTACGATTTGACCCTTTTAAATTTTTTATTAAGAAAAGATGGTTCATTAAAGTGATTAAGTGAGAGACAACTCATGCCTCCTGCTTTATATATACTACTAGTCGCACGAAAATTTGTATAAACGTTAAAATGATTAAGCAAAAATTAGCTACAAAAGTGCATGACTCGTATACTGTTATATTTATTTATAAAAAATATATTTAAAATTGAACTATTTATATTAATTTAATAATATTTTGAATTATTTTATCTTATGATGAATAATTAATAGTCTTTTAGATAGTCTATGGACTATTTTTTTATCATTCCTAAGACTATTTATGTGGGATTATATAATCTCATAAAAAATTTAAGATTAATAGTCTCCATCATTTTAAATTATTAAATTATTTTATGAAACTAATAGTCTAACATTAAAGGACTAACAATCCCTCACAAAAAGATTAAATAGTATAAAGTAATGTTAAAATAAGACAAATAGTCTAATTCTAAATATATATTCTTACAAACAAATATAACCTTACTGTATAGTACTTAATTATGTTATTACCACTAAAATATTAAAAAGAATAAGGTCGAATCTCGGTATTCTAACAAATTATGAAAAGTTTGTTTTCTATATTTTAAATTAATTTCATTATTTATTGCACAAAACTCTACAACACAAGTAAAAGATACAAGTAAAATATGTGTGTATATATATCAATAGTAATATATAATAAGTCGTGAAACGATCTCAATTTAAGTTAACTTTTAATTAATTAGGAATTAAATTTATTTGTATTAAGTTAATTTAGCTAATTTGATTTAATTTAAAATTCTATTGTCTCTTCTTGATTTAATCCATGTCTTTTTCTTCCAGGTCAATTTCGTTTGTATTAGGTTAATTTGATGAGTTTGCTACAAATCAGTTCTCCCTTTGCTCCAAATCCCCATATCAGTTATTGAAATTAATTGTTGAATAATGAATAGTCAATGCGAGACATTTTTAAAATTATAAAATAATAAATTCTATAATTAGTAAAATATGCTAAATGAATCATTGTCAACTCTGAGTTTAACAATGCTAAAAGCTAATTTCAAAAAATCGAGTATTACCTTTAGATAATTTACAATGTTATAGTCACACTAAAAAAAATTAAATATATTCATATAAGTTTTATTTGTAAATTTTTCAAATTAATTTTAAAAAATCAATATTAATATTAAATTTTAGAACAGAGTATTAAACTTTAATTACTAAAATTCACAACTGAGAAAAATTATTTCCTGTATATCCTATGCAAACCTTAATATTTGCAATAAAAAATCCGCATAAAATATAACGATTTCCTAGGTAGCATAACAACATGATAATCATTTTAGAGTAATTATTGTTCTTTTCCCAGTTGTTGCCTCTTCAATGGAAGACAACGAATTAGACAAAATCAATCTAAACTGGATGCTTTCATCTCAATACAAGTTTCTAACTGTTTTTTTTCTTCTTGTTCATCCACATACACAACCTTAAAACTCCACAAAGACAAAAGGAAAAGAAAGAAATGCGGTTATGTTAGACTGGACTGAAGATATACAACACCCAAGAGCAGAAAACTTCGCCCATCTAGAATTGATAGCAGCGAAACCAAAAACGACATGTAGAAGCTTTTAGCTCATAGGAAGAAGCCCTTGCAAATTTTTACGGATTAGCACTTGCTACCATTTATCCCTGCTTATGTCAGACAAAATCACTAGTCACAAATAGTCGAGGATACTGTATAATTATAGCTCTCATATACAAACCTCTTGGCTCATCAGAATTTCAACAGCTACATTAAGATCCCCATCTGCGGCAGCCAATGCAACTTCTACCTGTGTCTGAAACAATCCATACCCATACAAAGCCAGAATCTAAATAATAATCTCAAACTGGTCCAAATGTGCCAAAAAAGATGAACCTAGAGAAATAAAGTTTTTACCTTTTCAAAACCCATTGCTACAAGTTTCTGAATTTCTTCGTCAGATACAACTGAACCCTGAAATCAAGGGACAAAGTAAACAAAAATCTGTCGAACACCAGGTAGCTTGAATGACAAGTTACGTGCAACAGTCCAACTCTTTAAAAAGATATACCTGGCGACCTTGAACTCTGGTAGCTGCTGCTGCGCTGTCTACCACTGACCGCCTAAAAAGTTTAGGAATACCTTTTAATTACAAATAATCACACTTACTAATCATTTGTTAGAGACAATCATAAGATATATTTCGTTTATGATAGAAACAAATGTTTAATAACATTCAACCAATTATTTACTTGAAACTCAGCCAACTTGAGATCAAAGTAATTCTCTCTCTTTTTCCTTCATTTTTTCAGAAGCATGGTAAAAGTTTTCAAGAAGCAGGCATGAACTCATAAAGACGAAGTAAAATCAAACTAGAGCATGAATATCATAAAAAATAGAAGAATACAACTATAGAAACTCATTGAAATGATTAATTATATGCACAAAATTATTTTTCCCAGTACCTTCCATCTATTATCTGCTGTCCTGTACCAGTTGCTGCTGCATCGGATGGATGGTTTGGGCTGTTACTACTATCCAAGAGTCTAGTTTGTAGGCTTGAGTCAGAATTTACGGTAGAAGCATTCAAATTCCTAACAGAACCAATAGTCCTTCCTGACCCGGGAAACCTGTTACTGTCGTCTGCTGACTGCATATTATAAATAAAATTACAAGCTCATAAAGATAACCAATCTCAAATCGTATTAATTCCACTAAATATATGGGGCATGCTCAGGCATTTACACCATCTTATATCCTAAATAACCAAGTTAATAACATAACGTGTGGGTGCACTTGCCTCCACAAGGTATAGATTATAGATGATGCAATCTCAAATTGTATAGTTGATTTTATTCCATCTAATAAGTGCCTTTTGTCAGATTTGAGAAGTTCTGCTGTTCAAATCCATAGTATTCACTTAATTTACTACTTGTGACCACTATTTAGGCAGAATACCACCAGCCATTCTTACTAAGAAACAGAAAGAACCCCAAAAATGGAAGAAGGGGGAAAGTGATGAAGAAACAGATAGAGAAATAGAAACAGCTTCTCAGACAAAGGGGAATAAAAGAAGCAGAAGGGCCCACCAAAGAAGATCCGCTTCCTTCCCCTTATGGAGAAAAGGAGGGTCTGGAAAACATCAACGAAACGAAAGAGATCCGAGTGAACACAACACTTCTACAATATGATATCTTCCTTAAATTTTAAGAGTTCAATTTTATGCAAATGCTAGACCAGGGGAATTTAAATATATAGGAAAACATTTATTTTAATATTTTTCTCTTGTCTTCTAAGATTTTTAGAATGTTTTATGTACAGAACTCGATCTGTATTCGATACATTAGATTGTCCAGTCATTACAACAACAGTTTAGTATTTCTTAAAAGTTTTTTAAGTTATCCTTCTTTAGATCCAAGAGTGCACATATAAGTTGCATTTATGCTTTTTATAAGTGAGAAATTAATAGATACTATATCTGTTGCTGACAAGTACCCAGTAAAATGTGTCCAACCAGAAGTTAATGAATGTGAAGTCAGGAGATATAGGCATTCAATGCTAATATGCTATCATGGATTATGAACCATATTCCTTAATCCTCCGCACAATGCCACTGAAATTACAGTGCGGTTTTTGGTATTTCATGTTGTAATTAGCTTTTCTTTTATCTGATCTTTTTTTTGATCGAAAGTTAGTTATCTTTGATGGAACTTAAGCAAGCAATTCAAGGGTCATAAAATTAATTAAATGCATTTCTATTGTACTGAATTCTCTTTCGAAACAAATATTTAATGCTTGTGCATTTATGACAAGTAATACTTGAGACTGCTATTTTTTTTTAAAGTATATTAAAATTTAAAGGTGAGGAAAAGAGCACAACCTATATATGTCAAAAAGATGTACACAAATCATCGCTCACCCCCTTTGACCAAAGAAACAGCATACTTGGGCTACATTTATTTGCAAAAAAGATGGTTGGGATAACACTATTTGAACTAATTTATTACCACTCCAGACTATTTTATCCCATGTTTAGTCCATTATTTGATCCATTGACTATTTTTTTTTTATCATTTTTAAGGTCATTTGATACCTCAAAAAGGGGATTATATAATAGTACCTTTCTACTTGGGATTATAATCCACCATCGAATAGCCTTAGAAATTAGATTAAATAACATACTAATCATGAGATAAAATAGTGAATAAGTACAAAGTCATATCTCACACCTTAATTTTTGCAAACAAACATAGCCTTGGAATAATATAATAGATAAAGAATGCAGCAAAACTTTCTCCATGGTTTACATGTAGCAACTTGCACAGAAACACACATGTCCAGAGCAGCAATATATTACCTTGTCATGATGATCTTTAAAAGATGATTTGCATAATACCTGAGCAGAAGTCTCTCTTTGTGGCATCCATGAAGCAAGGTTCCTCCACACATTACCAGAAAGGAATCCACTTTCAGTACCAAATAAGAAAGAAAAACAAAAGTTATATTTAGACTTGGCTTCATAAAAAAGTCAAAATGCAAAAAAGTAGAAATTACCTAGACGTTGTATTTTGATTTGAATATGTGGGAATGTAGCCTGAAGTGTTCCCGCCAGTGCATACTATAAATTTTGGTCTTCTCACACAAGTTGACTGGACAGAAAACATAAAAAGTATATGTAATTTGTAAATAATACTTTAGTGAAGAGGGGAAGGCTGAAAATAAACTAGTGTACTTTTAATATGACAAAAAAATAAAATACAAATCCTTTCTACACAATAAAATTCAACATAAGATACTTGAAAAAATATTTACATCATTCATGAACTAAAGCCAACAAGAAGCAAATATAAAATTGTATTTCAGAGTAAAGAGCGTAGACCAGCAACCTTTTTAAGGTAAATTAATTAATGTGGAGTAGGTCAAAGGTAATCTTTTAATAACCAAGGAACTCCGGGTAAAATTAACAATTTAACACCCAAGAAAGGAATGTAATTCAGGCCCGTTTACTATCACTTCGCACATCACGAACTGTTCACATGGGTCTGTCATACTCCTACATCAACCCATAGAGCCCATGTAAAAAGTTGTGCACACATGAAGTCAAAGCAACTCTGATAAGAGTTCTCAGGGAAGTTCGAAAATCTTATCATAGTTAAAAAGTATTTTCAAAATGTTTCTATATTGAACTGTCCGTCTCATTTTATAAGATAAACTTAGAATTGCAAAAAGTTTGATAAATGACATTTTAAGTAACAAAATATAATTAACTTTCCAACTTTGCCCTTAATTAATTAATTAATTTAAAGTATTATTTTAAAATTTTAAATGGGGAGTGGATCGTATGTACCGGGATATGACTTATGAGCAAGTCAAATAAAATATGAATATCCTAATCATTTTTTGGAAAACTAAGTGGGCGACCCATTATCTTTTCGTGTAAAGTATATTTAAGAGGAGGTTATCAAAAATATTTTACATTCCCAACTAAACATTTATTTTGTAACTCTGTCATCTTCTAGAACATCCTAAAAAAGGAAATTGTGTCTAATATGGATGGATGGAGTAATTTACTCTGATGTAGTCTGTCGATTAAGAATCGATTGAAAGCAATGCAGCAGAATAAAACCCTACTAACTGCTTTGGTGAGCACTCATATACACTATATTTCAGTGCTAATCTCGGAAAAATAACTGAGAAATCGTAAATAGGGGATATGGAACAAATCAACTCCTCTAAACAAGGAGTATGATAATCCGTCCAAGTGCATATGATAAAATGAATGGGAATAGATCACCCTAAGCAAGTTGTGTGCTGAGATAAAATCGAAGATTATTGTCATTTTCATTCATTACATAGAATATAATATTACTATCATTTTAAGCAAAAACCTATTCTCTGAAGATACTTACAAGCCAGGAGGAGGATTCAATAGCTGAATAGAAGGATGTTCCAGGAATTAGAAAGTTGAATAAACCGTAAGTATCTGACACAAGGAAGAAAGTGTTGTGAGTAGATTTGTAACCTCATAACAAGAAACTAAAATGGGGGGAAAAGTAGATGTTGAAAGTTGGCTATAATCTGATAAGGAATGAAAAAACATACAAGCAAATCCAGACAAAATGCCACATAAGTGTCCCAGCAATGAGACATTGGACATAAGAAGCTGGAACACTACCAGTAAGATCCATGCATACCTGAGCATTCGCACAAATTAAAACATTTCCAAAAGAGTGAATGAGATAGGATGATCAAGATATCAACAAGATAGTTATTTCATTTACCATTGAGCAGGCACATTAAAGAGTCCGAATACACTGCAAAAATAGAAGACTACGGTCAGTATAAAATACTCTCAAATTAAAATGAGTTATAGTATCAACTTCTAATTGACAAATAAATGTATAAGTAAGGGAACAAACCTTCTATGCTGAGCTCCACTTAAACTTGTCTCTATAACAATCATAGAAAATAAGATTCCTGAGAAACCTATTGCGCACTCGTTCATAAGATACGGATAAAGGTGAAATGGATTATTTGCTGCCAATAAGGCAATAAAAAGATGCAATATAGCATTGCTTGTAGCCAACAGAATTGTTATGTACGACAAGCGGATGGACCCCATAACCCTCTCCAGCTCAGAGCCTAGAGGAACCAATGCCAACATATTGAATAGAACATGTAATAGAGAACCATGAAAAATTACTGAAGTGTAAATCCTGTAAACTGCAAAATGACAAGATTCCATTTGGTGACTAGTTAAAAGTAGATTCAAAATTAAAACCAAGGGAGAAAATAAATGAACCTTTTTCTCAATACCTCAACGAAAAGCTATGGCCTTGGAAAGAGGTACATACCTTGAAACCGTGTTATAACCGCAGAGGGCAAAAAGCATACTTCCTCAAAGGAGTCATATCCAGTCAAAAGACAAACCAAGTAAATAGCTCCACAAACAACGACAACTGCAGAAGTAAGGAATGGAATGCCTTCCCACCATTGCCCTACCCTAGTAGGCAATCCTGCCTGTGCAACCAATAACAGGTCAAGCCAAAAGAAAAGAGAAAATGTTTAGAGCAGACACTGAAAACAATGCCGTTAACTACCATGCCCACTAGTAGTCCAAGTAAAACCCAATACATATCTTCATCTCCTCAAGTTGTTCAGAGTAAAACTAAACGATACTGTAACCCTTAACCTGTTACAGTAACTCTACGAATTCATATGCCCAGAAGTGAGAATTAGGGCTTCTCACTCCATCAAAACTACAAAATTAGTCAGCAAGCACCATTCATTATATTGACCTAATTTGATTGCATAGTGTAGAATTTGAAGAGTCTAACACACTTAATATACATAAAGTTCTTCAACTTAAACAAAACCCTATATCCTCTATTGTTTCTATAAAATCATATAGACACTGATGTGTATATTAATCGATGGATATAGCTTAACAACGAAGAAAAAAGTGAGAAATGACAGTACCTCAGAAACAATGTTCGATCTCATTTTCCTGAAGTCGCCTGCGTGATCGGTTTGGAATATTCTTAATTTGAATAAATTTGTGTGGCCCTATTTATTACGAGAAGTTTAGTTTGAAGCAGAGATATATACTACTCCGAAACTTTCTTCTTTCCGGTTGTTCAAGACTTCTCTGGATATTATTCTGAATTGGATTAAATTTTCAATCACGAATTTGGCTAATTTCGCATTACACTTTTTTTAAAATTATTTTCATACATAAAAATTATCATATAATAATAATATTATAAAACGAACTAAATAAATTGGTGAAAATAATTGATTCAGTAAATTATAATAATATAATCATTTATACAAAAAAATGAATATTTTACCTTTCAGCTTTAGCATTTATTAATACTCTTATTTAATTAAAGTATAAACATTAATTGCTATAATATTTAGAAAATAAAAAAAAAAATAGATGAAGGAAAACAGAGAGAAAGCAAGTCCCTACCAAATGGAACTATTTCCATTATGGTTGGAATAGGAGACAAGTTTAAGATATAAATTAAATTGAGGAAAAAAAATAATAAGACGGGACAATGTTCATAGTACATGTGTTAACAACAATTTATGTTTTATTACACCTCTAATTTAAATCGAATACAAACATTTTGGGCCCAAGTTTGTAATGTGCTTAACATGAGGAGTTTGAATGCGGTGGTTTTTTCATTTATTTTTCAAAAATGCACCCAATACTTCCATACAGCCACATACATATACAAAGGTCAATTTGTATCCATGTTTTTGTCATTCTAACATGTGCAGCCCATGGATTACACCCATCCTTTCCAGACAAAAAATTATCATTTGTAAAATTGGCAACACACAAGTTGTATTTTTATTTAATATTTAGCATAATAACAATGAGGAAGTATTAATAAAGAAAACTTTTTGGTGTTTTTTTTTTTGTTTTGACAAATGAGACTTTTCCTTCATGTAACCGGGAGCACAACTCGGCAAACTCATCACAGTTGGTTACCAAAAGTTGGTTACACAGAGACTCGAGACATGCAGCTGGCAGCAGCATGCAACCCGTCGCAGTAGTAACACAAATTACAAGAGACCAAAACAAAAAAAAAACAAAGAGACAACAGAAAACAACCTACGGCACCAGTCAAACAAAAACATATTGCCAACAATGTATACTGAACAGATTAATGTTACAGTAATAGAGCGGATAGGTACAAGGCACCTAATGCCCTTGCTCCCATCCTCCTAGCCTCATCCCAGGGTCATAATTTGTAAATAGCCTAAACTCGTTGCCAAGTTTGTTGGAGTGCTGAGGCTGAAATCCACAAGGATGCAAACCTAGGAGCTCCGCAGCCCTATCCTTCTGGACCTCACCTGTACATTAGAATAATAAATTGTTTAGTCCCCAATAACATAATGACCAATCAGAAGATATGAACCTTTCCATTACCTGGGGACAAAAAATCAAAATTCAAAAGCTGTGCTTTTTTAGTATTTATAAACTATAATTAAATTTTAGATTTGAGATTGTTCTTGATTTGCTTTTTATCTAATCTTATTCTGGCTCATAGATCCAACTGACAAAGTAGTGACAACATCGGATAATCAATTAGAATGGTTCTGTGGTCTGTGATATTTTTGCAGTCTGTTTGTTACTTTGTTACACTTGAATATCGACTTTATTATAGTCTACCAAGCTTAGCTAAACACATTAGTACGATAAATTTCTAAAGTGATGACGAAAATGTCTACCAGTGAGTAGAAGCAAGTATGGTTCTCCGGGTTGCATAAGAAAAGAAATTGTTTGAGCAACCTTGTCCAAGCACTCTTTACTCTGAAAAAATCAAGAGAATAAGAGAATTCAGTAATTACACAAGTATTACATGGCTGCAAAACACAGTTGAATAAGATGAGAAGCATTATTCTATGCAAAATACATAGCACAATAAAAATGCAGCCCTAGAAAAAACCTCCTTCACTAGTAATAATGATAATTAATCCTACAGATGCATTCTTAGCATGTTCAACAACATCATTCAAGTTTTTACACATTCAAGTACAAAACAAGAAGCTAAACAGATAAGAAAGAGGACAAAGGAAGGTTTCAAAAGTTATGATATGACAAAATAATAACACATGACACACATTCTATTAAATGTGGAACAGAGGTATGGGAAATCTTAGAGCCACAATATGGAGCAAGGTTACCATGAAGTCACTATTCTGGTTTGTTATGAATTTCTTTCAATTAGCACACATGAAAAGCAATGCATGAGTACCATCAACATATGTCTATGAATGTTCCATTAGCATAGAGTCGCCCAATTGTCCCAAAAAAGAAAAAAAGATCAAAGATTCAATTGGACACGCCACACCAAAGAATAGACAACATCATGGGGGTTTTGCAATGCTGTTGGAGTATTTTCCAAGCGGTAAATATGGACTACAATAAGTTACAGTTAACTGCTGATAAATTTGAAAAGGTGATATAACAACACGTCTGAACACGGAAACTCTCATTTAGATAATATGCTGAGAAAGTCCTTAATAAATTATCAGTAACTTACTATTTGAGAGTACACAATATAACCGTTTTCCAATTTCCCAAGTGGATTTCGTAAATAATAATTGGCTATGAGGAAGTATATGCAACTACAAATCGGTGCAAGGAAAGAAAAATACTTTAGATCTTGAGAAGATGAAACTTCTCAAAGCACTATAAAAACGTAAATAAGGCTAATTTGCAAGTTAGAAAAAACAAAGAAAAAAGAACCTATAGGAAAAAGAAGTGTTGCACATCAATACCAACTATGTTCTCACCAGGTAAGGAGGATCTGCAACCACAATTCGATATGCGTGCTTTAGTGAAGATGGGAGCTCCTCAGGTTGGTTGTAGTCGTAGAATGTGAACTCAGTTCCATACTGCTCAAAACGTCTGTCATACTCCAGAAGTTGCACAGGTATACTATGATCAAGTTTCTGTAAATACCCACAAAAGCATTAAGTCCTCGGATGCAGATGTTAAATAAAAAGAACTAGGTAAGACATGATTCTGCTTGCATATATCAGTTAGTGCACACCATGCACAAACGACATATTTCAAGGTAGCAAATGCAAAGATGAAACTGATTCAATGTTCGCAAACAAATTCACATAGTATCATAGGGAATCATGTAACCATCAGAAGCAAGTTTTATCACCTTGAAAGGGCAGGTCCATAAGTGTCTTCTCTATATTAGTTGAATATTTTGATAGAAGATGCATTTCTTTGATGCAAAAATGGGATACAGGTAGATGCAGACTCTTGGGCTACATTTGTTTAAAAAAATGATGGGTAGGATAAGACTATGTACTAAATCATTATCACTTCGAACTATTTTATCATTTTGCATATATAAAAAAACTAGTTATATATCCTCCAACTAATGAATATTAGTTCTTTTATCTCTTCATGGCACTCAATTACACCAAAGGCAACACATCAAAGTACCAAAAATAAATAAATAACTAAAATTGATCCTAAATCTGATATAATAAAAATAAAAATAAATTAAATAAGACAGATACAAACTCTGATATATTAATAAACACATACCTTGAAATAGGCGTAGAGGGTGGGACAAGCGATGCAAGCGACAGAAGGAGAATCAATGGAAGTGCAAAGGTCATGAACTTCTTTCGCAACAGTTTCGGCGGTTTCTCGGTCGTACCAGAACTGGCTCAGCCTCCAGTCCTCCGTCACTAAAGCCACCGCGTCCTCCGAAGCTCCGTCGCCGACGGAGGGTCCACTGTCGGTGACTAGTGTTCGGTTCTGCTCGGCGAGTAACTCTTTAAGAGCTTCGAGAGCTTGCGAACTTAGCATTGGAGGATCATCATCTTCTTCTTCGTGACTGAAAGGGTCTGCCCTATCGTCCTTCAGTGAATCCATTTTTTCTCAATTCTCACACTTCCTTTGCCTGGAAAGCCGTGCGGCCAATAAATCCTCTAATTAAAATAATGTAACGGTACCGTTTTTGTCGTGCATTACCACTGTTTATTATTTTTAGGCTAGTTTGTAAATTGCCTTAACCTTTATGTTTTAATTTATTTTTATATAAAATTTTAATAATTTTATATATAAATTATATAAAAAATATTATTATAGATATATAATAACAGTTAAATTATTATTATAAATTTTATATATAAGTTATATATATAAAAATATTAAAATTTTAAATAAAAATATCAATTTTCTTTTATTTTTATATATTTCCGTTTCACAAGTGAAAGTATAAACGGATAAATGTTATTTGATAATTATATTTAAATATTAAATTTTATCTTATTTTATATAAAAATAAAGTTTTAACTTTTTGTGAAAATTTATATTATTATAATATAATAAAATTTAAGAATACATTTTAATATTAAGAATCTAATGGGGAACTTAAGGAAAGAGTCCGAAGAGAAAACAATTACTTGATATTTTCCCTTTTTAATGTGAAAAGATATTTTAGAGAGTACTAATTAAACAATTCAAAATGAATATTTTCTCTCTAATTATTACACTTGACAAATGTGCTACTCCGTCCCAAATGGACTCAACCATGGTTGGGTTAGGATAAAATTGGACTGAGCCGAAAAAACCCTAAATTTTATTGGGCTCTAAAAGTGAAGCAAATGGCCTATAGCATAATGGAACGGACTGGCTCATGAATTTTTACATATTTTTAAAAATTATTTTAGAATTTAGAAAATAAGGTATTTTTTATGTTATTGATTTTACTTTTTTGAAACAAAGAATAATAATCATATAGAAAAAAGTGTGGTAGAGCAAAACAAATATGCAGTTTCAATTAATTAACACAACATCGATAATTGATAATTAATTTTGACCAACTCTTTAATTATTTTTGATTTTTTTTTTTATGTTGTATTTACAATACAAACATTATTTATAATTTATTGACAAAAAAATAATGAATAACTTAACATTATTATTGCCAAATAATCCAACTATAAAACTTTTAACACTAGATATAAATGATAAAATATAATAATTTTTTTCAATTCACAAGCAATAAATATGCAGTTAAGCTAGTTGTATTATGTATATTTTAATTCAACTATATAGAAAGAGATGAAAATAGCTCTTTGATAAAAGCATTAAATTAAAGACTATAAACAGTTGATTTGAATAAGTTGAGTGAGAGACAGGAAGAGTGAGAATGAAAATCGAGAAGAATATGATTAGAAGTAATATTTTTTTCTTTGCATAAACTTTGTAAATTTTTAAAAGAGTTGAATATGACTCTTAATTTTATAATAGTGTTATAATGGATATATTTAGTTAAATAAATTAATTTTGAATTGCTATTAAGAAATGGGATAGTTAGGCTGAGCCACCTGTGGGTAGGGTTGCTTTTGGGCTGGGCCAAAATTAAATTGGGTTAAAAATGTCTAAATTTTATTGAGTTTAAAAATTTAAGCCCAACATCCAATTTTTTTGTGGGTGGGTTGAATTGGTTCCATGATTTTGGCTACTTTTCCCAGGTGTCTTAATTATATAGTTGGTGATAGAAATAAAAATTTACCAACTTTTCACAAAATAAAAATAATTAAATTTGCTTATAGTAATATATGTATTTTTTTGGGTCAGTTAATTCAGAGTAAATTAAATAATTTAGAGGATGTTTGAGAGTGACTTATAAGTTCGTCAAAACCAATTTATAAGTCGCTTTTTACTTATAATATGTTAATATGTGACTTAGACTTGAACTTGTAAATTAACTTATAACTTATAAGTACTACTTTTTTATAAAAAAATATTAATTTATAAGTCATTTTAAAATAAATAAGTTTAATCAAAAAATATAGAAACTATTTTAGTCTTATTTTAGTAACATTTAAAACTTATTTTGACTAATAAATCAGTTTAGTTAAACACTTTCATAGTTTAATTTAATTTAATTTTTGAATTATAAATCTAAATGGTAGTGTTTTAAAATTTTTAAACAGACCTAGACAACGGAAGATGTGCCTAACTACTTTTCTAGATGGATTAGACGTTTTTTTAAACAATCTCATTTATTTATTTTTTTATTATACATACTTATTATACTATATAAAATATATAGTAAATGTAATTTTTTTAAGTGTAAAAATTTCATTTCAACTATTATAGAATTTTAAAGTAAGGACTAAATGTTCAACTAAATTAAAACGATAAAGAACCGCCTAACGTCTAGATAAAAATTAATAATTTAGACAAAAATAAAATAAAATAACATTAAATAATATCAAGAACTTCTATTTATAAATTAGTGCTTCAAATAACTTCCAAATCATTATAAATTTTAACTTATGAATTGTTTTAAAATGAGTCATTGCCGAACGTGTTACTTGTTCGGAAAGAAATCGTACGCCTTCTCTTCCCGGTCTCTCTTTGACAGACAGCGAGACCCTTATTTTCAGCCCAGAATGACTCGTTCAATATTGGTCCTATACTCTTTCTCTCGTCAGAGATTATCTGATTCACTGAGAAGCTTCTTCTTTATACCAACAGGCTTAGCTTTAATAACCTCTCTCTTCATCCTCTTCTATATATCTTCAACCTCAAATCTCTTCAACCAATCCCCTCTCCACTTCAAGCATTCAATTGCGTCTTCATGAATCAGAGTCCCACCTCAGGATCCCCTTAAGAGTTCGTTGAGAAATCCGCCAAATTCGGCTAAATTCCAAGAAACCCCCTGTTGATGCCGGCGGACAATGGAAATTGGGCTCAATTGGTATAGTGTGTGTTTTTTTGTTGACTTTTATGCCTATTCTGTTTGCTTAATTCTGGAATTTTTGTAAGATAATTTTTGAAAAGTATTGCTTTGTATCTTTTATACGTTTGAAAGAGCTTGATAATTGATGCATTTTGCATTCCAAATCTGGCGAACATGTTCTATCTCAGTATTAATATTTTCGTGAATTAGTGGTTATATGACGAGAGTAAGATGTGCCCACATAAGTATCACTCTCTTGCTAACCGCATGTCTAATGGTCAGACTGATGTAGAGATGGAGAAAGAATATTGATATAGAGGAAATGATTTGGAGAATGAGGTTAGAAAATTTAAATTAGTTGACAGCTTATAAGGTAGAAGGGGAAGAAGAAGAACAAAAAGGAAGAGAGAGAACACAGAAAATTGAGGATCGAGGGAATTTAGTAATAAAGTTTTTGTTAATAGCTCAAGCTTTCCATAGATCAAAACCTTTGTAATAATAAAAATCCTAACCAACCTACATAAAGAAATCTTAATTTTACTAAATAAACCGTCCTAATTCGCAGAATTACATATATTGATTCTAACTCCTTAGTACCGTAGTATAGCCCTTAATCAATCCATTTTGGGCCTTGCTCTGGCCTGTGTTCATGCTTATTTTCAGTATGACTCTGTGTGGTGTGTGAAGCCCTTCATGGTCTCCATCTCAAACAATTTGCCTGGTGGTTAACCGGAGCATATTGGGACGAACCTTGTAGTCTCATTATCGCATCTCTCATATATATAAAAATATATCAGTTCAGTATGACCTGCTTCTATAACAGGTTTTCTTTCGGTTTCATTCATTAATTTATGCAGTTATGAACTCTTGCTTATTTCTATATATTCGATTCGAACAATGAGCATACACGTAAGATCACCTGTGAAGTAAACAGCCATTTGTTGCAGTTACCCGAATTAGAGGTCTTTCGGCTAAGAACATATCTTATGCTGAAATGGACAGTTTTTAATTAATTTAGATACTGGCACAGTTTTTAATTAATTTAGATACTTCATTAGAAAAGTCTAAACTGATCAATCTTATACAGTACTGCATCTAGGCACTCAATGTAAGGCCATCAAACTGGGTTCTATTTTTTTCTCTTTTGTTGTAATTGTTTTGAGTGTGGGGGTCAAGGACCGACCATAGAACCTGGCGCTTGGGGTGGGGCGTTGAGGATGTATGGTATTTTTTTCTTTTTTCTTTTTTGGTGTATACTTTTTGTTTATTATCCCCTCAGTCTGGAAATGGACCGATTTTTATGCCAGGAAACAATGTGAATAACGAGGCGTTCCATGACAGAGATATCTTTATGGAAAACTACAAGGAAATGAACAGGAGCTTGAAGATACCTCATCGCTGAGACGATCCCTTTGCTAACGTGCTCTTGCCAGTGGATTTTGAACCTGGGGGTAACTATGCCAGCGAAAGTTACTTCAAGAAGGTTCTTGTGAAGAGTCATTTCATCACAGAGGATCCATCAGAAGCAGATCTATTCTATCTACCTTTTTCAATAGCAAGGTTGCGGCATGATCGAAGAGTGGGAATTGATGGTATCCAAGATTTTATCAGAGATTACATCTTTATTATTAGTCATAGCTACCCCTATTGGAATCGGACCGGTGGGGCAGACCATTTCTATGTTGCATGCCATTCCATCGGAAGATCTGCTATGGAAAAAGCAGATTAGGTAAAATTCAATGCCATTCAGATTGTATGCTCATCAAGCTATTTCCTATCTGGGTATGTTGCTCCCAAAGACAAGATGAACCCCCGAGCGTTGCACCATCAAAAAGGTGAGAGATGTCTATGTAGTTGGTAGTTACTTTTATTTTTTCACACTGTCGCTATATACTATATAGGTTCATTAGAGCTTTGTTCTGACTACAGAATGTCCTATTATGGACAATGGACGAGCAATTTCAGAATATGATTAGTTTTATACATCTTCAGATGTGTTTACCATCTCTGGCTCTGTTAGAAGCTTCCTGGGATTCTGAAAAGCCTTAAAGGACTTGTATTATTTTTGATTCTATATAAGTACTTCATCCTGATTGTAAGGAAAATGCTTACAATTGAAAACAATATAATTTACAACTTCAGTAAATTGTCACGTGTTACCAATATATTCTGGCATGGTCAAAAAAATGCATGTGGTTTACTTGGTATTGTTAGGGTCCATTTAGATTGCTGTCATGCAATGCATTCTTGTTTAGTAATCCATCATCCTTCTTCCTACTTATATATCTTATTCTTATGAACTATAATGTAATATATTTTTTCTTTATTTGAAAAACAAATTTTACTCGCCTCCATATGTGGTTGGGGTTTCCAACATTCTGTCCCAAGGCAAAATTTCCTGAAAAGTTGATATTGCAGGGTGGACACAGGATTTTCAGTGAGGGTGAGCACTCTTTTAATTAAACTAAAAATAATAATAATAAAATTTATCAAATACAAATTTCAATTTAAAAAACCTAAAAGTCACTACAATGGCGCGGCAACCTTTTTCTGCGTTCTCTTCTTCAGTTCTCCCCTCCTGTCTTGTGTTTCTCTCTTTGCGTTTTAGCGTTTAAGTAATACTATGAAAATAAACTATATATAAAAAATTATGCACAAATATAAATAAAAAAAAGAGAAAATAGAAAACGGGATCTACCGTGTGATGTATTAGACATTTTTATTTGTAAACAATACACGAGTTTTACTATTTGTAAACAATACAAAACGCTAGAATTGTTTTTAATAATTTCAGGAAAAAGCTAGTCTTCTTTGCTGGATCAATCAAACTCCCCAGTACGTGAAAAGCTTGTTGAAGTATGGGGGAATGATTCTGAGATCTCTGTTCACTTAAGGTCGGCTCAAGACGCCTTACGCTGACGAGCTTCTGGGGAGCAAGTTCTGCCTCCACGTGAAAGGCTTTGAAGTAAACACGGCTCGTATTGGGGATGCATTATATTATGGTTGTGTACCTGTAATCATTGCCAACCACTATGATCTTCCATTTGCGGACATATTAAATTGGAATAGCTTCTCAGTTATTGTTGCCACACGAGATATCCCATTACTAAAGGAAGTCCTTCAAGGTATAAGCTTTGATGAATATTTAACATTACAAAGCAATGTTTTGAAGGTTAGAAAACATTTCCAGTGGCATACTTCCCTCGTCAATTTTGATGCTTTTTACATGGTTATGTATGAATTATGGCTGCGAAGAAGTTCTGTGAGGGTTCCATTAAGTCCCTAATTTGTTAAATCCCCAATACCTGTTGATATAAGTACATACATTTGATCTGTGAGTAATTTTTTTTGTAATGCATTGTATTCATTCTTAAATTAATGGCCACATTTACTTTAGTATCAATAAGGCTACTTGAAGCGTATGTTATGTCCTTCCCTCATTTTAAAGTTTCTTGCGTCTGAAAAAAGAGTGAAATAGGCTCAGGCTTTATAGATTTTCATTATTTATTAAAAGTTTACCTGCCCTAGCTTAGAAGTAAATTGGTCATGTTTGCAAGACAATGTTAGTACCTAAAGTTTTAATTAAAAGCGTTCAAAAGAATAAATCCTTTCAGTTACTAGAGTAAATATGGGCTCTTAATTTGTTAGAAAAGATTGATAATATGGATTACATATACAATTATACTCCAACATAGATTTCATAGCCAAATTATGAGGCGAGGAAGCTTCAGAATGCAGTAGGAATTGGGGAAGAAGCTAGGCGCCATTGTTACTTTTCCATGGCTTGAGCACTCCCACAACAATAATTATGATAACTACAAGAAGGATCAAGATTGCTACGCACGTCCATTTCCTTGTACTTTTTCGTAAACTTTTTGCCTTCTGTAGGGCTTTATTCCCAGACCGCACATGGTCTACTGCACTTGAAACCTGAAATAATTGGCTAAAAGTCAATTAAGAGTTCAAAGATACGATTACACATGCAGTTACAGTAATATAAACTATTACACAAGGATCCAAGCAGAATACAACTCTACTTACATGTGTTTCAATGTTGTCAAGCATGTCTCCTTGAGAATCCACTAAAACTGCCATGTCAAGAAATATCTGCATGCAATATAGATGTATAGATAAGATCATAATAAAATTCATTCTCTGTTTTCCAGTTAAAGTTGAACCAATGTCATCGGATAAATTGCACAAATAGAAGTAAAAAATCATCATTTAATCATCTGATTCGACCAATATGGCTTGTCTTAAGGGCATCAAAATAATACCTGTTGCAACTCGAGAAGTTTTCTCTCTACTTCTATAACAGCATCATGGCGTTCTTGAATTTCGGCAAGGGTTCCCATTATCTGCAAACACAAATCATAAAATAAGCCATGAGTCACATAGCCTAAATTAGCAAATCTTAAGGTATAAACTGGCCTGGTCACCTGGTGGTGACAAGCAGCTGTTTGCAACAATGACCAGTCCAGAAAAGGGTTAATTTCTAGAGATTTATCTTTTTTAATTCTACCTACAATCAAATTTCTCTGGTTGTAAGGAGATTTTCAGAATTGAAATCAAAGAAATAGTTAAACCTGGCCTCGTCCTTGTTCCTGAATAGCTTTCTGGAAAATCTGTTCGCTATCCCCAGTCTCTATCAGTCGATCAATTGTCTGAGAATATAATGAATATCACCATATAAACTTCCGTAGACACATTCAACAAATATTTAAAGATCAAAGAGTGTTCGTTCACCTCTTCATCAGCTCTATTACCCGTCACTGACAGTTGCAAAAGCCAGAAAACAATTAGTAATCTAGGATTTAGAGCCTCAAATTACAGAATAAATTGACATAAAGCGAGTCTGAGAAATAAAATACCTGTAAAAACACGTCTCTCAACAACCTCCCGATACTCCTGATGGATGTTTTGCCTAAGAATCTGCAAACGTTTTAAATAACTTAAAATTAAAAAATGCACAAAAAAGAGATAAAAGGAGAAAAATACCAGCATTTACATAACAGACCCACCTGAAATTCAGACATCTTATCTTTAAACCTCTTTTTCATGGCACTGCAACAAAAAATATTTAAAAGAATGGCTTAGAAAGCGTTAGTCAATTTACTGTTGTACTTCTATCAAAAGTTCAAAACTTATGCAACATGGCAAGATTTCATAGGTAAAAGAAAATATGGAAAAAAAGGAGCCAAAGAGGGTAGAAAAGAGTAAGTGAAATTTTATGAGTACTAAGATGTTAATCCTAACCATTCATCTCTCTATTTAATGATATCCAATGGTTGTAAGAATAAACCAACCACTCATTACACTCCCCCTCATAATATGTGCCTGTCAAACAAGGTCACTTCAATTGGGCTGAAAGAGTAATTACTAAATCTATGGCAGTGCTTTAAAATATTTTCTAGCCGGAGATAGACATGATACTACTATTCCCTAATAGAAACTTCATATTTGCTATGATGGAAAGTTGTTTACTGCAGGCTTCATCCATTCAGGTCATTCATGCATATCATATTATTAATCTAGAATTTAAGGATAAGCATGTCCAGCACAGGATTGATTTTTTGTTTTTTGTTAATTTTAGGATTGATTTGTTGAAAGAGGTTTCATGTTCGAAATTCTGAACTATCACAGGTACCCTGAGGCTGTGACTGTGCCACAACACTTGGGGGATCCCCCAAGTCTGCGCACAAATAATATAGGCAAGCCACCTCCTGCATGCAATCCTTATATGGCAGGGTGGCAGCAACTTGCTTTCGTGCAAATACTAAAACACAATGAGAAAGCCAGGTAACTGATGTCATTGTGCGTCAAAATACGATGCAAATTATGGTGGTCATAAACAAACATATAAAGATTGAAATAAAAATATAAGTTACAGTGTTGTCGCTGTTCTTGATCTGTCCACAGCTGTTCCGTTTCCACATCCAGGCTTCTGCCTATTGGCCAAATTCTGAATATTAAGTATAAAGGAAAGAATGGGAAAATAAAGAATTTAGTGATAATAATTCCAGAGCATGGATCATAATTAGCAAGAAGAAGTTTCTGATCTCACATCTCGATCAACTGCCTCAATTTTTGATTTAATAAAACGAGCAATCTTTCCAACTTCATCAACATCTTTCTCCATTCTCTGCTTGATTGCTGCAGATCGAGACACAAATACTCAGTTTTGACTCGTAACAATTTTTTTTTTTATAGATTCTCCTCCAAAACGGCAATTAAATTTTGGTGCACAGATATATATGAAAATTCAGCGAAAAGCTGGTCTAGCGGCAGGATAGTTGGGCATTACATATTCGACTTAGCAACTGAAGTTCACAGTTCTCCATAATTTCTTATGAAGTGCAACTTCTACTTTTTTTTTTGGACAAGTATAACTGATTTAGGCTGGTGATACAGCTTAGACTTGATCTTGGACTTGTAGCTAATTTAGGAGGAACCCATTTTGCAATTTTAAGTACTTAAGAATGTCTGTATTTGATGACAAATAGTAGGTATTATTATGTGAACAAGTGTAACTCAGAAATAGGTATCATACATTAATAAACAAAGAACAAAAAATAATTCTAGAAAGGCTTTTGAAATCATTGAAGATTGTATGTCAATTCCCAAGATGAGCTGACTTATCCATTTTCACTAGAAAAGCTTACGGGAAGATTGTACTTCATTTGAACTTAAATAGATTAATATACATCATCAAAGCAATTTAGAACTAGTTAAAGTAGTTATTCAACTACAAACATTTCAGTGCGTAATTTTCGGTTCTATATAACAGCCCCTTATAGCCTATATATTGAAATGTTAATTTCGAATTAACAAGTAGAGAGGGAACTTCATTTATTATGTTCCATCCCCTCTCTACTTTTTGAAGAAAAACGCTGATGATTTGTAAATGCCTCGACACATCTTAAAGAGCACAATCTTTTATAGCCCACACCTAGCCAATTCTAAAGGATGCAGTGCGTCACATGCTCGGGTATATGTATATCCCTTTTACTAGCCATATTCCAGCAAATTATGATAAATGTAAATACAAAACATCTTTTTATGTACCACTTAAACTGAATGCACAGGTAGCAGATCACCTTTCATAGCAGCAGCTTTTGTCACAGCCCTTGATTCCTCATGGGCATCCTGCATAACGTGATTTACACAGAAATTAAAATAAAATAAAATATAACCTAATTCAAGGTCAATGGAACCATCACTTTTAGTTATTGTTTTTCAAGGTATAATCATTGCCGTTATTATACTGATCTATTGTGATGCTTATATTCTGAAACACACAATAAAGGAGATGAGTTTTTAGATTCATGCGTAGCAAATTGTTGTGTTTATATATTACAACTGTTGAAACATTCATATCAAAACCAAATGGAAATGAGTAGAGTAGAGTTTTATTGAGTCTCAAGCCTCAAACTATTTTTTTTGGGTGCAATTCAAGGCCTGACTTGTCTGATATGGGACATTTATATTCTCCACACAAACCCCTCACATGTAGCATGATTTGGTTTGACTCAAAAACATAGAGATGTATCTTGTGTGATGTGGAGCACATGCAGCTTTTGTAGTTTGTATATTATACATGAATGATAGTGTTTGCTTTGATATCATGTTGAAGCATCCAAACCAAAAGCAATTAACATCGAGTAGAGTAGTCCACTGGTTTACAATTTGAGTTGGAAGATTTTTGTCCAATGTGAGACATACATTCTCAATAATAACAAATATTTAATTTTATTAGTCGGGTGAGACAATAAGAAAACTACTCCCTAGTCCCTACGTCCTAATCTGGACATTGGAGATTAGATGACAGAGTTTAAGAAATACCAAAGTTACTGACTTAAGTCCAATTTTACCCCTTCTTTTAACAGCAAACTAAAAATGAGGAGGTCCATAAAACATTTTCTTCATTTGGGAGAGTTAAAACAGGATCCATACTCATGTCTTGAAATCCTAACTATGACATCCATTTTGAAATGTCTTAAAAAAAACTTGCAACTTCAAAAACAAAGTATCCAACCATCTAAGTTATCGCTTGTTTTCCTGAAATTTTTTGGTGTACACAATAATCTGAGAGTAAGGTGCTAGCTATTAAAGGAAGAAAAAATAATTGGATATACGGCCCAAATGGAGGAGTCTGGGGTGCTGAACATTTCTCAACTGTTAATCCATCATGTGATAGATGCCCAAGTATAAAATCAAATTTTTTCCTTGTCCAAAAAACCACCACTTTTATGGTAACAGACAAAGAGCATACCAAAACGAGAATTAAAATAACACAATATTGGAAAAAATAACTATTACAAGCAAAGGCTATAAAGAAGATAAAAATTAGGAACTTTGTCCAAAATGCTCCAACCATGAAAGAGTGAAATAGTTGGGATGCGGTACTCATTGACAGGTACTAAATCAACAAACCAGGGACAATAATTTGAAGAGATTGGCATATTATATGTATAAAAATAATTAGTAGATTCCTTTTCCCAGATATGCAAAAATTGAAATAGGCAACGATGATGGGGGAAATCAAGAAAGTAGCAGAGAGAAATACCTGTAGTTTTTGGAGTAGCATATTCAGCTTATCATATTGTTTATCAATCTCTTGAACCTAGTAAATAAATCAGATGGAACACAGTTTGAGATAATTGACGGTTTAAAAATTCAACAAGCTAATAATAAAAGAAAATGATAAAGGAAACGTGGAAATGAAAGCAAGAAAAAATTAGCCAATAAAATCCAAAAAAATAATTATCGGCCACCTGCTTAAAGAAAATTTCCAAGCCTAATTCTCCTGAACGTTGAGTTCCCATTTCAATATCTGCACTTCTATTACTTTGACCACGTGGGATCACAAACGACGCCTGCAAAGGTCATCCAATATTCCAATGGGTATATAGTCAAATATAAACAAGAAAAGTAATATAGCTAATGACAAAGACGGATCAGAAACTTTCATGCAAAGTTTTGCTACGTATGTAAATGGGCAGAGAGGGTAGAAACAATGAACCATCTTTGATCTTTCATTTATGACGGACTAGAGAGAAGCTGGTCTTTGCTGGTTTTGCGAGAAGAAGAGGAATATTGGACAAGAAAAAGACAATTAATTGGTGGGGACAAAGACAATTGTCTCTTATGGTGCATTAGGAAGAAGAGGAGATTTAGGTTTAATGCAAGAATGGGTGATTGACTCAAAATCTGAAACAAGCCTAAATAAATTCAGTATTTGGTCCATGGGGAATGCTCATACTTTCTAAAGTTGGTCTCAGATTTTGGACGTCACATTCATTCCAGTTTTGCCAATAAGCCATCTCTTGCAATTTTCATGCCAACATGCTTTGCATCCCCTTCCCCTAACCAATGAAATTTCCTCACTGATTAGACGATAAAAAGGCGGATAGCAAAAGCCTTGGGAAAATGTATGTTGTCGTAGTAGTTCATTCTTTTGATAAAATATATGTTCCATGCCCTTGTCTGCAGCTGAGAACTGAGAACCAATAAATGACAAAATTTTGAGGATTCCTGCTCTGCAAGAAATTTTTAACTGGTTGCAACAGACAACAGAATAAGGATGCATAATACTCCATACGTTCCACAAAACGAGTCCCATTTGATTTTTTTTTCTAAGCCAATTTGCAAAATCCTAAAATTCAGAATTCACATGAAATGCAATACTTAATATTGTAAACTACTTAAAAAATATTACGAAGTACAAAAACATTAAGGCTATGTTTGTTTGCAAAATACATACTTGGGATTGGACTATTTGTATTAATTTAAAACTATTTCGGACTTTTTTATCCCATGAAGAGGGATTATTAATTCTTTCATGTTAGACTATTAGTCCCATAAAGTTATTTAATAGCTTAAAATGAGGGAGACTATTAATCTCAAATTCATCATGAGATTATATAATCTCTCATAAATAGCCTTAAAAATGATAAAAAAAAGTTCAAGGACTATTAATCCCTTATCATGGGATAAATATAGTCTGGAATAGTGTTAAATTAATATAAATAATCCAATCCCAAGTATAATTTTTACAAACAAACATAGCCTAAGGATTTCAAAAATTAACTAGGATCAAAGTTATATGACACTCCTTTTGTGGAATGTGTGGAGTATATAATCTCAAGTTTTAACCATTTACTATTTGAATATAAGGAATTGAAAAGCACAATCCATCCTACAGTTGTAAACTTCTAACTCATAAAAATGGCAAAATAAACCCTTGGCTGAAGACGGAATTTCTCTCTCTCTCTCTCTCTAAATTGGAGTCAAAATGAAGACCAATCTGATGAAAAATTTACAACCAAAAGGATATTTTATAGTGAAAACAGATTCTCTGGGATTTCCGCTCTTCTTTTAGTTTGCAATGGAACTAAGATAGAAAATTGATTCATACATGACGGCATAAAGTTTCAAAGAAAACACTACCAGCATTAATCATAAAAAAGGTCAGCACGTAATTAATTTTATGAAAAAGGGTTACCAACTTAAGATTCCTTGATTTTATTCAACAATCTGACTAGTTGATAGCCTACTACATGGATTATATTTCTATTATAACATAATAACATTTTTCCGATTAAAGATCTAATACATGCATCAAATAAAAATCTAAAAAGCAACATAAATACATGATAATTTTTATATACATTTATTATTCTAGTAACAATATGAATGAATAAGGGAAAACAAATTCTCAAATTAGCTAGTTTCAGCTACTTAAGCTACATTCTCTATTAATTTTTGGAAACGAAAAAGATTTTATTTTTTTTCCCATAAAGAGGGTTTTTTTTTCCAACAAGGAAGAAATAACAACTTACCGTTAAGAGGTCGTTCATGGTTTAAAATGCAGATGTTTGGGGGACTATTTGTGTTTAATTTCTGGGGAAAACAGACCTGGTTTATGGGTTTTAATGAGGTCTATGGGTTTCCTTGTATGAATGAAAAAGAGATATGGAAACCCGATAGACAATGAAGAGAGAGAGTGTGTGCATCTCCTTTTTCTGTTGAAACTACGAGGAGAGAGAAAGAAGGAGGAAGGAAAGAAAGAAATCCGGTGACAGCCCGTGAAAACAGCCCGTGAAGACAGGCTTTTTTGTTCTACCCAAAATAATTCAATTTAAATTTATTATAATTAATTTATGAAAATTTGATGTATAATTGATAATTAATTTAAAATAAATTTTAAGAGTAATATTATTATTTTAAAAATTAAAATATAAATACATTATAATTTGAATTAAAAAATCTCATAAATTAATTAAATTAAAAGATACTTTTTTTTGAAGAGGGTAAGGAGTAATATAAGACTAATTTTATCAATATTCTTCAACGAATGATTAATAGTGCAAGGAATTAATAAGCATGTTATGTTGCAGTCCGAGTGTTATATATTATATTATATTATATTATATTTTTTTTGTCTTAAAATAAATTTTTTTATTATTATTTTATATAATCTCAAGTTAAGTATTTATTTATTTTAAATAATTTATTTGTAATATTTTTAATATTAATTATTATAATTTTATTTTATATATATATTTATGAAATATAATTAATTATATAAAAAATTATACAATTAAATAAAAATTTAAATATAAAAATTTATCATTTTATCGTATTTTTTCAATATGCGCAAAAACTACGGAGGAGTATTATATTAAGTATAGAGCAGCATCACTGTCATTCTTTTCAGGTGAGTAGGCGATGCATTAAAAATTTTAAATCCAATATTCTACTGTTAATGTCAATTCAGCCCACCAATTCCTGTCACCGTTGACCTTTCTATTTTTAACAAAGTTAATAAAATTAAACTTTTTATTAGACTTTCTTTCAAGTATTAAAATTTATGTAAGACATAATTATATGTAAACGTTTTGATAGTTTTCTTAGGTTATAATTTTTTATAGATTAAAGATAAATTTACATGTATAATAATAAAATATTATATTTATTTATATTATTAAAAAATAATATATAATTTTAATAATATATTTTATTTTTAAATAGTATAAATAAATATAATATTTAATTAATATGTGTTTATATTTATTTATAGACTAAGAATAGATTAATAAATATTAATTTCTTGAATTTGAATTAATATTAATTTATTTAATTTTAAATAATTCAAGAATATTACTATAAATTATCCTGAATTTTTGTTTAAAACTAAATTGATGTAAAATAAAATAGTAGTTTACCAAAAATTGCCTTTCTTTTCTCTATCGCAGAAATGACATTCAAGAAACTCCCAAGGACAATTCCCAAACCACCACACCGCCACCTTCCAGCTCCGCCATCTCCAATCCAACTCCCTAACTCCGCTGTCATACCACCGCCGCCTCCGCCACCATCTGAAACCGCTCTCACTCCTCTACCAACTCTCTCTCTCTCCTCCTCAACAACCCAAATTGAACTCACCCACTTTCTCAATACCCATCTTCAACCCTCATTCACCCCACAAGACCTCCTCCATTTCCTCAAAAACAAACTCCATTACCACCCAAAATTCACCCACCTTGACTTCCACGTCTTCCGTTACGCCGCTTCCCTAGATTCCTTCCGCCACGACCACTCCACCTTCGAATGGATTATCCGCACCCTCGCTATAACCCACCGTTTCGATTCTCTCTCCTCCGTTCTCGAATTCATGATCTCTAATCCTTGCCCGTGCTCGGACGGTATCTTCTCTTGTCCTAGAACTGAATTTATTTTTCGTTTCGCCATCAATTCGTACTGCAAAGTTGGTAAATTTGATGATGCACTTGATGCGTTCGATAATATGCGTAAGCTAATTGATGGGAGGCCTAATGTGGCTATGTATAATATTATGATTCATGGGTTTGTTAAGTATAGGGAGTATGAAAAAGCTTTGGGGTTTTATGATAGAATGGTTAAGGATCGGGTTAAGCCTGATGTGGTTACATTTAATATGCTGATTAGTGGGCATTGTCGCAATATGCAATTTGAATTAGCTTTGGAAATGTTTAAGGAGATGAAGGTCAAGGGATGTCTCCCAAATGTGGTTAGTTTTAATACATTGATCAAGGGGTTTTTCAGGGATAGAAAGTTTGAGGAAGGGATTGGGATGGCTTATGAGATGATTGAGTTGGGGTGTCAGTTTTCGAGTGTGACTTGTGAGATTTTGGTTGATGGGCTTTGTAGAGAAGGGAAGTTGTTGGAGGCATGTGATCTCTTGATTGATTTCTCGATGAAAGGGGTTTTACCTAATGGATTTGATTATTTTGATCTCATTGACAGGCTATGTGGAGTAGGGAATGCGAGCAGAGCAGTGGAGGTGGTTGATGAGCTATGGAGGAAGGGGAATGCACCGAGCTCAATTGCTTGTACAACGTCGATTGAAGGTTTACGGTCACTGGGAAGGACTGAAGAGGCATTTCATTTATTGGAAAGGATGCTGAAAGTGGAAATTGTTCCTGACAGTGTGACTTATAACTGCCTACTCCAAGATATGTGTGATGCAGGGAGAACTGTACAAGCAAATAAAGTGAGGTTATTGGCTTCAAGCAAAGGTTTAAGTCAAGACGGCATGACTTATAACATTTTGGTTTCTGGGTATGCTAGGGAAGGCAAAAGGAAGGAAGGGGAAGCTCTAGTGGATGAGATGTTGGACAGAGAGTTTATCCCCGACATTGCAACTTATAATAGATTGATGGCTGGACTGGCTAATAGAAGTGCCACCCAATGACAATAACTGCTATTTATGTGCAAAGATGTGGATTTTTCAAGAAATTTACGGGCATTTTAATAAATGTAATGGCTGCTAAAAGAGTGTTGTTTTGGATAATATGGCTTGTAAATCTACTCCGAGGTCTGCATGCGGGTAGAATGGTGAAAGCTAATAACATGAATTCACTGACTTCCGGCCAGGGTTCCAATTCAGATGGGATGATTGATAACATTCTGATTTTCTGGATGTAGTTGGGAAGGTAAAATGAACAAGGCAAATTCTAGTGGATGAGATGTTATATTAATTAGGTTGATGGATGGATTTACTAATGAATAGAACCCAACATTGAAATATTTTTTGGGCTGACATTAGCCTATCTGGTACATCAATACATGTTCCTATGCCAATTCCAATCTTGTCTAGCTTTGCTAACTCCTCCTTCTCAACCCGTATCTTGTTCGTTCTAGAAACATGTCTTCCTATTCTATCTATTCTCAAATCTTCTTTAACGGAATAAATAGAAGCTCAGAAGATATACCAAAACCTAGTTCACTCGCTAAGTCTTTTTGCATCCATGGTAACTCCCCCTTGTTTTGGAATCGGAAGAAATAGAAGCTAGAGTAGGAATATACCAAAACCTACAGAAGAAATAGAAGCTCGAGGAGGAATACCAAAACCTAGGTCACTCGCTGAGTAGTTTGCATCCATGGCTGAATGGTTAAAGCGCCCAATATTTTTTGGGCTGACATGTCAATGATTTTTGGGATTTGGTTACAGATTCAAGTTTATGTAGTACCAAAGGAGTTCAACTGTTGTTGATAAGAAGATGGAGCGATCTTTGAGCTCAAGTATGCTGCTGCAAGGTGGCGGCAATATCTGTATGCTGTAGTTGTTTAAACCTACAAGAACATACATTAGCTTATCTATCCATTTCATTATCGACAGTTAGATGTTTCAAGTTTCAATTTTATTAGTCGAAATGACCAGTTTTGTTTCATTATGCTTCTTTAGACTAATACTTGCAAGTCATAATTTCTTTGCTCCCATGTAGAAACCTTGTGTTATGAATATGTTAAACGTTCAATCAACTCTTAATTCTGCATTCTGAGAGCACAAGCAAAGTGGTAATTTCTGCATTGTGCAAGATTCTGCTGATAATAACATCAGAACATAAATAAAGCATTCTCTCAACTTGTTTATCTATGATTCTGAAAAAGTCAAACCTTCCTATTTGGTGGTTATAATCAGAGACAACGTGGTGCAGTATAACAGTCCGTAATTAGTTTGGAACTAATTTAGATGGAAAGGATAAGACTCATGTTCAATTCTAATTCTAGAATGAACAAATGAATCCCTCCCGAGTACTAAGCCATAGTAATTTGTGCATAATTTGCAATAAAAGTTGCTGAATCTACGCAACACTTTCTTCACTTTTGCCAGGGCAAGGAATTTTGCATGTCACCCATTTGAGGGCTTACGGATTCTTCATTGCCAATATCTAAAATTCATTTAAGACACCAAATTTGAAACCTCTAGCATTATCCTTAACCTCCACCAAAGAAGACAACTACCAAGCTCCAATTCAATAAAAGTATTCAATATAATTAAAGATCAATCGGAACAATCCAATTTATCACTCTCATTTTGAAAGATCAAGTATCAATAACACACAAAATGCACTAGCCATGTATTTTCCACTTTATCCTTCCATGGAGTTAGAAGCAAGCGTTAGAAATTGATTGATAATATGCTTCCACAAAGCATTATATCAGACTACCGAGTTGATTGATAATATGCTTACACAAAATTTAATTTCTTTCTTAACATGAAAACAATATTACACTAAAAAAAAAATATGCACCCAAAGGCACAACTCCTTCAGACAGGAAGAATACAATAAACTAATGAAATGAATCACATAAATGAACACAAAAACATATGCAAGTCAAAGAGAGCTATATCGGGATAAAGCACTAATTTCCTTAATCACAAACCCAATTTCTGCAACCCTAGAGTTCAAGCCATCATATCATTTTGAAGAGTAGATAAAATCATCCCGCTGGATCCTAGCGAGAAAATTAACTTCCTGGGTACTATACACTGTAGCTTACGCAGCAATTGGAGGATCCTGCATTCATGAAAAGGTGGCATCAGAGTGATTAAACAGGAGTCAAGCCTGAAATTTATAGACCAACTCTGAACCATGAGAGAGAGAGAGAGAGAGAGAGAGAGAGTACACAACTAAATTATTGACCTCAAGTTAGACGGCCCTAATAACTAGTGCCTGAAATAATGGGTGTTTTGTGTGTGTGTGTTTCCCTTTGTTGTAAGCACAACAATGGTTTAAAAACAGCAGTAATATTTCTCTTCTCGCGGAAAATGTGACATGGATGCCATGCCAGTGGTAACAATAGCATCTTCTGAAATTTAACTACAAAGCTAACAAGGACAAACAAATGTAGTGGTTTTCACTTTGAGAACACATTTGCTCTTTCTCCTTTACTTTTTCATATTTATGTAAATATTTTTAAGGGAAAAGAAGAATAAACTTAACTTTTCAAGGTTCAAGACAAAGCAATAAAAGCATAAATAAACAACAATCAAGGTATAGGCAGTAGTTTTTACTTTTTCAGTCCAAATGCATCTTTTTCCTCTCTCCACCCCCCCCCCCCCCCCCTCCCCCTTTTTTTTTTATATTTGTGTATTTTTTTTTAAGAATTGTTTTTATTACTTTTTTTGTTTTCAGGGGTGAGGGGGGGAAAGGGTATATTAAACATTTAGAATGCAAGTGTTAAGAGAAATTAAATCCACTTGGGCATATTCTTCACTATATAACAAGTGAATTTCAACCTATAAGGTCCATTATGCCATCAAATATATTCCTAATCCCACCCCATGTGTGTGTGTTGACAGTGGAGCTTTCTTCTTATGGTTAGTTTTATTTTAACTTTTACTTTTCATTATAGGGATCTTGAAAATAACCAAAATTGAAGCAATAAATATATAACAAAGAAGCAAATAAAAAACCCTAACCTTGGCAGTCAAATTTGACACGGCCATACTCCATTTCTCTCTAGTTTTTGAACCAGCAACTTGCCCAGCCTTTGCCACTTTACCAAAAGCACCATTCAGCCAAGCTGCTCCAGCAGTCACATACCTGTTCAGCCCCAAATTAATTATATGGGTCTTAGCAGAAAAAAACAGAATAAATGTTCTGTTTATACAACACAAACTGCCATAAACATGGAAACAAACCTAGATAACTACAATTCCAGGTGGCTATAATCAGTGCTTTAAAAATGAACCAACCGCTTATGTGGAAAGACATCAAAGAACGGTTACTAAGACAAAACCTTTTGGCTTTAACTCAATGAAGTCAAATAACTAAGTCTCATTTGGTTATCACTTTATAGTAGAGCATAATTTTTTAGAATATCATCCTCCATTAGTTTATTCAAAGGAGCAGTGAGGAGAAGATACAAAGGGAAATGATACATCTTACCCAAAAAGTTTTATAATTAACCAGTACATATACAAGTAAATTACGGGCAAAAATCTGAAGACAGAAAGCTCATAAATATCTTCACATCGCTTGAAACCACCTGACCTTTTAGTGCAGTTCACTGGAAACTCAAGAAAAATCAAACATACAAAAGAAACAAATGTTGAAATTCAGATTTGACTAGTTTCTAAAGTTCGTCTAGTAAAACATCTGATTTTCCAGAAAAGGATTCCAAGTTCTACTATAATTGTGGGTATATAAGACTCCATATAATTTATGTAATCATTTTATTTAACAGAAATCAAGAGAGAGAACTTTCTGGAAGGCTTTTACTTTTATTTTTTTGGAAAGTCGGGTTTTGTTTGGTTAAACCTAAGCCCTTGGTGTGAAGCCTAGAGTTTTCTTTTTCAACCTAAATTTTTGAAGTCCTAAAATTGTTAAAATCCATGAGCATACCTGACTTCGCTTGAAACCTTATTAAACAGGTATAAGAGATTCCTTTATAAATAGTCCAGGCACAGGACACCAATAGAGAACCAAGCAGCTAGAACTACTGCACTCGGGTATGATATTGTAAAAATCCACTGATATACCTTCAGATAGATTCATGATTCAATAGCAAATCTATAATAGGACATCCATGATAAGCACATGAATAATTTCACCAAAAGTAACACTGCCAAATTATTGACATATCACTTGTCCCTACTATAAGAAAGTTCCTAGTGATGATAATTATACATTGGTCATTGTTTACTGGCAATATCATATCTTTGATATGATCAGTACTCAGCAATTGCTTCAGCAAGTGGATGCAATAAACTACATTAAAAGAAAATGATGACGTGGAGATTTTTCAAACCTGCTTGATTTGACAGCTGATCCTGTGTCGTTTAATTTCCTCTCTGCTGCCATTAGTGCCGCCATTGTTTTATCTGACACTTGAAGCCTTTGATCTACAGACTTCACTTTCTCATTCACCACTGAAATCCCAACATTTAATTTCTCTGTAAGTCCAACTCTCTTGTCGAAGGAATTGACTCTGGCTGATGCATTGGCTCTCAGTTGATGCTTTTCATCAAATGCTCTAGCCTTATTCACAGCATCTTGCCTAATAGCTGAACCTTTTGCCAGCATAGTTGAGACAACATCTTGAGCTTTACTAACATACACTCTTCCACTACTTGGAGAAGTATTTTGAGCCTGCTAACATACGCAGATTATCTCAATTTCCAAAATAAAACAAAATGTGGAAAATTGATATATAAAAAAAAGGTCTTTACTTCTAAGAGAATAGTGGAATCTAAAGTGTATTTGATTACCTCAACATGTGGTGAAGCATTGTCTGAAACCATGCTCATGTTGTTGTCTACCATACTTACACCCTGCATACATTGAAAAGAAAATATAAAGTTAAACCACAGTACATGGAAAGAGGATAGCTGATGTGCAAATATAGTTACCCGTATCACAGGTTGTGGAACATAGTTTTCAGCAGGAGTTATACTGACAATTTGATCTACTATGGTTGCTCCCTGCAAAATGCAAAAGAAGGGGCATGTGATGCAGACTTTCAGTCTCGAGAATCAGAAGGTTCCACATATCTGCTTATGTAAATAACATAACAATTACAAATAAGAAACTGAGAAGACGCAATCTTTAAATGAGAAATCCTGATAAGGTCGAATTCTTAATTAATCAAAAGGAAATGGTAAGAAAAATTACTACTTTTAAAAAAAATCACAGTAGCGTAAAAAAGTGCATGACCTTTAATTATTTACAAGAAATCAGAGAAATTCATTTAATTTAAGCAAGTTTTTAAACATATGATCCAGTTACAAGTAATTGAGGTCCATATAAGTAATAATTAAAATTTAATTTTTCAGTTAATAGAGTTCAGCTTGTTTTTCACATGGATAGTAGGTGGGGTTCACCCTAAGGTGACAAGGATAGAATTTGTAAATATCAATTCTAGTAAATATTGTCCAAATATGATATGAAGAAACAAAGAAAAATATTTAGCAAATTCAACACTAAACAAGAATGAAAAACATAAACATCAAAATTAAGCAAAGTTGCCAATCTACCGATAATAACAGGGCGATTTCAAGGGCTTGTGGATCTTTAAATGTGACAAATGCAGTCTTTGGCCCTGAATCCCTACAACAAAACAATTAACACAAACAAATCGAATTCACACCAAAATTCCAAACAAAAAGACTTAAACTTTAATAAATAGAATAGCAAGAGGCGAATAGATAACGTACTGGCGGATCTCAATATGGTCAATATCTCCAGAGAATGAGAAAAACTCGTGAATTTCTCTTTCAGTAGCTAGATCTGAAACATGCCCTACTTGCACTGTTCTTATCTGACCCAATCAAAGAAGATATTCGAATCACATTAACCCACTTAAATCAAAAATGAAAAACAAAACATAGAACAAAACTACAAAAGCAATAAACACACAACAGATCTTGAAAAAAGTACTCACCTGCATTGCGAAACCCAGAAATAATGATTCCCTTTGAGCTTTTTTCCTCTTTCTATGTAGACATATATTTGCAATTTGCGGTAGAAAAATAACAGGAATTGGATTGCGACAGGTGTAGAAAAGTATAATAAATGAAGAAGACAGCTTTGGAAGTGAGGAAGAAGAAAAGAATATGGGCAGGAGAATGTGCAACTGTTGATAAAATATGATCCCTACTTTTCCCTGTAATTTCGATTTTGTCTATATCTAATTATCTATGATTGGTTTTTTATTCGAATTCAAAACCGTCTTTTTTAGGAGAGAGATTATTTTATATTTTTAAGTCAAGTAAAGAGTATATATTTTTTTTAATATATTTATAAGATTTATTTGTGGTGAACCCAATAAATATATAAGAAGAGAAAAAATACCGTTTATTTATTTTAAAAGTATGGAATAATTCTCGTAGTTGTGTAATGACGGTTTGACCCCTCATAATGGTCAAGGGCGGGTAACCGAGGGTCTGTTTGGATGCTCCATATGGAATAATGGATGTATAAATTATGACTCAAGTTGCGAATTATACAAATGAAATTTTTTAACGAGATATAGACTGACAGAAAAAGTTCCCCCATTATTAAAGCTCCATATAGACTTAAGTTTCCCCATTATTAATGCCATATAGACTTATAGAAAAAGTTATTCAAATAAAATTTATTTATTTTTATTTATCATTTATAAATTTGAGAGAAACATTAATACCCTAATTTTGCATATTATCCTAAAGTTAAGTACTAATAAGTTTCTCTTTAATCTTTCTTCTAATGAATTTTAGAAACGTAATATATATTAAGATTTTATAACTAATTTAATCATTTAAACAAAATAATATTAATTATATTTATAAATTTATGAATTTTTATTCAAAACGTCGATTAAAAAAAAAGGTTAAATTTATGTTGTGTCTACGTGAATTATTTATTATTAGAAATATTTATTTTCACACGAATGCACATGAATTCCATACTTTAATTGTAAACTTTATGCTTTTAAAACCAACTTGATTTTTATGCGTTTGTTATCTAGTTTTAGTTATCCAATTAAAATATAAAATTATGATGATAAATTTTAACAAAAAGTTTGTAATATCAAAAAGGCTTTTTTTAAAAGACTCGACGACCGAGACTTTTAATGGGTTGAGGCCAGGGTACTCAAGTAAAGTGAAGCAGGTCAATGGCCATCTTCTTGTCATCCACTAGACTCGTTTTTCGGTCAAGAGGCCGACATTACAATGACCCCCTTACTTGGACTTTGGGGCTGCTCTGTCTCTCATTCTCTGTCCCACCAGCTGTCGCAATCGCATTTTCTTTGAAATTTTTCTTCACTTTCACAATCAAAAAAAATAAATTATAAATATGACCCTCTTTCAAACAATAATTTAGTTTAATTTTTTTAATTAAATATTTTTTTTATAAATATAAGTGAAGAAATTATAATTATAATTATAAAATTTTATGTCCAATTCACTATAATTTTTTAATTTTATATATTTAAAAATATAAGTAAATTTGTTTAACTCTTATTTTTAAATTTAATTAAAAAAATCAAATTAAATCAATTCTCGAGTGACGGACAAAGAGTATATGCTCTTGATTTGATTAATACTATAATAAATTTATATCTCCTAAGTTTTAAATTGCTTCTATGCTTATAAATTAAATAAAGTATCCCCACTCTATTGCTTCTACAAGGCATGCCGTTTATGAGAAGAAAACTATAATATACTTTCAAACCAAAATCGTTATTAGTTTTTTGAAAATTAATTTAAAATATTTTTAAATTTAAAATTAACAAAAAAATTATAATTTTAAAATAATAAATATTATAATTATTATTATTTATTAAATAATTTATACTATTTTTAATTATATTAATATAAATAAAATAAATTTATCTTAATTTAAATTTAAAAATTAAATTTTTTAAAATTAATATTATTTTATAATTTAAAACAGAAAGAGCATTTGTTAGTTAAGGCTGTCAGTTGTCTACGAAAATAAAACATAGTTAGGCAATAATTGACCACAATCCCTCTATGCAGCCGTAGAAATTTTAAATTCTTAATAAATAGAATAACACACGTGCTTCGAGACAAATGAGCAACGTACATGTTTATTTTAGTTTAAAATAGTAATTTAAAAGATAAGTTTTATTCTCAGAAACAATTAGGAATATACGTGTGTATTAGTTAAAAATAATAATTATAATAATATTTTTGTTACTTACACACATGGGGAAAAAACTGTAGATGAAATATTAAACTTGTGAAAATTTTCATTAAATTTAATTATAAATAATTTTAAAATTAAATTAAAAAAAATAAATAACAATTAATATTTTTATAAGTTAATTTAATATTTTTACACGTGAATCTTGTGAAAATATTAAATTAATTTATGAAAATTTAATTATTTATGAGCAATCTTAAACATTTTTTTAATATTTGCAGAAGAGTCTAAGATATACGACTTCAAAAAAGTTGCTTTAATTTGAGTGTTCAGTCTCTAATTTTTGGAGTTTTATCCTTTTGAGGAACCGAAAGTATAAAATTGTCGATGACGTGTCATTGGTTAATTATGTATGGTGTAATTCTTTCAAAAGCCCACAAATCTAATAGGTTAAGTGTTTGGGCCTGCGTATCTTCAATTGTTTTCCAAAGTATTACCCGCCTATTTTGGGTCGTACAATAGGTCTCAATTTCATCTAACATACCAGACCCAGCCCGGTAAGATATCATAAGGCAAGTCTTGCACCAATTAGGGATGGCAAAGGTTGGGATCGGGTTTGGATAATAATAGTGTCGAGTCTTACTCTTACATACCAGCTTGTCATCGGGAGGAATGGAAATCAGCTTCTTTTGTCCCCCTCTTACTTTTGTTAATCATATTTATGACTTTTGATTTGGAAGGAAGAATCACCCCCGGTTATAAACTCTTAAACAACTTGTTTTTGTCTGTCATCTGTTGTTAATATAAGTTATTTTGTGTTTGCTAAAAAAAAAGGTTTTTATTATTTTTATTTTACACTGGTTCATGATTTCGAGCAAAGTACGAAAAAAAGTTTTTAAATATTTTTATTTGAAGTCGAATAAAGAATAAAACAATTATTTGAATATACTATTTTTTATGATTTTTAATAGAAATTGATAAATCCACAATAGATTTTGATATTTTCACAACAAAAGTGTCGTTATAGATGTATAACGATGATTGAACCGTCGTTATATGCTCTACATGTGGGTCATACGCGTGAAAATATCAAAATTTGTTGTGAAAATATCAATTTCCTTTTTAATATATGATGAATTCTTTTCCTAAATATTAATTTTTATTTATAAAAATAATAATTCACTAGTTGGTCGCCGGATCCGCCCCAGCCAGGCTGCGTGCTTATGAGAAAGAAAAGCTCTTTAGGCCACCCTGGCTCCCTCACATTTTCGTCTCTCCATGGACCACTGTCCCACGTTCATTGTCATCTAGGTCATTCTTACTTAAGTTGGAAAGTACACAAATTGGGAATTTGTCATTTCTTTCTTTCTTTCCACTTCCATGCAAAGCTATATCTATTATTCCATTTACCATTAACAACAAATATTTCCCTCTATCAACTAAACCATAGGTGATTCATTTTGTTGTACAAAATACTTTATTGTCAAAAATAATTATCTATTCTATAAAGTGTGGGATAATGACAGGGTTTCAAATTTTTTATCGCAAAAAATGTTTCAAATGATATATCATTATTACATCGATCGAATAAGTATTTTGTAATTGGCTATGTCATAAATATATTTTGTCTTATATATTGAATACCACATTATTTAAGATAAAAAAATACCATCCTAAAGTTGTCTTACAAAATTCTCCCTCCCTTTGGCCCATAGATTTGGTTATATTATAATTTTGTCTTCGTTAATTTAATTTTTATATCTTTTAATTAACCTTCTTAATTTGATAAAATTCTTATACTATTTTTATGATAATTGCACACGCAAGGCAACCCAACCCAACCCATATATATAGAGGGGAAGAGTGAGGAAAAGACTGGCCAGTTGGAAACAGTTTTATTATACGTAATAATTTATACAATGATTTTTTATAAATTGGTGGGTTTTATAGAATAATTAAAATATGAGATTCACTATTTTAAAAAATATCATTGTATTGTATGAATCATTAACCATAACAAAATTCACTTAAAAATGAGTACATGAAAAGTTAAAGCGAGAAAAAGGGAGCAATTCAGACTCATGGTCTACTTGGAAAACCAACAATTTTCCACTAGAAAACAAACACCAGTTCACACTTTAGATAATGGTACAATTTTTTCCCACTTTTCAGAACTTCTTAACAAGTGCAGAGAAGTTTCAGCTTTTAGTGCGCTTTATCTAACCTTCACTCCGCCAAACTAAACCACAAACACCCTTGTATACTTCAGCAAGCAAACTTTGGGTCACAATAAGATGAAGTCGTCAAAAAACACACTTTCCACGGCATCCAAGTCATTCCTCGCATTATAAAATAGGCAGTGGACTCTTATTTATTTTGAGCACATTTTATAAAAAAGAACTAGAACAAGTATGTCAAGCCACAGTTATGAGATTGTTTGTGAGAAGATTCATGATTCTTGGGGAGAATCAAATCACTTGGTTCAAGCTTTAAGCAGTCGAACTCAACTTGAATGCCGTAAAATCAGAGAAAAATACAAAGAAATGTATGGAGAAGACCTGATTCATGGTCTCCAAAACAGCAGCCAAAGAAATGAGCCAAGAATTTCACCCGAGACTTGTGCAGGGTTGTCCATGTTGATGCTTAACCCACATGAGCGGGATGCGGATGTGGCTAGAGAAGCACTTGATCAGGAAAGTGGGATCAATTACAAGGCTCTGATTGAAGTTTTTGTGGGTAGAAAATCAAGTCATTTTCTTCTTATTCAACAGGCTTATCATGCAAAATTCAAGAGGCATTTGGACCAAGATATTATCAGTATTGAGCCATCTAATCCGTACCAAAGGGTAAGCTTTTCTCTAATATATTCGTTTAAGTCTAATTTTCCTCGCATTACAGATAAATCAAGAATTGGGTATTCTCCATCTTCCTGAAAACACAACTACATATTTATTGTTCTTTTCCCCCAGTTTAGGAATCACAACAAATCAAGAAAATATGAGGCATAAATCAAGAAAGTGTAATTTGGTTTGATTGGGTGTTTTTGACAGATATTGATGGCATTGGCTGCATCACACAAATCACACCATGCAGATGTCAGTCAACACATTGCCAAGTGCGACGCGCAAAGGCTTTATCAAACAGGGGAAGGAAGATTAGGGGGAACGGATGAATCTGTTGTGCTAGAGATGCTTAGCAAAAGAAGTATTCCTCAATTCAAGTTGACATTTTCTAGTTATAACCGTATTTATGGGCATGATTATACCAAGGTAATAGCAATATTACATTTCTTGTTCCATGGTTGTATGAAATTGGTTCTGATTTTTTGTTTAAAATTTTGCAGTCACTCAAGAATGAAAACTATGGGGGATTTGAAGTTGCTTTGAAAGAAGTAGTAAAGTACATATGCAATCCACCCAAATACTATGCGAAGGTATTATCATCTCTCTTGAAATGTTGAAAAAAGTGGCTTTCAACATGGTTTAAAAAGACTAGACACTATTCTAATTAAAGTTTGGGCTATGGGTAAGACTGGAGTGCTTCTTTCCCTTTTCTTTTGTTAGCAACTTTTTCATGAAGAAATTCCATTTCCCCTTGTTTTGTTGTGTTGGGAAAGTGCCATGAAATTACCAATTTGAAAATAAACTTGGTGGACTTTGGAACTTTATAGTCACAGAATTTCATAGCTATGAACAATGGAAGAACTTGTGAAAATGAGGAAATAAAAGTATCTCAGAAATTTCTTTCATTCTTCTTCTAGATTTCCATTTCATACCCATTTTATCTTTGTTTTCCTTTATCAATTAACAGCTACTGTTTCAAATCATTATAATATGTTTGGTCTCAGATATTGTATGCAAGCATAAAAGGCACTAGTGTGGATAAGGGGGCTTTGGCACGGGTGATGGTGAGCAGGGCTGAAGTTGACATGGATGAGATTCAAAGTGTTTTCAAGAAGAAACATGGGATTAAACTGAGGGATGCCATAAATGAGAGCACTCTATCAAGGGATCATAAAGATTTTCTTGTGGCCTTGACCATGGCAAAAGATAACACTCCATGAAAAAAGTCACTTTCCAAATTTTGTAGCAAAAAGTTGTTGATCTATTTTATTTTGTAATCTTTTAATTGCTAACACACACCGGTAAGGTAATGTCTACTGTGAGAATGTGAAGCAAAGTTATAATTCATTTCTATCGGAACATACCACAGTATTTGGGAAAGGGTTCATTTGTTCTTTTTGTTTTATTTAACTTAATTTGTTAGCAATACGATGTAAATGATGACAGTGTTACTTTTTAGACACAGAAGAAGCATATCATTTATGTTTTTACAAGACAATGGAAGTGGGATTATATTCTCTATAAGTAAATTCTCTGTTTTTTTTATCGAAATTTATAACGACGAATTTTAAGGTCTACGACGACAGTATGTATCGTCGCTATAGCCTTATTTTTTATAGGGTCACGACAACGGAACATATTACCGTCATATATCTTAAGAACCGTCGCTATAGATCTCGACATAGAGGACCAGAGAATTTTGGTTATCTCATGTCAACGAGAGTAATTTGCAGGTCTGAGAGCATGTTGTGGCATGGGACAAATTTTCAAATGAATCTTTGATAAGAAACAAGCAGCAGAAACAAGTTTTTGGTATCCTTTTGGAAGTAGTAATTTACTTCAAAGCAATAGTAATTTACAAAATGGAAATATAAACTATATTTTGGAGCGTTCGGAATATTAGAAGAACAAGAACATAACAAGAGTTTTGTCTTGTTTATATCTCTAGATGTGTGCTTATATAGTATGTAGGATGTCTAGAGGAAATCTTATACAGTTATAATAGAATATCTTTAAATTGTAAAAATTTTAAAATTAAAAGAATCTTAATTGAATTCATGCGAGTATTCAAAAAGGAGAAAAAACAGTTCATGAGAAAGTCATGACATTACAGAGATTATTCCATATTCTTGGGGCAAGTGAACAGTATGTTCTTTCTTCTCACATACCTATGAAGTCCGTCTGTGGTGGGACCCGCAAAGTATGTGAGAGGGAAAACATACTGTTAACTTACTCCAGGAACATAAAATAATTTTTTCATGACATTATATAGTTCGAGTATAGTTAATTTATCATAGTTTAATTATTAGTAATCTATTTAGTGGTAATAATATTTTATTACTTCCATTCGACCCACAAAAAATAAAATAAAAATCATTTTAATCTTCTAAAGTCAAATAAAGAGATCTTAATATTAAAATTAGTATAAATTCATTTCATTTTAATCAATTAAATTGTGAGTATTACATGTTATCTAAGGCTGCAAACGATTTGATCCAAACATTATCGAACTCGAACACTTTTAGTCGAACTCGAACGAACATGTTTGAGTAACATTATCGAACCAACACACATATGCGAGTTCGGATTGTTAGCGTTCGGGAGTATGTTCAGATTCACGAGTATGTTCGAGTTTGCTTATAATGCTCAAGTTCGTGAAAAATAAGCTAAATATTTTTTTTACTTTAATTACTTAATATATATATATATTAAATTAGTATTAGTGGCCATTATTGTTATTATTATATAATTAGTCTAGAATAAATAAATACTACTACTTTCAATTAACCCAAAAAAGGGAGATATTAGTAGTTCCTTAATTAATTAATTATTTGCATTTTTTGCTTTTAGGTGAAACAAAAGAAAAAAAATACTTCATCTATTTCATAAAAAGAGTTTTATTTGATATTTTTTATAATGAAATTATAAAATTCTAAAATTTAAAATAATGTGAATTTAGTTGATCTAGTTTAATTCAATATCTAATAGACTAATATTGTTAAGTTGTTAACCTTGAAATATATTACTACTAGATATTTATTATGTTCTGAAACATAAGTAATGATCAACTAATCAAATATGAATTTCTAATTCAAAAGAGATGTGATAATTAACTTTTAAATATAATAAATCTTGAGAATTATTTTATAAAAAGTTTATAATTTTCATAATTATATTATTTAAAACTAAATAATTTTTTTCTAAAAAACTAAAGTAATATATTAAATTTTATAATTTCATAAATTAACTACAATTCTAAGATCAAAGGCTCAAATAAATTTAGAGACTTTGTTTCTTTCTTCTTCTTCTTCTTCTTCTTTTTTATACCTTTTTGCTTATTTTAATTTAATTATTAACTCATTTAATTTTTTTTTTGTTGCTAATTTAAACCCACACACAATCCCAAAACAAGAATCACTCATTTTAATTTCATGCAAACGATTTTTTGACATATTGTTTATTTGGATTAGTAAACTTTAAACACTACTTTTTATATTAAATATGATTATTTAATTGCTTAAAACAAAGTTAACGAACCACTTTATCTCACTTTCTCGCTTATGCACTATAAGTTTGTAACACTAAAAAATTCATAATTGGTGAAATCAAGTTTGCACTTTTAAATATATTGTTGATGTAATGTACAATAGTAATTGTACAATAACTATTACTCTATTAGTGAAGTCTCGATACATTGATGACTTAATTTTTCTATTCTCTATCTTAATTTGTCAATTTCAATAACTCATGCAAATATAAGCAATTGTATTGTATCCTTATTTAATTAATGTTAAATTGTCATTGCATGATGATTAATGACTTTATTTATGTGATTTATGACATGAGTTATAATTTATTAAACTATCAGTTATATAAATTGTAATAATCTAACAATCATTGTTAAAATTTTTATAAAAATATTAAAATTATTTTACTTAAATTAGAGGTGAAGAAGTACACATTATTATTTATTAATTATTTAATAAAGATGTTTACTTATAATCAATTATTAAAAAAAATAAAAATATGTTTTAGTAATAAAAAAATAAAATTACTATAAATTTAACAATTATTGACAAGACAAACTTTATAATTTATTACGAAATAATTAACTATTTGTATTTATAATTTAAAAACATTAAAATGTTCAAACATCTGTCGAACCGAATTGTTCGTGAACAAAGTTGAACTGAACTACATAGTTTGCGAACATATTTGATCAAGTAGTAGAACTCGATGCCATGTGCGAATTCGACTCGATAATTCGAACATATTGAACTCGAACCGAACCAATTCGCGAATAGTTCGATTCATTTGCTGTCCTAATATTACCTAAAATAGACCATGATGAAGTCATCTATCTGTAGCTATCTTTGAAAAATAATAATTTATTTTTTGGTGTTAACAATTGCGTATAGCATTTCTTTATTTTTTCATTTTTACTCTCTCTCCCACTATTTTTTTTTTAACTTTTACTCTGTCTCACTCTATTATTTTTTATATTAAATCACTCACAAAGTTCTTTGTGTGTACAGTTAGCTAATAATTTATAAGACCTAAGAATTCATCAGCACCACAAAAATAAAAAGTAGGCGTAAGGGCAACATGGAATGTTTAGACGACGTTTTTTTTATTAGGATGGAGTAAAAAATTAGGAGTATGAGAATTAAAACTTTTCCAATTTATGATTATTCAATGAATATATTGAAATTATAGGAATTTTCTTAATTGAATTAACGAGAAAGCCATAAGGGAAAATATATATATACAGATATGTACTGCACAGTCGTGTACAGTCAGTTATTACGACGGATTTTTTGGGCTACGGTTCCATAGACCAAAAATTATGACGACGGATTTTTTGAGCTACGGTTCCATAAACCAAAAATTATGACGACGGATTTTTTGGGCTACGGTTCCATAGACCAAAAATATTTACGGCGAGCTCAAAAAAACCGTCGTCATAGTAAACTGTGCACTAACTGTCGCCGTAGCTCAAAAAATCCGTCATCATAACCGACTGTACACTATATATATATAGAGAGAGAAATATAGAGTCGTTAAGTTAATTATCTCTACGATTGTAGATTGTGCAATTTTAGAGTTTGTACTGGTGTACATCATAATTATTTATTTTTTGTATGTTTTTGAAACTAGATTGTGAAAGTTGGTGCGTCGGAGGTCGGAGCAATATTAGTAGTTCTTTTAGATATATATATGGTGGGAGCGAGACAGAGAGATAGTATCGATCAAAGAAAAACAAAACATGCCTCCCAAGAAATACTCCAACATCACTGCTACGCCGAGGCGCACCACTCGAGCCACCGCCCGGAAATCCACAATTCCCGCTAATCTCTCCCCCAATTCTTCCTCCGCTAAATCTTCCACCGCCGTCGACCATTCTCCGGAAATCCGCCCCACCACCAAAGAATCACCTTCCCCTTCTATAACCTTCCGCAAACATAAAACTGCACCAAAATCTTCTCCTGAAACAGCCCCTACAGCCTCATCTGAAGCTTCCCCTAATTCAATTGCCCCTAAAACTAATCCTAAAGATGTTAGTGAAGAGCCTCAAACTGTGCCCGTTCAATCCGAAGCATTCCCTTTTAACATGGATTCAGAAATTACATCCCAAAGTGGTGTAGAGCAAACCCTAGTTGAGAAGGTCTCTTCGCCTCCTGAAAAATCCGTGATTGAAGGTGAAAAAGTTTTTCTGGAAACGCATGTGGAAAAGACTACAGTTAGTCCTAAAGAAGAGCCTCAATCGGTGGATGCACCCGACTCAAAATCCCTAAATGTGGAACGGAAAACTACAGACCGAGTGGAACAAACCCTGGTTGGGAAGGCCTCCGCGCCACCTGAAAATGCCGTGATTGAAGCTGAAAAAACTCGTCCCGAAACGAGTGGAGCAAAGACAAAAACTACGGTGAAGAAGACAATTCGAATTGTGAAGAAAGTGGTGAAGAAGAAAGTTCCCAAAAAGATTAAGAAAGAGCAGCTTGATTTGTTGAATGAGGTGCCAGAGATGTTGGGATCATCTGCAACAAATGCTGAAACGCCCGGCGCTTATGTTCTTGGTGAGGTCCAAGTTGAAAATCCTAATTTTGCTGAATCTGTTAATATGGAAGTTGAAAACCCTAATTTTATTGAGTCTGTTAATGTGAAAGTTGAAAAACTTAAACCTGTTGATTCTATTCCAATGGAAGTTGAAACTAATTCTAACACTGATGATACTGTAATAATGGAAACCGAAAGTTCTAAATCTAGTGTTATTGTTTCGGATGCTGCTGATGATTTTGAGCCTAATCCAACATTTGTTGTCTCGTTGGAAGTTGAAAGGCCTAGTCTTGATGTTGAACCACAAAATCAGCGGGAGGTTATGAAAGTTGAAAAGCCTAGTCTTGATGTTGAAAAACAAAAGGAGTGTGAGGTTTTGGAAGTTGAAAAACCTAGTCTTGATGTTTTAATACAAAAGGAGTCTGACGTTTTTGACGGAGAGAAGGATGATGGTTCATTAATTGACAATTTATCTGACGTTCCAGGTTTGGAATTTGATGAAGCTAAGAATACTGTTTCTGTAACTGAAACTCAGTTGAAAGATCAGAATGTGAATCCACTTAGAGATCAAAATCATCGACGCACTAGTGGAAAAAATTTGGATTTAGAAAGTGGTGACGGCAGGCGAGAGGAGGAAATGAAGGAAAAGGTGGAAAACAATGACATTGGTGGTTTGAAGGCGGAAACTTTATTGGGTGATGGAGTACTGAGTGGGGAAATGGAAGCATTGGAGCGGCGTAGGAGGCGAAAAACTGAGATATTTATTGGTGGTCTGGACAAGGAAACAAAGGAGGAAGATATTAGGAAAGTTTTTGAGGAAGTAGGAGAGGTTGTAGAAGTGAGGTTGGCGATGAGTGGTACAACAAGGAAAAACAGAGGGTTTGCTTTTGTGCGGTATGCTCTATCAACTGATGCCAAGAAGGCTTTGGCAAAATACCAAAAAGTTGAGGTAACACCCTCTGATGTGTGTGTGTGTGTGTTTTATTTCTTTTATATCTTTGTTTTTTTAAAAATAATCTCAATTTGTTTGCATAGCCTTCAAAGTAAATTTTTTATATTTAAAGTATGAGGAAGGAGGTAGGGACATTAGCTCAAATCTTATTTATGATTTGCAAATCAAAGTTTCTCATTTCTGTCTATGAAATCACCTATTAGATTTGCGGAAGGCAGTGTTCGACGTCGCCTGTTGAGGGAAATGACACATTATTTCTTGGTAATATCGACAAGAGGTGGAAGAGTGACGATGTAAGTTTTTCTGTATAATTTTGATATTCCTGTAATTCTGCAGTAAATGACATATCTGAAGAAGTATTGCATTTCTACAGGTAGTTAAGCTGCTGCAGTCGATTGGTATTGAGAAAATAGATCATGTTACAGTTATAGCTGATCCTAACAAGACTGAGCTAAACCGTGGGTTTGCATTTCTCGAACTCGAGACGAATAAAGATGCTCAATATGCTTACAAAAAACTTCAAAACAAGGTTGGCCTTGGGAAGAACTTGTATATAAAAGTTGCGTGGGCGGAACCCTTGATTGAGCCAGATGAACAAGAAATGCTTAAGGTCAGCTTGCTTGTATTAATTGTCTGCATTCACTTATGATGATTAATAGCAATTGGCACTGTTTTATGTAAAAAAAATATTCAACTTAAATCTTGAGTGGAAGTCTCCTCTTTCCTCATATATTCTGTTTCATTCTTTTTTATTAGGTTCCCTCTGTAAAAATCAGCTCTAACTCTGGTTTACTGTAACTATCAGCCTTTTCAATTTGAAGTCCACTCACCTTGCCTCTCCTATGTGTAGGTGAAATCAGTTTATGCTGAATACTTGCCTTACTCATGGGATGAAGAAAAGGTGAAAGACTGTTTCTGCAAATTTGGTGAAATTGAAAATGTAGTTCTTGCCAAAGATATGCCCTCATCTAGGAGAAAAGACTTTGCATTTGTTAACTATACAACTCGTGAGGCCGCTCTTGCATGTATTGAGGCATTCAATCGTGAACAATTTGACGACGAAGGTTCCAAGGTTATGCGCATTATTTAGCACATTATATTTTGTCAAATTTATTAGTTCAGTGAGTTCCTAAAATATATTTCAACAAAATATAAATTTTTAGGTAAAGGTGAAAGTTTGTCTTGCTAAACCCATTCCAAAAGGCCAGCAAATTAAACACACTCGTACTCCAAGTAAGGAACTTTCTAAAGAGAAGCACAAGGGAACCCAACGTGAGTGCACACATTTTTACTTATGCTTGTTTAATATATGCCATTCACGGAACGGCCACATTTTCCAATTTTATTGTTTCCATTTATGTGAGTATTTAAATTGAAAACTAACTAACTAGAAAACAATGATCTGGAAAAAGGCTTCCAAATAATATTTTTACTTTTCAAATTACAAGGAAATAAAGTGGTTCAAGAAAGTAGGTGCATAGAATGTTTAAGTAAAACTACACTTGTTGTCTTGGCATAATTGATTTCTCAACTTAACATGCCTTGTATTCCAAACTAGTTGGGGTAGGTGTCTTATCATATGTGATTTATGAGAAGATAAAGTTATGAGTTTGGCAGTTAAAACTATGTGTACCCGAATTCTTCTTGATGTAAAGAACTCACTGTAAGGTTACTCCTCCCTTGTCTGAGTAAAAGTATTAGGACTTCATAGTTATATTAATTTCTTTATTTGGTGTTCATCAGCGAAAATTATATCACAGTCCTTTATGAATTCATTTGGCAAAAGTAAAAAAATACTCCAATTTAAAATAGACTTCACAGGAAGGTTCTGTTTCATCTGATTGTTCCAAAATTTTATCATTTGCTTTAGCTGTTATAAAGCTACGTGAAGTTAGAAATATGAGGAACGCTACCAGCAGTAATTATGAAGATATTAGAGTTGATCCAAGGTCTTCTACAACTTCTGAACTTGTACAATTATTGAGAGAACAAGCATCATCGAGGCCAACACGACCTGGTTTAGGCATAGGTAATACTTCCCTGATTATGCTTTGAAAGCATCACAAACAGGTTATAAGTCCCAAATATTGAAATTACTTTCTTCTATCTTGAAAATTGGTATATTTATTTTATGTATGAGAATATTTGTGTTGCTTCATGTAAATTGGCCAGTCCATTTCTTCTAAATGTTGCTTCGCCTTTCCGTTTGTTTTTAAACTGTTTATTTATATTTTTATAAGGAGATCATATTGTTACCAATTGTGATTGCATAGATAAAAGCACTGTTCTTAGACCTGGACTGGTCATCGAACCAGAAAATGTATCGGGTGAATGGGTCACTGATCCAACCAGTGGTCGGACCGTTATTGAATCGGTAACATCATTAATATGTAATAAATAATTAAATATATTAATTATTATTATATATTATATATAATATTTAGTAAATATGTAAAAGTAATCAATTTATCTACACATAAAAAAATTAAACCTATTTGTACAATGTTTACTTTATACAATTCAATTGAATACTAAATTTATATAAAAAAAAAATATTAAATCATGATCGTAACTCAAAATTCAAGACTCAAGAGTGATAAAATCAAACACAAATGAACATAAACATCTCTAGGATACACTTAATCAAATTCGGTAAAAATAAATAAATCTATTTGTACAATATTTACTTTCTACAATTCAAATAAATACTAAATTTATATGAAAAGAAAGATATTAAATCATGATCATAACTCAAAACTCAACCAATGATACATATAATCAAGTTCAAATGCTTAAATTTAAAATAAAAATAAATAAATAAAAACAGAGAGGTAGGGAACCAGTAAAACCAGTGACCAGGTCTCTAGGTCGACCGATCTGACTGTCGGGTCACCAGTTTTGACCAAAATTGGCCTTTTGGCTTGAACCGGACCGGAGGGCCGACCAATTTTGATTTTTTTCAGTCCGGGTTTGAAAATCATGGATAAAAGAACTACATGCAGGGAAATGATGAACATTAATTTAAGAAAATTGTTATGTTAAACACTGTTTATTGATCTCTAGGGTCAGTTTTGTAAGATGTATCATTGATGCATCCATTTTTTTGTTGTTGTTATGTACATCAATAATTAAGTGTCAGTAGATGAGGCACAAAAGATGTTGACATCCTTTCGAAGAGAAACACACCGAGTCTGGTCCGCTAGTTGTCTAAGAGTATTGCAGCGCAGTGTTCTAAATCGGTCTAGACAGGCGCCTAAGGAGAATCAACCTTCAACCACTTCAATTTGGCCCTAATCAGTAATTGCTATAAAATTGTTATAGGATCCTAGCCTGAACCTTCTTAAGTTTTTCCTTTCTTTGATGTTTAAAAGAATTAAATTAAAGTTTAGTAAAGAATGCTCGAGTTTTTTTTGTAATTTTTTATTTACAATTCTATAATATTTACATCTAATATATGTTTTTTACTATTATATACATATATAATATAAATAAATATAACTGCCTAGGACAATGCCTAGGTGTTAGGTGACCCCTCTACTGCTTGGGTCTATCTACTGCTTTTTAAAACACTGGTGTAATGTGAGGCACTTTGTTAAAGGAACTTGTCGTTTTTTGATACGTAATTAATTGTTCATTAAATCCCCCTAAGCATAGGTGGAAAGGGGGGAACTGTGTACAAGGTGTTTACAAGACACTTGCATTCCCACTCAAAATCCATGTATTAAGAACCCTTTCCCCTCTTTGCACTAGAGTCAACTTAGAAAAATATACTTTTAAAAAAAATTCATCCAGAAATTTATAGAAGAAACTGTAGATTCCAGGTAAACATCAATTTTTAAAGTCAGAAATTGGTGACTTGATAGCTTGTATTGAATTTGATAGAAGCTAGTGACTAATATTTATAAACAAAGTGTTACTCATTATTATTGTTGTTGTCGACTCCTTTAAAGAGTTATAAAGCCAAATTCTAAGATTTACATTCATTATGCAATTCTTCGATGTTATATGCATAGTTGTCAAATCGTGAATCGTATCGTGTATTGAAAACTCCTGAATCGTGTATCGTGAATCATATTGTAAGATACGAAAATAAAATAAAAAATATAGTAATATATATTTAAACATATAAAACACATGACTATATATAAAAGTAATAAAGTAAATATTATTATAGACTAAAAATAAATTTTAAAGTTAAACAGTAGCCAAAATACTCTAAATTGATTTATTAGATATTATTTCAGTAATCTTTATGGAGTAACAAGAAAAAACAAAAATTTAGATTCACCTTTAATCTATAAAACAAATAGAATAATTTAAATTAACAAGTGGAGATTTATATATTAGTTTATAGAAAATAACGTGAAAAACATAGAGTGAGATTTTCAATTAGATATAATACTCTAAAAAGTTATTAAAAGCTTACGAAGCGATATAGAATATGTTTGTGTTAGAAAACCTCTTACATTAAAACGTTAAAAGGCTTCAAAGTTTTGTTTTTAGTCTTTTGGATCTACAAGAATTTTTTTTCAAGTTGGTTACTTTTAAAAAATATCGTGCATTGTATCGAATCATAAGATACGGTATCATTTTAGATTCATCCTGCAATACGTATCGAATTGTCTCCGTATCATATCGTATCGTAAGATTATGACAACTATGATTTTATGTGACCAACTGTTTTATTTGACGGCTTTTTTTTTTCTTGAGTATATTAGCTATTTAATTGGTTGGAGCATGTGGGAGTTAAGTATATGATTTTTTCCTGTGCCCAAATAAAAAGAAGAAGAAATTGAAGTATATGTTTTTTCACCCTTTCATATTCTTCCATGGGCAGGCTCTGTTAACCTGGAATATTCTTACCCGTCACCTGGAAGGAAGAGACCATTTCCTCTACTGGTACGTCATATATTGTTTGCCTATGTTCCTGTTTACTGTGTTTCCTTTTTAAAATGCCATCAATTTGAAACATGCAGGGAGATGATTCTCATTTTTCAGATCCCCGAGGGCATCCTCGAGCACGTGTAGAATGTTCTTATCCAATCGCACACCCAAGGTCTTTGTACTTTAAGCTTGTTTATTACTCCTTATTTAGTCATATTAGTTGAATTCTCTTTCATGTTATATTTGGATGTTATCACCTTCCAATGTATTTTGCTTAGTTGAGAAATAGTTATTCACATCCCTTTCACTCATTGCAGTGCGTTTACCCGTGCTGTTGGTATGACATCTCTGCTCCATCACCATCGTCAAATTGCTGGTTATACATCTGGTAAGCTAATTATCATGTTAATTGGGCTTTATGAAAACATTAGATTTTCATGTATGATGATTTTTATTCCTTGGCAGAATCATTTCATAGGGTTGAAGACTATCCTAATTATGTCCAGGTACGAAACAGTATGGTTTACGTTGATTCTGACGTTCTTTTTCCTTTTCTCCTTTTTAATCTACTTAAGTGAATTTGGCTTAATTGACAATTTGCACATACAACACCTCGTTGAGCACTTTTAATAAACAATCACACAAGGCACTTTACAATTCAAAAAATTAGGACCATATGTAACAATATTTTTCTTTGATTTGTTAAAAAACAAAATCAATCTCTTTGATTCATCAAAAGAGAGAATATCAATCTCTTTGTACCAAAAGATCAAAAGGAAAGGTATATTCACACCCCTCACAGTAGCTTTCTGCAACTGTTCTTTTATTCCCAGACATATTTGTGTAGATTTTAAATTTTTTTTATAAACTTTTAGCCTTCTTGTACCAAGGCACTGAATGCATTTCACTGTAAATTGCTCTCTAAATCTTATGAGTGATAAGAGAATGTAAATGATGTTGGTTCTAATGGAGAGACATTATTTATAAATTATTATAATGAGATTCCATGGTGAAATTAAATATCAACCTCATTTTCAGGAAACTATTTATATTTTACAGATTTTGAATCTCAATTGTAGATGATGGCACCATTTCAAAGTTCAGGACACATATGTTTTACTATTTCTTGTTTCATTTTCTATTTTTACATGTTCAAATGAGTCTTTTGTTATATGTGATGACAAATTTATGTTGACAGTGAATAGCGATCTGTGTGCATACATGGGATAAGTAGGAATTAAAAATAGTTCTACCCTAATTAATTCTCTCTTATCGCATAGAGCTCCACATTAGTCGCAATTCAACTTCATTACAAATTTGTCGGCATAAATCATTTCCCTGTTCAAATATATGAAGATCTCTGTAAAATTAAAACTAAGATTCTATTAGAAACTAGAACATAAACTCTGTTGATCAGTGATTGTGTTCTTTTATTTATGTTTTAAAATGCAATTATGATTATCAAAAGACCATACTAAAATGCAATTCCTAATCATTTTGTCTAATTTCGGTTTGCAGCCAAGAGATAGAGACCCCTACCATGGAAGTAGTGGTATATACCGTAGATGTAAGTGAATTTATTCTTTTACTGTCCTTTCTTCACACTGTTGTCTGACTTTTATCTTCAGTTTTCCAACTTTTGAAGTATTTCTTGTCACATTGGGCCAGCCATTTTTATCATATTATCCGAATATATTGGTTGGTGACTGTGGTCCTGTACACAAGCTCATAGATGCCATATCAAACCCTTTCATCCTATCCATGCTTTAGAGTTTATATGTGCTTTGTCGTTAGCAATAATATCGAGAGCATTATTCGGTTTCAGACTTTCAGTTTTCTGATGATGCAACCCACACTTGTTCTTTATTGCTTACTTGGATTCTTTGATTTTCATCAATTTACTTAAATATTATAATGTATACTGTTTTTCAAATAATACCCTTGGGCTATGTTTGTTTACAAAAAGTATACTTGGGATTAGACTATTTATATTAATTTAATACTATTTAGGACTATTTTATCTTATGATGGGGGATTAAATAGTCCTATGGACTATTTTTTTTATTTTATTCCTGAGGCTATTTATGTGGGATTATATAATCTCATGAAAAATTTGGGATTAATAGTTCCCTTCATTTTAAGCTATTAAATGATTTTATGGGACTATTAATCAAATATTAAAGGATTAATAATCCCTCATTAAATGATTAATTAGTGTAAAGTAGTATTAAATTAACATAAATAGTTCAATCTGAAATATATTTTTTGCAATCAAACATAGCCCTGGTGCTTATAATACACTTGCTCATACATGACATTAATTTATCTGTTGCTTTTTCTTGGTGCTGTAGTCATCATCTATTGTATTTGAAAAATGCTTTAGATTTATATCCTTTTGTGTTGGCAACTACCCTTTCTTTTCTCTCTTATTTGGTATCTTTGATTTGCATCACAGTTTACTTCAGCACTAACATTGAAATGCCCCCCCCCCCTCCCCCACCCCCACCCCAAAAATCCTCACAACAAAAAAATTAAATTAAATTAATCATGTTATTTGTTTTGGAGAACTCTTGAGGTGCCTGTTCCTGATCTGTTAAGGCACCTTGGATGACTAAAATTTTACAAGCCTTTTGTTATATCCTTAAATCATTGCACATTAAGGCGAACATTGGGATATCTCTCTAGTCTTGTCTGCAGGGCTTTCTAATCTATGGAGTGTTTATGGTTTCTTTTTCCTTATCATATTTTGTTCGTATCGACGTTCTCTCATCCAGGGAAGGAAAAGAAGCATCCAAAATTTGTCTGCCCTCAATGAAAGCATTCTGAAACCACCAAACCAATCACAAGATTCCTAGTAGAGAGGAAACATTCTTGATGACTTTAATTGAATTTGAGCCTTGAATATCTTCGGCTCACATTTTTTCGGGATTAAAACAATAACAATAGCATTGAGACTCCTCTCGAAATCTCTGTCACCATAATCCAAGAACTCCTAAAAATATGAAAAAGTAAAGTCTTCCGGCCATGGGGATTTGTCCTTGCAGCACTCGTTAATAGCCTCCAAAACCTTTTCTTTTGAGAGAGGTCTCTCTAACCATCTCTGATCCTCCTCCCTGATAGCCTGAAAGTGTAAGTTATTCAATTTAGTTCTCCATGGCTCTCTCCTTGAACAATTGTAGCATCCGGAGAAGTGATTATCTGTATCTACCTTATTTCATGTCCCATTTTCCAAACCTCTTCATGCAATAGCTTGTCAATGTTTGGTTTTTCTGTGGTGTGAGATTACACATTTGCATAAAGGCATGACCAGGTTTAATAGATGGTATAAAGAGACTGTATAGCATGAATTTGGAATTGGTGCTGCTTTGATGTTTGTTCCCGTCTTGGATTTTCTCATGCACTTTCTCTCACTAGCCTTGGTACTTTTAATTAATTTTAATAATTTCAGTGCTATTACATATAGCCATAGGGTAAAGTTTCCAAGAATTTGAGTATCTATTATCTCGTCCTGGTCCTTAAAGATTGCTTACTTTTTTTTTTTAACAGATTGATGGCGTCATTCATTGGAATGGCAGATGCAGAGACCTGTAGGTTCTCGGCCATTAATTTTGCAGCTTAATGGTACGTGTGTTTCTTGTTGCGTGTAGAGCTAAACATATTTGGTTAATTGTAAAGTTCTCGCGGAAGGTGTTAAATTAAGTGTAAGGCCTGCTGCTATTGACAATTATATCGGCTAGGTAATGTAACTTCTCTGCAGTGTTTTCTAGAGCTAACAATGTTGGTTTTGTAAATTATACCAAGTTATTTTTCTTTTGGGAGCAGAGCTTGGATTTGAGCAGAGCTTGTACGTGTTAAGTAGGACTGTTGACATTCTACAAGGTGGTTGAATTCTTGCACTTTTTTTTGGAATTTTTTTTTATTAAAATTAGAAACCAAATTTTATTTTTGGAATGAAATTATAAAAAAATTTATGTTTTAAGTGTGTATATGCAAGTCTTAATGTTTGTAAAAAAATAAAAATAAAATTATTGAAAGGTTAGAACTTTTTTTTTTTCTTTCTATTTTCTTTACATACAGAGGTAAGTGTAAAGGTCTATGTATGATTGCCCCAATTTATCATGTCTGTCAAATTTATCCTTGGGATGGATCGCTTTGGTGCTGGAAAAAGAAAAGTTAAGGGACTGCGAAAATTGAAATAAAGGATTGGGCTGGAGATTCAGGAAGGTGGTCATTCGATACAATTAGCTTTCAGCTTGGCAAATTTACCTTGGATTAGGCCCAAAATTTAAATCCACATAATAGTGGGTGTCCAAACAAGAAGCGTGGATGGACTTGGGATCTTAAAATCCACGTGGTCTGAGTCCAAATTCATGGATGGTAAAGATTTGTTTGTTTACCAGTGTCAAGTTTTTAGAGCTAATATGATCCGGATCCCGTCTAAAAACATGTGCAACACTTTCACAAGAAACAAGCCTACAAGTAGCAAGCCTGTGAGAAAGGGCTAAACAAATGCGGTTAATATTTCAATTATAAAATTATGAAAGTGTCGTTAAATATATATTTATTCTGACAAAAATATTTTTTGTTGAGACAATATCAACGATCTAAAAAACATATAATAACATATACTATTTTGAAATTTACTCTAGATACACAACTCACAATGACATGCCAATATGCCATCAAATATAACATCTAAGTAATTGTTTGGTTAATTATTTTTACTTTAATGTTTTTATTTTATTTTTTCACTTATAGAAGTAGAAATCAAATAGTATTATTTTTCTGCCACTGTCTTAATTTTGTAAAGGGCATTAATATTTTCCCATGGTTCGTTCGACTTAATATTTATTTGAGGGAATGCTCGCGGAAGAATCAAAATTTCTAGGAGAAAATATCACTTTCCTTGTGTAGAACGAGTATATATATATATATATATACTCTTGGACTGCAGCCTCTTGACATATGATTTCACTAATTTTATGGTATTATTGACATATGGAAGTATCTGCTGCTTTGCTTGATCCATCAGATTAGGCCGTCCTTAACCAACATTGGGATTTACATTGTAAAGTAGTAAGATTATAATGCTAAGCACTAGCCATAGATACAAGTCCTCCATTGCAATGTATAACTCACTGCTCAACTATATAATATTTGTATCTACAGATCATTTTCTTTCATTTCATAAATCAAAAAACAAAAAGAGAAGAATTTTTAAATCTGAATCGCGTTGAAATGATTACTAAGCATGCCTTCATCATCGTCCTTGCCGATATTTTCCTGGTCCTGGTCTCTACTACGGACTTCATTACAACCCTATCAAACTGACATAAATAAACTCCAAGATAGCAGCATCAATGACCTAGCTAGCTATTGAACCAACATCAAGAACGAAGAACTACCAATATTAACAGCAAAGCAAATTAATACTGATCAGCAACTAGGAACCATCACCATTCAAGAAATTATAGGCTACTCAACCAACCTGCCCAACCCACCCCAAAATATGCACTTTTTCTGAATACTTGTTAATTTTTATAGCATCTCTTTTTTAATTGGTACGTCCGCCAACATCTCAGAAACCAGCAGAATGCTTCTGCCCCTCTTCCATTTTCGCTCAACTGAAGTGATCTCGTGGGCGAAAAGTAGTTTTCCACGTGAATTTTGATCTCCATGCCTCTAGAAATGAAGGCTTGGTCTCGTATAAATTGTGCATTTAAGACATTCTTTACGTTCAAACTCATTACAGTTGTTACCCACTGACAATTTTTCTCTACTTCAGTTTTGGGTTTTGGCTTCTTAACTAATGGCTAATTCAAATGTTTTTTTTTTCTCCATACCAAAATTTGCATTTTCTAGAAGTTCATAATGTGTTGAACGTTAGATGAACAGCCTTTCGGAATTGCGATAAGGCTCCGCAGAATGAAGTTCTAACAACAGGCCGGTAATGACGCAATTAATTGTGCTTGCTACCCCGGGGAAGAAATGGTACATTTGTGGGGTTGGCCGGCATTGCGCTGCTGGGGCCCAGAAATTATTCATCACGGTGAATCCTAGTGGTATTTCTCCGACTGCTTCTCCTTCTAAAAGCCTTGGCTCCTCTCCTCAAGCCTTACCACCTTACACAAGCTCGGCAAATGGGATTATTCTTACTACTTTCCGATCAATGGTTATTGTGTGGCACTAAGCTATTTTTCTTGGTTTTGGCTGTTTTAATTATATTCATTTGGGAGATATATAAGTAGGGGAAAAAAAAGAATGAGGAATTTATAGAAGTTAATCCTAACAGAATATGACCATTCTACTTTGAAATCATTCTGCCCAACGGCCCCGACCAAATGCTACACAACTGTTCTTCCAGCCTATTTATGTTATTTAAGAAAATGCCTACTAGTTTTGAAATAATTAAAATACCTAAAAGCATTCTAGGTAATTGAAGCTCCAAAATGAGGTTATAATTATTTTTCCTTTTGTGATGAGAAACCAATTCAACCACACATCAACACATCAATTCGTGAAGCAGGACTACACAACAATTCAGTTATTCGCAGTCACCAACAATCATCGATGTTGCGTGAGGGTGAGCCCAAAATATATAAAAATGATTTATATATCAACAAATTTATGACGAAATTAAATTGTAAACGAAACTTTAAGCAATATGAATATATGATAGAATAAATTAGAGTGAAATTATTCTTAATTTCTTTCAAATCTTAAATACATTGATATTTATAATCATCGTCGTCATGTATAGGTAGACTTCAAAATGTATTACTAGTGAGTGGATAGAGGATGAAAATGATATACACATGCAATACTGCTAATCTCTCACTTGAGACGACCTTTGAAGCACTGCGCCATGGGTGGTGTTCTTAACTTCCATTTCTCTTCATTGCCTTTCATGAATGGATTGTGATACTGAAAATTCTAGTAATTAAATATGCATCTAATGTGGTATAATTTTTTCAAAATCAATTCTAAAACCATAGATTATTATTGGGAAAATCATATGTGTATCCTCCTAGGCATTTCTTAATAAAGTTGGTGTTTATAAAGTATTATTATTTTTCAAATAACTTATATTTTTACAAGGAATTTTGTTATTTTTAAACATTAGACCATTTCATTATTCATGGGAGTGAAGATTCTCATCAAAAAATGTGAACAGACCAGAGAAGGTTATTAAGATGTGATAAAAACCTCTCTTTTTCTTTTTATTATTTATGGTCATAGGTTCGAATATACACCTAATTTTTTTTTAGCATCGAGTAGTTTCTCTAAATCATAGTATAAATTATAAAATGTATACCTATAATAAAATTGTAATAATATACATTTAAAAAAAAATTAAAAAAAAAACTACTCCCTCAATTACAAAATCAGATATATATATACACACACATATATTATCCCATTTTCAACATGATGTTATTTGTTCCTTCATTCAGCAAAAAGAATATAGGAAAGAAAAACCCTAGAACAGACTGCGCTATCACTCCTGTATCCCAGTCTCTCCCTCTTTCTCTCGCCTAAATTCACCACTTTCTCTCTCTTAATTTCTCTGCAAAATGTACAAATTTAAGCTCCTATGCCATTAGTATACGTGGAGCTTACGGGATTATGTGACGGCTAAAGACTAACCGGCCTGATCACAACAGTCGTTTTATACCACCATTATTGCCTATTGGTAATGACAGCCCATGCCGTGAATCAATCAAAAGAAGCTCAGAACTGAGCAGTTTAGATAGCTTTCGATAATTTCACTGCCCCTATATCTATTCTTCACCACTCAATTGACCCCACTCTGCTTTTTCCAAATCCCCCAATTCATCTTTCATCTGCTTTTGGTATGTATTCAATCCGAAAATCTATATCTGTGTAAATTTGTTTACATTTATTTTATACTTATTTGTTATATTCTCTTTGGTGCCCGTGTATTTTTCTCCATATCTGCGTGGTATTGAATTTGTATGGGGATTGCTTCCTTGAGATTTTGATTGTTTCTAGTTCTTTGGACAGTTTTCTGAGTTGGTTACGCCACCTGATAGGAGACTTGCACCAGTTACGACGGCATTATCTCTGGTTCTGAGTCTTGATTGTCTAAGGATCCAATTGCTTGTGGTTTGGGAACTGTTTGTATTACTGGTTGTTCCAGCCTCCAGGTTGAGGTGATAGGTATATCCTTCGTCTAGGTACAAACGTACTACTAGCATTATTTTATGCAGAGCGACTCCTTAAACTTACCTGGACTTGATTAATACAACTCCTTATCTGTTACATGAAGCAATGCCCTACCTTTGTTTAATAAGTATGTCAAACAAAGCCCTTTACTATGGGCCACTAGTAGCAGTGTATCTACCTATCAAGAAATGAATGTCTTGTAATGAGTCTTGCTTCCTTGTAGAATATGTAATGTTGAAGTTCTTAGTGGCAACTTTAAGAAATTGACAATGATTTTTATTTGGCCTACTTTTATGGAGCTCTAAAAACATGGACTGTCAGAATGTTATTTTAGATAATAGCTTAATCTAATTCTCGTAGGTTGTTACCGGAATGTTATTGAAGATGCTAGCTTAGGTTTTGTAATTACAGTGGCTTGGGAACTGATTAATTCTAGTAAAGTACATAAATAATTTATCCAAGAGGTGTTCTTCCTTTCTTGGATTATTTTGTAGGAATCGGCACTTGGTTACTTTTATGGTTTGATTGTACCTTCAGGGGTTTTTAGCTTTGTGTAGGGGCTGTTTTCCTCTTTAGGCTTTTGTTTTTGAGATGTGAAGTGTATAGGTTTTTCTCCCTGGTTGTACAGGGCAGTTTTGTTTTGGTCTTTAATTTTTGGGTTCTTCCCCTTGATGGTGGGAATCAATGGCACCTATAAAAAAAATACTGCTCTGGTTTTACTGGTAATATATCATTGGTAATACAGTTGGAACAATGTGTTGATTTATGTACTCTAAACTCACTACTTAGTTTGTGTTTAGTGAGAGTTATATATTATTGTTGCAGTTGGATATTCTCGTTCTCTAAAGGTCATAAATTTTCGTTAGTGTAATCTTGAAACGGAGCATTATACATTTTGTCAATTTCTTTTCTTATACGCATCCCCTATCGTAATCTTGAAACGGAGCATTATACATTTTTTCATTAAAAAATATCATTTGTTTGACAAATTCTTTGCTTACAGATATGCTACATTTGTACAAGAACAGATTGCAAAACTATGCTCAAAAGAGAAATCTTACTCTACCAGAGTATGCATCTGAGTGCGTGGGACCTCCTCATTCCCGTCTCTTCAAGTCAAAGGTCACAGTCGATGGAAAAACTTTTGAAACATCAGAATTTTTTACTACACTAAAGCACGCAGAAAATGCAGTCGCAAAAGTAGCAGTTGAGTCGATCTCACTTCACAGAACTCAAGAGGTTAATTTCCTAATCGATCTCATTTGATTTTTGTTTGTTTTCTACATAATTCTATTCATAAGTTCTTGATTTTGTGCCATCTTCTATGTATATGTTATTATTCAGGACGAAGTATTGTATAAAAATCTATTACAAGAACTCACTCAAAAAGGGGGTCTCCGCTTGCCAGCTTATGAAACAAACCGATCTGGTCCTCCTCACATGCCAACATTTATATCCATTGTGGAAATTAGAGGTGAGAGATTCCAAGGACACGAAGCTAAAACCAAAAGGCTGGCGGAGGTGGATGCTGCGAAGGCTGCTTACACTAGTCTTATGGAGCGTGAGTAACTAATTCGTGATTATGTGTCTTAAGTTGTGTCTCAGACTCAAGGAAATTTTAGTTTTTCTCCTCTTCTTGTAGTCTAATAACTACCCCTTGTAATTGCTCAAACTTGAAATCTATAGAATATAGAGATTCAAAATAAATAAAAAATGAGTGCATTTTGGCAACTCAAGTCTTAAAATCTATAGAATATAGAGATTCAAAAAAAAATTCTGAGTGCATTTTGGCAACTTATATTTCATTTTGCTTCAGGTGGAGCAATACAGTTTGCTTCAGGTCGAGCTAAACAGCACTCTACAGTTTCCTCCCCTTCTGAGGAAGTCAAAGGTGAAATCTAAAAGTTCCTTATATACATTTGAAATGATTTCCCATGAGACTGGTAATAATTGCTTAGAATACAGCTCCTAAAGTACTTAGCTGGAATTCCCCTTATGGCTTATTATTCTTCTCATGTACAAAAAAGTTTGTCCAAATTGCCATTAGCTGGACTTCCATCTATGAACTGTCTGGCCAATCTGCAGATTGTATGATAGATGTGTTACAACTCTCTATGAGGTAGTGGAAATTTACAACTATCTGAACAAAGTCGTTGGTTGGTTATATTTATAAAATGTTCCACAGAGATGACTAGAAACAACATTTACCAAAACGGTTCGACTCTCTCACATTAACTTACTGAGATGAGGTTAGGATTGTGCTTTAAACTTGTGTCTCTAATGTTTGGTTTCTTTGGTGCTATCGTGTAAATTGAAAAGTATGCATCGACTAGTACATTTATAGAGTAGTTTTAAACATCATCCTCCCTAGTTATTAACTGTATTATTGAAGAAGAACCTAGGAAATTACTCCCAGATTGGGTCTCTACTTTTTTGCAGTTTTATTTATGTATAGATGACATGTATTGAAATTCATGTACTTCTGAAAATTGCGTTACTATGTTCGATTATACATAATAGACTTAATTACAACCACAATAACATTGATTCATATCTTTCAGCTTGAAAAGTTATAATTACATTCATGACATCATTTCTCATCATAAATGTAATGTAGTCTCTTTGAAATTCAAGAATAAATGATCAAGTGAACACTCTAACCCCTTGTTTTTATTTTCAGATAAGAATGTCAGTGCGAAAAGGCACAGATGCTCGGTTTCATCCGAGAGGGTTGATGCTCCGCTGCAGGATCCAATTTCTTCTACCTCATCTCCACCCAACGAGAGCCCCTCTTCTAAGAAAAGAATATTGGTTTGTGAACGCAAGACGAACATGACAGTCCCTGATGATGCCATTGTACTGCCCTGTGGTGATGATGAATCGGTTGCCTTGAGAATGGACGAAAATCAGAAACAGTAAATAAATTTTTGGTATTTCTTGTAACTGACTGCCTTTTGCTGAAGACAAGTAGAGTTGTTTTTCATGATATTTGATCTTTCTTCTATAGTTCAGATTGTATTTTATGTTTAAAAACAATGGAATTCTTCGTTAAGGTCTATTATGAACAAGACTCGAGAGTCAAGATTTACATGAATTTTGATATTTCTTTTTCTAGTTGAGATTAAATTTTTTATGTTTTTAAATTGTGAATTTTTTGTAAAAGGTTTATTGGGAGGAAGAAGCGTGAGATCGCTGTGGAAAATGATCGTCTTTGTGATAATAGTGGTAAAAACATAAAATGATCCTTATTTGTTTCATAGAGTTGAGAGGATGTCACTTCTTTCCCAAAAAAGAGTAGTGCTAAATGGTGTAGTAGTAGGTTAGAATGAGAACTAGTTTTTTAAACATTATATTCTATTCAGAAGTTTTCTTTTGAACGGAATATTTATCGGCAGAAAGTACATCATTATTTTATATTTTCTGAACTTATAGGAGGCAGCCTCTTTTTGTCTTTAAATAACAATTATACAGACCTACACTTTTTAATCGAAAGCAGCAGTCGTCTTGCGTGTGCAATTCCCACGAAAGAAGTTTAATCAGTTAGTTGTAATATACCTACCAGGCAGTGCGTGTGCCATCAAACATTTAGATTATTTTCCCTGTTTTTTTAATAACGAATCACTTTCTTTCTATGAACAGGAAGGAGTATTCGGCTTTAAATATTTATTATATTTACTCGGGCTGTCATATTCTCTTAATAATGAAAAATAAATACTCCATCCAGTTTTCAGATGGGAAGGATAATATAAGAAGCAATTGATATAATGCACAAAGCGGCAACACCATTTCTTTATAATTTGATCCATCGAGGAAAACTAGAAAGTTTGGCGCCTTTCCAAATCGAAAGAAAACCCCCCAAAGAATACAGAATATATTTTTAAAAGAAAGCCCAAAACAATCACAAAATAAATAATAAAAAAAATGCCCAGAGGACAACCTAACACCTACTTGGTATTTCATCACCAAACACATTTATTGATTCGATTAAGATAATTTTCTTCGTTCAGCCGGAGTAAGAAACACTCAACTTTTTGAGGCATTTGAATTCCTCTTCAGAAACACTCACTTGGAACTGGCAAGCTGGGTGCGGAGGAGCTTAGCAGCATCAACCATGGCCTTGAGGGCTGGATTCACTTCAGCATACTTGCGAGTCTTGAGCCCACAGTCGGGGTTGACCCACAAGATGTTGGTTTCAAGCACTGCAAGCATCTTGTTAATTCTGTCGGCAATCTCCTCAGTCGATGGTATTCTAGGAGAGTGGATGTCATAAACGCCAGGGCCAATACCAGCACCGTACTTAACTCCCTCACGGAAGACTGACAAGAGCTTCTCATCAGATCGGGAGTTCTCAATGGTGATCACATCGGCATCCATGTCGATGATGGAGTGGATAATGTCATTGAAGTTGGAGTAGCACATGTGGGTATGGACCTGCCAATAGTTTAAACGTAAGCCAATTGCAATGATAAGGAAACAAACATCACATAACTACATGGGTCAGACAATGTGAGTGAAGGAAAACGAGGAAAACCTGGGTGGTGTCTTGAACCCCCACGTTAGTGATCCTGAACGAGTGAACAGCCCAGTCCAAGTAGAAAGCATGCTCAGACTTCCTAAGAGGCAATCCCTCTCTCAAAGCAGCCTCGTCGATTTGGATGACAGTGATGCCGGCCTTCTCAAGATCTTCAACTTCATCCTTAATGGCCAAAGCAATCTGGTAGCAAGTCTCAAATCTGGTAAAACAGATATCATATTAACATGGATTGTTTATCAGAATGATTCATCAACGTCTCTTTCCTGTTCATGATTTCCTATGAATTCTGTTTTTTAAAAGGAGTGTACACTCATTAATACCTGGGTTGGTCATTGCGGACAAAGGACCAATTGAGAATGGTAACAGGGCCTGTAAGCATTCCCTTCATTGGTCGCTTGGTCAAGCTTTGAGCTTTAGAAGACCAGAAGACGGTCATTGGCTTGGGGCGGCTCACATCACCATAGATGATTGGTGGCTTCACACAGCGAGATCCATAAGATTGAACCCATCCATTAGCAGTGAAGGCAAAACCAGACAACTGCTCTCCGAAGTACTCAACCATATCGTTCCTCTAGAATACAGAACAAAGAAAATTAAATCAGACTCCTTCGCTTCTTTGCAAGTACGATACTCATAGTGACAATAAAGTGCTGTCTGCTTTGAAACTAGAGAAGCATGACTCACTGCTTGGTCGCACAGACTAGCGTATAAAATGACTTACCTCTGGCTCTCCATGAACCAGGACATCAATATCAAGATCTTCCTGGAGTTTGACAACTTTGCTGATTTCCTCTGTGATGGATTTAACATATTCTTCTTCGGAAATCCTACAGAGAGCAAAAAACTTATCAGTGAATTACATATATATACGAGAGAGAGAGAGAGAGAGAGAGAGAGAGAGCAGAACAGATTGACAGAAACCACTCACTTCTTAGCCTTGTATTCACGGCGAACTCTTCTGAGCTCAATTGTCTGAGGGAAAGACCCAATGGTGGTGGTGGGGAGAATTGGAAGGTTAAGTTTCTTTTGCTGAGCGTCAAGTCTGGCGCTAACATTGGTAGCACGGCGGTGATCAGAACCCTTCAAAGCAGCAGCCTAAGAAGAAAGCAAGTAATTGTTAAGCACAAACTAATTCGCTCGTTGCAGCAACTTGAAAAGCTTAAAGAACATAACTGAATCAATCACTTACCGCCTTCTGGACAGCTTCATTGGTCACCCTCGGAGAGGACTTCCTTGAAGCCTGAGCTGATGCATTAGCAGAGAAGAATGCCTGAGAACAAAACCATACGAGTCAGCAATGCAGTGTCTATTAATGAAAAGTACAATAATAGCTGACAGTAAAATTGAAAACTGAATAGCAGCAATAACTGCCTGGCTCAACTCAACACCTCTAGAAGTCAAAGCGATGGATAGGTAAACAACCAAGTTAACATCTACCTCATCCTTGTTGCCAGACAGTGCCTTGGCCAAGGCATCCACTTCAACAACTTTTTGAGCAGCAAATGCAAGCCATGATTTGATTTCAGCATCCAGCTTGGGCTCATTAACAAGATCAACAGCAGTATGGAGAAGTGAGCAGGATGTAGAAACGACAAGCTTGTCTGGATAAAAGAATTCCAAATTAAAATTATTTGTGAATGGAGAAACTTCATGGCCGTGCTAGAAATCAAATGAACAATTTATACCTTTTCCCACAATTCCCTCAAGGGACTCGAGGATATTGAGAGATGCCGCAAGGTCATTGGCCCATATGTTCCTTCCATCAACAACACCAGCAAATAGGTATTTGCCTGAAGGGAATGCGTTCTTGATCAAATCAAGAGTCTTTTCTCCACGAACCAAATCAAAACCAAAGGCTGTAACACCCTTTAGAGCAGTGAGGGTTTTGAAGGCCTCAGCAGGAACATCGGCAAAGTATGTCTCAATGAGAACATTAAGGCCAGATAGAGATGACTCTAGCTCAGAGTAGGCATTAGTGAATGCTTCCAATTGGTGTGCTTCAAGATCCTTCACAATCGAGGGCTCATCAAACTGAATCCATGAAGCACCAGCAGCCTTCAACTCGGCCACTACTTCCCTGTGAATTTTTCCAAGTTATACCATATTTTGCAGAACTAAATCAATAAAGAAAGAGTGAAGTTCATTTTCTTACTTGTAGATTGGAAGGATACTGTCAAGAAGGGAGAGAAGATTGAATGTTTTCTCAACACCCTTTGCAGGCTTAGATAGCAACAAGTAGCTGACAGGGCCAACGAGGACGGGGACGGTATCTACACCAAGCTGTATAAAAGTAAAGTATTAAGATCTGATAGGACTAAGTGAATGCATTTTAAACACCAATTAATGAACAATTTAATATCCCCACTCCCATGACTTTTAACCCAAAAACTCAACTATGAATATAAACAGGTAAAAATTTGCTTTTATGGACATAATATGTATCTAATTTCAAAACATGTTGTAAAATAAGAAATCTCACATACGCATAATTTTGAGCAGATCTTAATTTTTCAAATATTTCATACTCAGATCCATTCAACTCAAGCATACAAAATTTGATTTAATTTGACATTCTTGGTATATAGTTGTTATTTTTATGTCACTTGAATTCATTGAAAGAATAAGCATATTAAATTAATTTTATAATGCATAAGCATAAAGAACTAAATACATTAAAAGGAGAACAGATCTCGACGACCTACCGCCTTAGCTTCCTTGTATTCAGTCACGGCTTTGTGTGATGCATAAGAAAAGTTCACCTCAGGTCCCAATTCAGGAACTATGTAGTGGCTGCATCATCAGATCACGATGATCCATCAGTATAAATAATACTATTATCCTTTTAACAGGGGAATATTTGATAGGAAAGAGAACTTACTAATTGGTGTCAAACCACTTGGTCATTTCCATAGCAGGAACAGAGGCATTTCCTCTAGCCATGGAGAAGTAAGTGTCAAATCCGATCTCACCACCATTCCAGTTGTATCTAGCGGGAACAGCCCCGAGTGTTGCAGTTGTGTCAAGAACTTGGTCATAGTATGAGAATGTGTTGCTGGGAATGTACCTGATGCCAGCATCATTCATCTGCTTCCAGATGGATGACCTGAGATCAGAAGCCACCTTTTGCAAGTCTTCAGCAGTGCTCTTCCCATCCCAGAAAGATTCAAGAGCAAATTTGAGCTCTCTTTTTGGACCCATGCGTGGGTATCCAACAATATGAGATGCCATCGTTCTGGTAAAATCCAAAAAATCAGTAATAGATCAATTTACCAAGTCAAAAATTAATTTATAATGCATGTAATATCACACCACATATATTATACAACTGGTGTAAATGCTTCATAAATCAAGATTGTCAAAATTTTCCATTACTCCAAACTTCAATCACTGTCATCCTAACAACTTCAAAAATTGTTGTTACCACATCAATGAATCAATATGATAATTCAGTAATGCATGCTTAAAATCTTAGTCAGATCCCTTGCAATCATGCATAGGACAATGAAGAATGATGAAACAAGATTCACGTAATTTTGAATTGAGATCAATGTATAAATATTAATTTTATTTAACAAATATTGAGAAAGAAAGTGTTTTTAATGAAGGATCACTTCTTCCAATAAATTAACAATGAATTATATCAACTAATTACAGTACAGCAGGAGTGGGGACGATAAACCAACTACTAACTATAAAGATATAACCATCATAGGCACAATGCCAACAAATTCAAGAAGATCTGGAACAACTTTTGTCCTACTAATTTGATTTTACTACAATTCATTTCCTAGTGATAAAAACCAAATCGCAAATAATTAAATGCTATGTATGTAGTAAAGTATTCATTGCCATTGAAGATCAGATCTAAAAGAAAGCAAAGACCCCAGTATAGATCTACAAGCTCCAACGCCTTAAAACACCAGATCTACCAAATAAAGATTCATACTTGCACACGAATACTGCAATCAAACATGTATATATAACCACAAAATACTACTTGTCATATCCCATCACCATATTTGTATGAATTCACAAAAACAATAAGATAAACGAACATACTCATTCAACTGCATAGTACATATACAGTACGTCGATGTAAGAGAAATGTTAAACAGAGAAACATTAGAGCAGATGTACAACAAACAAAATTAAGAGTATTACCAGCAGATCTACGTGGAAATAATCAAAATTACGAATGAAAATTGGAGGAGAGAAATGGGTATTGAAGTAATTATTAATCAAACATTTTCACAAAGAAAGAATTGGACAAGCCACATTTAGAATAGAGAGTGAGGAGAGATTTCAGCATTATGAGGCTATTAATACAAGTAACATGTGGGATAGTGAAAGACAGGGCGTACCTTTAGGAAGAGAAAGAACCGGGAACAGAGTCAGGAACTGGTTTTCACTGATCCGGAGGGTTGAGAGAGAAGGTGAGACACGAATTGGGGAGGAAGACGAAAGGAGTTATTTATAGAACAAAAAAGGTGAGCTGGGAGTGGGTGGGCTTTAGTAGATCTGAAATGGAAAAATTAAAAATTACAAAACTTACACATAAAAAATAAAATTAAAAAACAGCTCGAAATTTCAAGTTGGTCTCGTGTGAGAAATGCAGGGGGAGTGGGGATAGGATAAGCCGACGCGCCCCGCCCCGCCCCGCCGTGAATGCCTGAGCGGCTGAGTTTTTGGAGGACACCACCAACCCAATGATGTTGACTATAGATTGATCTATGTGGCACCCCTTTTTTTTATAACCCTGTTTTCCTTTTCTTCTTAATTAATACAGTGTAATTAATATAATAGTTGACTACTGTATTTAATATTTTTAAATTAAAAAATTTAAAACTGTTATAGACTATTAATTCCATAATAGAACTGAAAGTCCAACCATTAATATAAAAAGATTGATACTCAATCCAGTTATAATTTCTTTTTAAAACAAATATTAGTATGTTACTCATTCCCAACTTAAAATTAATTTTTGACAGATTTGAGCAATTAATTGATTGACGATAGCGGACTCAAATTTTTGTAATATAGTATTTTCGGGTATCACACAAATCTTTTCTTTATTGACAAAACGGAATGAGAAGTTTGACAGCATTTATTTGCCTCTAGTATCTCTAACCATCGATCAATATGGTCCATGAACAGTATTTTCTGTGAAAAAAGAATAGTACTGCAAGTCATTTGGTGGAATCCAATGAGGAAAAAAAAGATGTGAAAATATAAAAAAAAATACTTTTGCATATATACCCAAAAGTATAAAATAAGTCATTTAAGTCCAAACAAAAAAATATTGTCATAACACCAACTAAATCGCATTATCATAACATTTTTTCCTCTATATTTTTTTCTTGAAATTGGACAAAAGATTCTCATACCATGAGTCAGAGCTTACTACAAAAGTTGCTCTTGATATGGCCCGCAAAAACACCAAATAGGTAACACGTAAATGCCCGTGCATGAAGGCACGACGTAGATTACAATTCTAAAAATACTTTATTATTTAAAGACTTTTTGCAACCTAAAATAACTTATAAATCTATTAGAATGAATCTGAACCGTCCATGTGATTTCCCGCCTAAATAAATTTGCATATGGAAACATAACGACCGCAATACCAGAAAAATAGAAAAATGACGTTAATGGTAAAACGGTGACTCATATTGTTTACGTGCAAATTTTATTTTATTTAATTATAATTATAATTTTAATTATTTTATTATTATTATTATTATTATTATTATTATTATTATTACTACTATTATTATTATTATTATTATTATTACTATTATTAATACTATTATTAATACTATTATTATTAGTAGTAGTAGTAGTAGTAACAGCAACAGCAGCAGTAGTAGTAGTATTAGTATTAATATTCTTATTATTATAATTATTATAATAATAATAATAATTATTATTATTATTGTTGCTATTATTATTATTACTATTACTAATTTATTATTATTACTATTATTATAATTATTATTATTATTACTATTATTATAATTATTACTGTTATTATTATTATTACTATTATTATTAGTATTATTATTATTATTATCATTATTATTATTACTATTATTATTATTATTATTTCTATTATTATAATTATTATTGTTATTATTATTATTATTATTATTATTATTATTATTATTATTATTATTATTATAGTGTAGTAGTGAATTTGATTTGGGCGAGAAATGTGACTGGATAGATTTTGAAAAAAAAAATGTTGAATTGAGAAAAAAATGAGAGATAGATTAGTGACCGTTGAATATTTGTAATGTCCTAGAATTTCCACATCTTTATTAATTAAATTATTAATTTAATTTTCAACGAGTTAGTTTTATGAGATTATTTAAATCTTTTTATGTGATTAATTAATTATGTGATTAAATAATTATGTAATTAATTACTAAAATTAATTAAAGGGGGTCACTAATATGTTATTAAATTAGTGAACAAACCCTAAAGTTTTAATATCAAAATAATTGATAAGTTTCCTATTAATTAAATATTCAATTAAATTGAATATAATGAGTGAATTAAATATAATAAATTAATTAATATGATTATTAATTAATGTAAATAATGTGAAATGTTAATAATAATATTTATTAGTCCATTTGGTAATTTAATACTTATGGGTTAAAATATTTAATTATTTATTCAATCTAATTATTTATTTAACATGGATTGAATAATTAATGTGTAAATTATTAAATTAGCCCAACATGGGTCAATTAGTAGCCCAAGTGGGGAATAATAAAATTTGACAATTTAGTAGCCCAAACAATTTAATAGAAGCCCAATTGGTATTTTAAATTAAAGCCCAATGATTGGCCCACTTGGAAAAACAATTAAATAACTTATTAATTAATTAAAATAAGAAAAGTGAATTGATTTTTGGGACTTTTTGAAGTCCATCAGCCGACATAATGGGGTGAGGAGGAGAGAGAGTGTATTGTTATTATTTTTATTATTAGTATTATTATTTGATTTTCATTTATTTAATTAAAAGGGTTGCTTGTTTTCTTTTTGTAGTACATGCACCATGCTTCTTTTCACCTAATGTGGTTAACTTGTGTAAGTATCCAATGGGTGCATGATGGGCTAAAATTATTAGATATAATTTATGTATCTAGTAATATTTCAAGTATACTTGAAATGTGAGATATACTTCATTTTATTTTTCAAGCAAAAGAGAGCTAGAGAGAGTTTGAGAGCAAAATATTTTGAGAGAGAGCAAGAGAAGGAGAAGGAGTGCTAAGCTAGTGCATGTCATCTTCTTTCACAACATACTTTGGGAGAAAAAGAAGAATAGCCATTAAATCAAGGTAATGGTTATTTTAAATGAAATTTTGTTTTTAAATAAAATAAATCATCATGTTAGTATAAACATGTTAATATGGTTATTAATGTGTAGTTGTAATATTTATGCCATGCTTGAGTTTAATATGTTTGGTTTGTATTTTGGTATATTTTATATGCTAAAATATGTATTTAGTAGTGTGTAAACAAGTTTTGAAATATATTACCAAAAATATTTTTGTAAAACTTAGGTTTGATGTTCTAATATTATAGAACATTAAATCATGAGAAAAACAAAGTTTGAATCACTTAAAATGGAGTTATACACAAAAAGATATGATTTATGGTAGTTTATATGATGTAAAAATTTTTATAAAAAAATAATGATATTAAATCATGAAAAATTATTTTTTCATGTTATAAATTAATATAAGGTGATTGGTAATTTTTTTGGATTTTTATTGAGCATTTAAAGCTTACTTGATGGTATAATTTTTATTAAAGTGGGTATTTTCTGGTCACTGTTCACGTTCTGCGGGAAGAAAAAATTTTAAGGCTTTCCGCGCAATGCGCGGCTGCCACTGTTCACCGAGGACGCGGAGCCAAACGACGTCGTTTGGCGTCCGTGAAATTTTACTCCGCGCGTTATGCGCGGAGGCCATTTCCGGGGTTTCAAAAACGACGCCGTTTTGGTCCTGCATCGGCTTACGCGCGCAATGCGCGAGAAACTGTTTTTCGGCGAAATTACCATTTTGCCCCTCCGTGTTTTTTTCGGCAGAATTACCATTCTGCCCTCGGTTCAGTTTTCGAATTATTTACGAAATTGCCATCGGTCCGGTTTTTCAACTTAATTACGAAAATGCCATTCGGGTTAATTTTAATTAATTTAAATATTTAAAAATTAATTTAAAATTATAACAAAAATAATAATAATACAAAAATAATATTGGGGAGGATATTTTTCATAAAGTTTAATATTTAAATATTTTAAATATTAATCTAGTTAGCTAAACCATGGTTAGGTTAAATAAATTTATTATTTATTTATTATTTTAAATGTTAATAATAAATAAAGATGATAAATTAGCAATTATTATTTAATGCCTATTAAATAATATTTAAAGAGAGATAAAATTTATAAATTATTTATTTATTATTTAAATATTATTAAATAATAAATAAAGATAATTAAGTAATTAATTATTATTTAATTAACCTTAAATAATGATTAATGGAAATTAAGTTATTAGAGTAATAATTTATTATTTAATTTAAATAATAAATAAGAATGATTTGATTATTATTTAACCTTAAATAATAATTAAAATTAATTAAATAATTAATTATTATTTAATTGACATTAAATAATAATTAAAGAGGATTAAGATTAGTAAACTATTATTTAATTTCCTTAATTAAATAATAAGTAAGGTTAATTACTTAGTTATTTATTGGTTGATTAACATTAAATTAAATAAGATTAAAACTAAGTTAATAATTATTTATTATTTAATTATAATTAAATAATAAGTAAGTACAATTAGTTATTATTGATTTTAAATAATAACTAGAGTTAATTAATTTATATTTAATCAATATTAAATAGTAATTAAAAAGAGATTGAGTTAATAAAATAAATTGAATTGAATTAAACAATTATAATAAGTTGTTTAAGGGTTTAATAAGTGTCCAACACTTAAGAAAAATATTTTCTAACTTATTAAATTATTAACCTAAAATGATTAAGTGTCTATAAGGTTAATAATATTGTTTTGACTAATGTAAATTATGTGTTAGTACTTATGTGTGGTAAATAAGTTCGTTATTAAGCGTATAGTTATGCAAATACGCCGTACTAATTATTAGACCAACTTTATTAATGTTAGGTCTTTCAAAGCAAGTTAGTTAAAGCTAGACAATTATTGTAGCTGAGCAAACAGGCAAGTTCTCTAACCCTACTCAATTATTATCGTTGAACAAGTTTCCATACTTGTATTTATTGTTAAAGCTTGCAGTGGTTTAATTATTTAAAATTATTCCACATCCATATTGTTTATACAATCGCACTTAGTGCATTTGAAGCTTATTAGTTCTTGATTCATGAACTGTATTAAAAATGTCTTAAGCTAATAATTCAGCTAGACATTACGTTTCTAAATTCAATAACTTGAATACTTTTAAAAGCTTATCCAAACCATTGTTGGGTGCGGATTTCTTATATTAAGTCTGAGAATTGAACAACCCTAAATTAGGGGATTTTGTGTCGGGAAACCGACTTTGTGACGACCCCAAATCCGGGTTCCTTTAACCCTGGACCTGGTTCATCACTATACATCATCTTCATACACGTTCTATAACTAATGCGGAATATATAAACATAAATTGTTTATTCAACAACATTTCCCAAGGTTTCTAACCTTAACTTACATATATACCTTTCGATTCATAAAAAGGTTTACAAAATTACTTACATCATATAACAATTTAGTTATAATGCATAACACTATAATCTTGTCTGTTGCTTCTGTCTCCGTCTCTCCTTGGACATTCGTATTATTCTGAAATTTGTTATCATGATATAGCAAGAGTGAGCAACGACTTTGCTCAGCAAGTTTAAATACGATAACGATATATCATGATTGAAAGAAAGAATAAGCTTTTGAATTTTCAACAATATAATAATTGTGAAAGAGTACGAGTCATAATTTCACTAATTGAATGACTGAATAAATAAATGTTGAGTGTCAACAATGACCATGAACAATTTAACTGAACCTTATGGTAATGAAGGTGATCAGCCTTTCATACCTGATGAACACATGCAACATGCACTATGTGCGAATCAACAATTTAAAGATGTGGAATAATTATACAGAATTAAACCATAGCATGCTTGAAACATAATAACTTGAGTTTGAGTTAGGAACTTGAACAATAAAATAATATATCCTGCTCGAATATAAATTGAGTAGGGTTTAGGAAACTTGCACAAAGTAAAGTTTGAAGATAGGAAACTTGCCTGTCTGCTCAGCTACAATAAATGTCTAGCTTTAACTAACTGGCTTTGAAAGACCTAACATTAATAAAGTTGGTCTAATAATTAGTACAACGTATTTGCACAACTATACGCTCACTAAGGAACTTATTTATCACATAAGTACTAACACATAATTTACATCAGTCAAAACAATATTATTAACCTTATTGACTCTCAATCAAATTAGGTTAATAATTTAATAAGTTAGAAAATAATTTTCTTAAGTGTTAAACACTTATTAAACTATTAAACAATTTATTATAATTGTTTAAACAAAAGAGTTAAAAGACATTTTCTTTATTCCATTTAATTACTATTTAACATTAATTAAATAGTAAGTAATTAAATACCTTTAGTTATTATTTAATAATAATTAATAACTTACTAGATTTATTTATTATTTAAAGTTAATCAAATAATAAATAATTAAATACTCAATCTTAGTTGTCTTTAATTATTATTTAATAGTAATTAAATAATAATTAATTAATTTATCATCCTTGTTTATTATTTAATATTAATTAAATAATAATTAGTTTAATCATAAATTCAGAAGATATAATATTAACTAGATTAATATTTACAACATTTAAATATTAATCCTAAATACTTATTATATTTGAAAAATATAATATTAAACTAACTAGATTAATATTTACAACATTTAAATATAAATCCTAAATACTTATTATATTTGAAAAAAATATAATATTAAACTAACTAGATTAATATTTACAACTTTTAAATATTAATCCTAAATACCTATTATATTTAAAAAAATATAATATTAACTAACTAGATTAATATTTACAACATTTAAATATTAATCCTAAATACTTATTATATTTGAAAATATAGTATTAAATTAACTAGATTAATATTTACAACATTTAAATATTAATCCTAAATACTTATTATATTTGAAAAAAATATAATATTAAAATAACTAGATTAATATTTACAACATTTAAATATTAATCCTAAATACTTATTATATTTGAAAAATATAATATTATATACCTAAATATCATTTTTGTATTATTATTATTTTTGTTATAATTTTAAATTAATTTTTAAACATTTAAATTAATTAAAATTATCCAGAATGGCAAAATCGTAATTAAACTGAAAAACCGGACCGATGGCAATCTTGTAAATAATCAGAAAACCGAACGGAGGGGCAATTTCGTAATTTCCGCCGAAATCTACGTCCGCGCATTGCGCGCGATAGGAAATAACAGGCCCCAAAACGGCACCGTTTTGGGGATCTGTCGGCTGACATCCGCGCGTTACGCGCGGCTACGGATTTTATAGGCAAAACGGCGTCGTTTTTCCTTCCGCGTGCGACAGTGAACAGGGTCTCGCGCGCATTGCGCGGCACCCCCTTTTTCCTTCCTTAGCAGATTGTGAACAGTGACTTTTTATACACCACTTTAATAAAAATTATACATTCAAGTAAGCTTTAAAAATCCAGAAAAATTACCAATCACTTAATATCAATTTATAACATGAAAATTTAATTTTTCATGATTTAATATTAAAATTTTTATATAAAAAAATTTTACATCACATAAACTACCACAAATCATAACTTTTTGTGTGTAACTCCATTTTGAGTGATTCAAACTTTGTTTTTCTCATGATTTAATGTTCTATAATATTATAACATTAAATCTAAATTCTATAAAAATTATTTTTGTACATTAATTCCAAAACTTGTTTACACACTATTAAACACATATTTTAGCATACAAAATATACCAAAATACAACCCAAGCATATTAAACTCAAGCATGGCATAAATATTACCACCATACATTATTAACTATATTAACATATTTATACTAACATGATAATTTATTTAATTTAAAAACAAAAGTATATTTAAAATAACCATTACCTCATTTTAATGGCTATCTTCATTTTTCTTCCAAACTAGGTTGTGAAAGAATATCTCATGATCCAAGAACTCCTTCTCCTTCCTTATCCTTGCTCTCAAATATTTTCTCTCTAATTTGAAAAGTGATAGAAGAAAAAAATGACTAACATTTCTCTCTCTCTAATGACTTAAGTCTTTCATAATGTATAGATATATATCTTATATCTATGAATTTAGACCAACACAAGTTAGCTCTTGGATACTTACACAAGGAAATTAACCCATGCCTTAGTTGGTGAGGATTTTGTGGAAAAAGTCTCACCAAAAATCAAAAGAAGCAACCTAATTATTAAATAATTAAATAATAAAATAAAAAAAGAAATCATCTCACCCACTCTTTCTCCTCCTTGCCGGCTGATGGCTCTCTTTCTTGTCCCAAAATTAGTGTCACAAACTCACTTTTTAATAATTAATAAGTTATATAATTGTTTTTCCAAGTGGGCCAATTATTGGGCTTTAATTTAAAATACCAATTGGACTCCTATTAAATTGTTTGGGCTACTAAATTGTCAAGTCCATTTAATTTATCATTGGACTATTTAATTATAACCCAAATGATTAATTATTAATTTTGTTACACATTAATTATCCAATCCATAATTAAATAATAATTGAATTGATTAATTAATTAAATACTCTAACCCATTAATATTAAATTACTAAATGGACTAATAATATTATTAATAATATTTTACATTATTTACATTAATTAATTATCATATTAATTAATTTATTATATTTAATTCACTCATTATATTCAATTTAATTGAATATTTAATTAATAGGAAACTTATCAATTATTTTGATATTAAAACTTTATGGTTTGTTTCGCTAGTAATAATATATATAATCTATATATATTATTTATACACATCACCTTAATTTAAAAATAATTTCACAATAAATTATGAAATTTAAATAAATACAATATATAATTTAATATATATTATTTACGCCATAAATTAAATTATTTAATACGTTTACATTAAATAATTTATTTCTCATCAATTATGGAAATAATTCCATTTACCCGAAAATACATTAAAATAATAATATATTTACTCAATTTCTTATTTAAATAATTTATTAAATTATTTAATTAATATTACACAAATAATTGTATAATTCAATTTCTCACTCTCATAAATCATTTACAATGATTTATTTAATTATAGAATATATTCATTTAATATATTCAATTACAATTTAAAATTTCTCAATTAATTTAAACCCTTTATATATATGTACATATATAAGAAATTAAATATTGTACAATATATATAATTACTAATCTCCTTTAATTAATTCAACTACTTTATATAATTATAATTATATAATTTACATAATTATTCCTCACAAATAATTTATCAACAATTTGCATAATTGTTGATTAATGAATAAATTAATTCCACAATAAACCTTTTAATTCAATTCGGATTAATTTAATATTAATCTATCTATTTATCACAATTTAATTAACCATTAAATTATGTTACTAAATGTGCACGCATATATATATTCATATAAATACATATTTAATTTACACGCAACCAAGTCGCTTAATTACATAACTCCACTAATTAATTCTCTTAATTTAATTAGACTTGTTGTTAGTCAAGTTTATTGAATTATCACTTTGCTTGCTAACGTATCAAAAATTTTGATATCACCATATCTAAGTTAGTCCGTTAAATTTAATTTGGACCTCTATTTATCTATCACTACTAGGTTATCAAACTCCAACCTTTATTAAATATTAAATATTTTATTTCTAATTTATTTAAATATCCGGGATATTACATTCTCCCCTTCTTCTAAAAATTTCGTCCCCGAAATTATCTCATACACATTTCTACCAATTTTCATCTCTGAGTATAACTCTTTACTCATCATAGTCTGTGACCACCCTTTTTTAGGAAGTTCATACTTCTAAACTCATAATTCCAGAACAATGGAATATCTTGCAGAAGAATAAATTGAAAATCAATATCTTACAGAAGAATAAATTGAAAATCAAAATATTCATTAAAACTTTCATAATATGCTGAGGAGTCATCAAGACTGTGAACATGGAATTAACTGAATTCCGAATAAATAGTATTTATCCCTGTAAATACTTATAAACAGAGTGTTTATCAATCACAAAGACTGAAAACATTCCATAGGTGTACGCTAGGTGATCAGCCTATCGTACTTCTGCGTTGTGCACAACGACTTCTTACGGGGTCGAACTCTTTGGATTTACCAACCCATATCAGCATGCCACCACTGTTGGGCGCCCCCTCGCGGGTTCTTTATTCATGGCTCTGACATATCCCCCATTATGGAGTTGTTCACCTCAGACTTACTACAAAATTCCGCTCCAGCATAAGTTGGATTGGAAAATAAAACTCGAGTCATTTCTGACCAAAAAGTGTCCAGTCAAAATAAATGACATAGACTCACATCATTGAACTGTTCGTATATTACGACTCAAAAATCATTTTAGATTAGTTAAAATAACAAAAATTCATTTATAGGACTTCATGATACCGCACCGTTGCAACAGTGCGTTGAGGATTCCGTCTTTTTCATCTCTGCACCATGGCTTTAATGGCGTGTGATGATTTTATAAATACATTTTGATATTTTCAAATCAATTTGTCTTGCCGAAACAATTAGCATAGACTCTTCTTTAAACGTTTCAAAATACTAAAAATCATTTTGACTTTGTCATATTACATCATACCATAGTGGGCTTAAAAATACATCCAACACTAGGTTACTCTGCATTGATGACTCCATCGGTTATCATCTCTGCACTAAATGCATTAATGATTTCAAAAATACATTTGTCTTTTCAAAAGCACAAAAGTGCGAATTTGGCACGATTTTTAAGAATTTCAAAGTCTAGCATAGCTAGAAGATTTGGAATATCCTAAAACCTCAAATTTTTCCTTCACATTCTTTTCCAGCTTAATAACTATATCTAGTATAGCTTTAACCTAACTACTTAACTCTATCCATACTCACTGTTCATCAAACTTACCACGTATTTGGGCTCAGGAACTTACCACAATCATATGGTTTGAGAAGCTTGTCCTAGTCAGGCCAAAGTCGCCCATTCGCTGAGGGGCTCCACCACATGACTATGAGTCACGAACTTATTATGCGTGTCAGTTCTCAGAACACGAACTTATCTTAACATCCTCTACCTATCCGTTATACACATGAGAAAAGAATCACCTTCTCAACATACATATAGTGAATAGCGCGACACTATGTTTCAGTTGATTATCATTATAGGAAGCCAAGTGGTCGTCAAACCAAACACAATCTCCTGCCCATACAAGAAATTGGTCAACTCAGCCACTAATCAATATAGGAAGTTAAGCGGTCGTTAAACCAAGAACAAATCCCCTGCCCATACAAAGGACTGTTCAACTCAACCACTGTATCAATATAGAAAGCTAAGCGGTTCTAAAACCAAGCACTAATTTCCCGCCCATACAAGGAATTGTACAACTCAGCCACTAATATGAGTCCTCAATTAAAAACCTACAAACCTCTAACTTCTCTTAACTTGATATGAATTTTGTCAATTCATACCTTATCACACTCAACACTTCAAGAATCCACTTGTTACTATTTCAGTATCTTCATTGTTATAGCACCATGCTATCAAAACCACTTCTTTAATCATTTAATAGACCATTTGTCATTCCATGATTTTACTATGATCATCGGGATCTTATATCAAAATTGATTTCACTGTACTATTTCTCCTTTATTCTAGGATCGTTTAATTCTATCATCTTATCATTCATCTCTGATCATTTTACTGTACGATCCTTCTTTTTTTAAATTCTTGAATCAAGTGTTCCCTGATTCTTATTCCATTTATTTGGATTACACTATTTGAAGATCCTTCTTTGAATCTTTTCATATATCTATGTATCTATATAGATTTATTTTCTCCTTTATGAACTGTATATGTTCATTTCTAAACTCTATCTGAGTTTATCCTTTCACTGTCTTCATTATCTTTCCATGATTATAGCCTAAGGTACTGCTACCTAAGAACTATAACCTATCAGCTCTGATACCAACCTGTGACGACCCCAAATCCGGGTTCCTTTAACCCTGGACCTGGTTCATCACTATACATCATCTTCATACACGTTCTATAACTAATGCGGAATATATAAACATAAATTGTTTATTCAACAACATTTCCCAAGGTTTCTAACCTTAACTTACATATATACCTTTCGATTCATAAAAAGGTTTACAAAATTACTTACATCATATAACAATTTAGTTATAATGCATAACACTATAATCTTGTCTGTTGCTTCTGTCTCCGTCTCTCCTTGGACATTCGTATTATTCTGAAATTTGTTATCATGATATAGCAAGAGTGAGCAACGACTTTGCTCAGCAAGTTTAAATACGATAACGATATATCATGATTGAAAGAAAGAATAAGCTTTTGAATTTTCAACAATATAATAATTGTGAAAGAGTACGAGTCATAATTTCACTAATTGAATGACTGAATAAATAAATGTTGAGTGTCAACAATGACCATGAACAATTTAACTGAACCTTATGGTAATGAAGGTGATCAGCCTTTCATACCTGATGAACACATGCAACATGCACTATGTGCGAATCAACAATTTAAAGATGTGGAATAATTATACAGAATTAAACCATAGCATGCTTGAAACATAATAACTTGAGTTTGAGTTAGGAACTTGAACAATAAAATAATATATCCTGCTCGAATATAAATTGAGTAGGGTTTAGGAAACTTGCACAAAGTAAAGTTTGAAGATAGGAAACTTGCCTGTCTGCTCAGCTACAATAAATGTCTAGCTTTAACTAACTGGCTTTGAAAGACCTAACATTAATAAAGTTGGTCTAATAATTAGTACAACGTATTTGCACAACTATACGCTCACTAAGGAACTTATTTATCACATAAGTACTAACACATAATTTACATCAGTCAAAACAATATTATTAACCTTATTGACTCTCAATCAAATTAGGTTAATAATTTAATAAGTTAGAAAATAATTTTCTTAAGTGTTAAACACTTATTAAACTATTAAACAATTTATTATAATTGTTTAAACAAAAGAGTTAAAAGACATTTTCTTTATTCCATTTAATTACTATTTAACATTAATTAAATAGTAAGTAATTAAATACCTTTAGTTATTATTTAATAATAATTAATAACTTACTAGATTTATTTATTATTTAAAGTTAATCAAATAATAAATAATTAAATACTCAATCTTAGTTGTCTTTAATTATTATTTAATAGTAATTAAATAATAATTAATTAATTTATCATCCTTGTTTATTATTTAATATTAATTAAATAATAATTAGTTTAATCATAAATTCAGAAGATATAATATTAACTAGATTAATATTTACAACATTTAAATATTAATCCTAAATACTTATTATATTTGAAAAATATAATATTAAACTAACTAGATTAATATTTACAACATTTAAATATAAATCCTAAATACTTATTATATTTGAAAAAAATATAATATTAAACTAACTAGATTAATATTTACAACTTTTAAATATTAATCCTAAATACCTATTATATTTAAAAAAATATAATATTAACTAACTAGATTAATATTTACAACATTTAAATATTAATCCTAAATACTTATTATATTTGAAAATATAGTATTAAATTAACTAGATTAATATTTACAACATTTAAATATTAATCCTAAATACTTATTATATTTGAAAAAAATATAATATTAAAATAACTAGATTAATATTTACAACATTTAAATATTAATCCTAAATACTTATTATATTTGAAAAATATAATATTATATACCTAAATATCATTTTTGTATTATTATTATTTTTGTTATAATTTTAAATTAATTTTTAAACATTTAAATTAATTAAAATTATCCAGAATGGCAAAATCGTAATTAAACTGAAAAACCGGACCGATGGCAATCTTGTAAATAATCAGAAAACCGAACGGAGGGGCAATTTCGTAATTTCCGCCGAAATCTACGTCCGCGCATTGCGCGCGATAGGAAATAACAGGCCCCAAAACGGCACCGTTTTGGGGATCTGTCGGCTGACATCCGCGCGTTACGCGCGGCTACGGATTTTATAGGCAAAACGGCGTCGTTTTTCCTTCCGCGTGCGACAGTGAACAGGGTCTCGCGCGCATTGCGCGGCACCCCCTTTTTCCTTCCTTAGCAGATTGTGAACAGTGACTTTTTATACACCACTTTAATAAAAATTATACATTCAAGTAAGCTTTAAAAATCCAGAAAAATTACCAATCACTTAATATCAATTTATAACATGAAAATTTAATTTTTCATGATTTAATATTAAAATTTTTATATAAAAAAATTTTACATCACATAAACTACCACAAATCATAACTTTTTGTGTGTAACTCCATTTTGAGTGATTCAAACTTTGTTTTTCTCATGATTTAATGTTCTATAATATTATAACATTAAATCTAAATTCTATAAAAATTATTTTTGTACATTAATTCCAAAACTTGTTTACACACTATTAAACACATATTTTAGCATACAAAATATACCAAAATACAACCCAAGCATATTAAACTCAAGCATGGCATAAATATTACCACCATACATTATTAACTATATTAACATATTTATACTAACATGATAATTTATTTAATTTAAAAACAAAAGTATATTTAAAATAACCATTACCTCATTTTAATGGCTATCTTCATTTTTCTTCCAAACTAGGTTGTGAAAGAATATCTCATGATCCAAGAACTCCTTCTCCTTCCTTATCCTTGCTCTCAAATATTTTCTCTCTAATTTGAAAAGTGATAGAAGAAAAAAATGACTAACATTTCTCTCTCTCTAATGACTTAAGTCTTTCATAATGTATAGATATATATCTTATATCTATGAATTTAGACCAACACAAGTTAGCTCTTGGATACTTACACAAGGAAATTAACCCATGCCTTAGTTGGTGAGGATTTTGTGGAAAAAGTCTCACCAAAAATCAAAAGAAGCAACCTAATTATTAAATAATTAAATAATAAAATAAAAAAAGAAATCATCTCACCCACTCTTTCTCCTCCTTGCCGGCTGATGGCTCTCTTTCTTGTCCCAAAATTAGTGTCACAAACTCACTTTTTAATAATTAATAAGTTATATAATTGTTTTTCCAAGTGGGCCAATTATTGGGCTTTAATTTAAAATACCAATTGGACTCCTATTAAATTGTTTGGGCTACTAAATTGTCAAGTCCATTTAATTTATCATTGGACTATTTAATTATAACCCAAATGATTAATTATTAATTTTGTTACACATTAATTATCCAATCCATAATTAAATAATAATTGAATTGATTAATTAATTAAATACTCTAACCCATTAATATTAAATTACTAAATGGACTAATAATATTATTAATAATATTTTACATTATTTACATTAATTAATTATCATATTAATTAATTTATTATATTTAATTCACTCATTATATTCAATTTAATTGAATATTTAATTAATAGGAAACTTATCAATTATTTTGATATTAAAACTTTATGGTTTGTTTCGCTAGTAATAATATATATAATCTATATATATTATTTATACACATCACCTTAATTTAAAAATAATTTCACAATAAATTATGAAATTTAAATAAATACAATATATAATTTAATATATATTATTTACGCCATAAATTAAATTATTTAATACGTTTACATTAAATAATTTATTTCTCATCAATTATGGAAATAATTCCATTTACCCGAAAATACATTAAAATAATAATATATTTACTCAATTTCTTATTTAAATAATTTATTAAATTATTTAATTAATATTACACAAATAATTGTATAATTCAATTTCTCACTCTCATAAATCATTTACAATGATTTATTTAATTATAGAATATATTCATTTAATATATTCAATTACAATTTAAAATTTCTCAATTAATTTAAACCCTTTATATATATGTACATATATAAGAAATTAAATATTGTACAATATATATAATTACTAATCTCCTTTAATTAATTCAACTACTTTATATAATTATAATTATATAATTTACATAATTATTCCTCACAAATAATTTATCAACAATTTGCATAATTGTTGATTAATGAATAAATTAATTCCACAATAAACCTTTTAATTCAATTCGGATTAATTTAATATTAATCTATCTATTTATCACAATTTAATTAACCATTAAATTATGTTACTAAATGTGCACGCATATATATATTCATATAAATACATATTTAATTTACACGCAACCAAGTCGCTTAATTACATAACTCCACTAATTAATTCTCTTAATTTAATTAGACTTGTTGTTAGTCAAGTTTATTGAATTATCACTTTGCTTGCTAACGTATCAAAAATTTTGATATCACCATATCTAAGTTAGTCCGTTAAATTTAATTTGGACCTCTATTTATCTATCACTACTAGGTTATCAAACTCCAACCTTTATTAAATATTAAATATTTTATTTCTAATTTATTTAAATATCCGGGATATTACAGACTTTGGGCGCCAGTGACTAAATGTAATGCATATACAGCGGGTTGAATAGGCTGATCCCCTTGAAAACCAAACAACTCAAAGGGTCAGAGGAAACTCTGTTATACCCTAGTTAGTTCAGGGTCCTTAGTGACCACTCAGCATTTTAAGATTCAAATATTCTGTTTATTAAAATTTGAATCCTGTTTCATTCACAATTGTTATATCTATTGTTGAATCATTGCTGATATTTCCCATTCATTCATGATATATTAAATCTATATGATTGTTCTAAACTTGCTGAGCAAACTAGTTGCTCATTCTTGCTATATCATGAACCATTTTTCAGATAATCCTGATTGCTCAAAGAAGGATAAAGGAAAAGGAAAAGCCAGAGCTTAAGTTAGCTTATGCATGCTAATTAGATCTTTAATTATGTATTTACGGTTTTTAAACCTTTTGTAATTCCTTGTGATAGGAACTGTTATTATGTTAAGGTTGATAGACCCTGGTATTGTAACCTTTTGAAGGGAACCAATATGTATTATTCCGCGATATTTAAATGCAATGTATGTATTTAATTGTTAGTAATGTGTTGAATAGTGAGAACCAAACTCGAGGTTATGGAACCCGGATTTGGGGTCGTCACAGGTTGGTATCAGAGCCGTAGGTTAGAAACGTTAGGATTTGCGAAACCTAAGTTATAACCTTAGTATTAAACTCATATCGAGTGCGTTAGGGGATGAATCAGGGAGATTCATCATGTTGTGTATTTTTGGAGATGGATTGAGAAAATCCATCGAGCCGAGATGTACATGATAAAATATCATTTCATTTCATCAATGAATATATTTTATTGCTGTACTAACGTGTGTTGTTGTAAGACCCCGAATTTTATGAAATACAAAATTTAATTTTTCTTCATATAGATATTTTTTTTAAACAGTAAGTGGTTAAATCGATAAAGTTAAAAGTTAAGGATGTTATGTGCAAATTTTATTTTGTCGGACAATATTCGCTTTGTCGGGGAATATTCGTTTGGTCGGGGAATATTCGTTTGGTCCGACGGCGCCGAAATAACAAATTATTGGTGGACCCCACAACGGAATATTTGTCGGATATAGAAAACGACAGAAATAACCTTTTTAAATAAAAATAGTCAACGGAACTGTTAAAATACCGGTGATAAAAGAATAGTAGCATACGGTAGTTATTGGTATTTTCTGTAGCACTCGGTACTCTACAGTAACACACGGTATTGCATAGTGTCTCATATTTTTGGTCTGATAATTGACACCGTAACTGTTACGCATCATTTCATCGATAATTGTCACTGCATAATATTTTATATTATCAATTCAATAATTGTTGTTACACAGTATTTTGCATTATTGATTTAATAATTGTCATTACACTGTATTTTATATCATTGAGTCAATAATTGTTGTTGCACTGTTTTTAAAATTATTGAACCTAATAATTGTCACAGTAACATATGCACAGTAATTCACATTATTGAATCAATAATTGTCATTACACAGTAACGTATGCTTTATTTTACATTATTGTTATCTCTATTATGATGTTATTTAAACAGTTGTATTTCATTAATTTATTGACTTGATATCTAAGAGCTAACTATACTGTATTTATAACAATTAGTCATAATAATTGAATTGATAAAGTTATTTGTTTATAATATAAAGTTAGGTGATTATTAGGTGATATGAAATGAATGGTGTAGATTAAAGTGTGAATTATTGTTGAATAATTGAATTGATTTGTTTATAATATAAAGTTAGGTGATTATTAGGTGATATGAAATGAATGGTGTAGATTAAAGTGTGAATTATTGTTGAATAATTAAATTGATTTGTTTATAATATAAAGTTAGGTGATTATTAGGTGATATGAAATGAATGGTGTAGATTAAAGATAATATAATATTTGAAATGGATGGTGTAGATTAAAAGATGATCTTTAAATGAATGGTTTAGATTAAATGAATGATAAGATTTTTGGCTATAAATAGAAGCCTTAACTTAAGGATTTTTCATAAACTTCCTTACTTGTTCTTTCTTTCTCTCTCTAAATACTTCTTGTGAAAGTTCTCTCTAAGTGTGCTTAAGTCATCTTGAGTATTTGTGAAGATCTATAAGTATACGTGTACTGTTCAAGTTAATCAACCTCATTTAAATCAATATTCAGTCACGTGTTGAGGTAAGGGATACCATCTTTTTCATCTTCCATTATTCAAACGTACTATGGTAAGGGATTATCATTATTTGATTCTCGATAATAATATTGTTTCTTCCTTACTCATAAGACGTGCCTTTTATTTCCATGTATTAAATTGTGGGAATAACCTTACGGAGCGGATTGCCGCCTGTTGGTGAATAACCTTTCGTATTCATTCATTATTAATCTCTGAGAATAACCTTACGGAGCGAATTGCCGCCTGTTTGGTGAATAACTCTTTGTACTCAAATTCTATTAAATTGTGGGAATAACCTTACGGAGCGGATTGCCGCCTGTTGGTGAATAACCTTTCGTATTCATTCATTATTAATCTCTGAGAATAACCTTACGGAGCGGATTGCCGCCTGTTTGGTGAATAACTCTTTGTACTCAAATTCTATTAAATTGTGAGAATAACCTTACGGAGCGGTTTGCCGCCTGTTGGTGAATAACCCTTTGTATTAATTTCCTTCACCTTTTGTTAATCAAACCTGCTACGGTAAGGGATATTATTTTCTTTCATACTCCTAAATCGAAATTTATTATGGAACTATTGCTTCTATAATTCCTGAAAATATTATATGTTCCATAATAGTTGAACTTCATTATTTCAACTGAACCTTCCTATTTACGTGAACCTTTCTATTGAATTGTAACCGTTATTCTGAACTGTGGATCTTGAATTTCACTCCACATCATGTTGACAATTTGGACATTATTTAAATCTGTACAAAGTAAACTTCCGATACTTATTGTTATCCTATTTCTTCTGTTCATCATTTATATCATTCTAATCATCCAAAAATCAAGCTGTTGTGAATATCTGTGGCCGGGGGCACAGATGTGATATATTTGTTGAACAGATGATAGGTTAAAGGCGATATAATAGGTTAAAGGCGATACATCTGTTCGGTGTCTTTTATGGCACGTGGTGAATGTTCTCTTTGGCCCGTAGTGCAAAGATGAACTGTTGTTTGGTATGATTATGACCAAAGGCTGAATCTGGTATAATCATGACCGTTGGTGTTATATTGAATGTCTTTGGCCCGTAGTGCAAAGATGAACTGTTGATCTGCATGATTATGATCAGGAACTGTGAATTTGTATTATCTTGACTAATGATATTTCAGATGATAAAAGTTGATGATGTTTTTCCTAAAAAGAGAACCGAGTGGACATTATAGTCTGCATTATTCTTCTAATAGATTACTCATTCCGCTGCTATTATTGATCTGAACGTTGTTTAAGAATTTAACTGCAGTTTTTGATATAAACCTTGTAGTCTATTGTATTCTATCAAGAACTCAACTGTTGAAGACTAATGATAATTTATTCGTCATTATCTTAGTCATGATATTCTTTACTGGGCTATTTGAGCTCACCCTTTCTTTTGTTCCATTGTTTTTCAACAGGAGATGAAAACATAACAGGGTCTAGCCGGGGAATGGAGTGAGGGTCCGAGGAATAGTTATCATAGTCTTCACGTTTTATAAAATAGTGTGGCAATAATAATGAAGACTTAGTTGTGTATTATTATACACTGTATTGTTGTACGTTGTGCTTTGTTGTAATAATTTTGTTGTAGTATTTTGACGACTCAAGTTTGGGCTGTGTGGGCCCAGATTTGGGGGCGTCACAGTTATTGTTTTATGTTATAGGATGGCAGAGATCGGACAGTCGAGTCGCACTGCTGAGGAGGACTATATTGATATCCATATGGATACTGCACAGCCGCTGGTGGCTGCACCCGTAGAGGAGCCAGAGTCAGATCCTGAGGAGGGGGATCGTGTGGAGCCCGTCTGGGGCGGAGTCATGAGGCCTTACAGTGAGGATGAGGCAGAGTCAGAGGAGTCTGAGGAGGAGGAGTCAGCTGATGGCATGGGCACCACTGCCGCTGACATCATAGAGGGACTGACCGATAGGAACGAGGGGCTGGAGGCAAGGGTCCAGCATCTAGAGGAGCAGAATCTGACCCACCAGCACATGGAGGATCAGTATAGGGATGCGGCTTATCAGTTCTCTGGCGAGAACGCAGAGCTGAAGGAGAGGATTGTAGGACTGGAGGATCAGGTACAGGAGTACGAGGATTCAGTGGAGCACCTTGCGGTGCTAACTCATCAGATGGTAGAGCAGGATGTAGAGCTGCAGGCTAAATTAGCAGTGGTTGAGACTAGGTTGGCAGAGGCTGAGCTGAAGGTTCAGCAGGTTCAGGCAGAGAAGGTCGCCATCCGTGCACACTGGCAGGAGGCGATAGAGGACCGTATGGAGATGGAGAGACAGCGGGATGCCGCTTATGGTCAGATGATTGAGCTAGAGGAGGAGGTCCGCGAGAAGCGGGTGAGGACGGATAGACTTAGCTACGTCTACCGATCTTCATATGGTAGGCTTCAGAGCAGGGTGCACTACTACCCAGCTGAGGAGGGTCAGTCTATGCACACCATCAGCAGGAGCGTGGTGATGGCCATCGGGGATGAGGAGTATGACGACGCGATCCGTAGGGGGATGCGCAGTCAGTAGTAGTAGTAGTTGTTTTCTAATTTCGTATGTAAATAGATGCAGTAGAACCCAACTTTTGTTTTATTAGAGGGTTAATATGTCACTAAATCCCAACTTTAGGAAGTTGTAGGATATGTCAGATCCCATCTTTTGTAGCTTCTCTGGGATAGAAGCATTTATAGCAGTATGCTTTTGATGTAAAGTGCTACGCACTACTGTTTTAGCATATAAATATAAATGCAGTCAAATTTATGTTATATGCGTGTTGAAATAATTACTTGTATGTTAGCTAAACATTGCCTAAGATACAAAATAATGAAATGAAAAAGATGTAATAAGTATAATAATGTAAATTTTTGTTTATAACAGAAAATGCCGCCACGTAGACAACCACCAAGGAACCAGGGGGTAGAAGAGTCAGTTAACAACGACGCGGGGGGTCACAATGTAGACCCTATGCAAAACTTCGTCGACATGCTAGCTGAGGCAATGCAACACAGACATCCTGTTGTAGCAAATCCACCACCACCACCACCAACTCAGTTGGCAAATTTCAAAGATTTTAAAGCGGTGGGACCGCCAGAGTTTAGGGGAACGTCGGACCCGATAGAGGCCCAGTCTTGGATAAAGGAGATAGAGAAGGCGTTCGTTATCGCAAGAGTAGCTGAGGAGCAAAAGACAGTTTTTGCTACCTACATGATGAAGGGCGAAGCCAATTTCTGGTGGGAAGCCAATCAGAATAGGGCTGGGGATGGTGTGGTGCCCTGGACAAAATTTAAGGAAATATTCGACGAGAATTATTTCCCGAAAAGTATGAAAAGTAGGATGGAGGTAAGGTTTCTAGAACTGAAACAGGAGAACATGTCGGTACCCGGAGTACGCGGCAAAATTTAATGAGCTGGCCAGGTTCGCTCCACATCAGGTAGACACGGAGGAACGCAAGGCCAGGAGGTTCGAGAATGGATTGAGACCTTGGATATTCAACAAGGTAGCAGTACTGCAGATTGACTCGTTCGCAACTTTGCTAGAGAAGTCAATCATTGCTGAAGGAGGAAGTGACGCGTTAACCAAGTACAACCAGGAGAGAAACAAGAAGAAAAATGAAGGGGGAAGCAAGAACAGCAACAGTGGAGGCAATAATAACAACAATAATAACAACAAGCGCAAATGGGACAACAGCAGCAACGACAAGAGCTCGGGAAATCAACAAGGAAGTGTTCAGAAAAAGCCAGCATGCAATATATGTGGAAAGAACCACTTCGGAGAGTGCAGGAAAGGGAAGAATACATGCTACAATTGTGGTCAGGTGGGACATATTTCTCCAAATTGTCCCCTCCCAAAGAAAGTGAGATGCTTTTCTTGCGGAGCATCTGACCACCTGATAAAGGATTGCCCTAAGAAGAAGAATGACGGGGGTAGCGGCTACAGGGGCAATAACAGCAAATTGGCTATCGGGGGACCGGTACCACAGAACAAGCCGACAGCCCGGACTTTCAATATGACGGTACAGGATGCCGTGGGGTCAAAAGACGTGGTGTCAGGTATTATTCCGATCAATAATATAAATGCATATGTATTGTTTGATTCGGGTGCTACCTGTTCATTTGTGTCTGATGATTTCGCTAGACGATTAGAGTTGCCTAGGGACAAACTAGAAAACTCAATGAACATAGAAGTTGCTAATAAAGAAGTGATTCCGGTAGAGTACATACATAGAAATTGTTGTGCTGAAATCAGGGGTCAGAAATTAAATGTGAATCTAATTCCAATACGTCTGGGGGAATTTGATGTAATACTTGGGATGGATTGGTTGTTTAACCACGGGGCGATAATTGATTGTCAGAAGAAGTGCATACACCTTAAGACACCAAATAAGTCTAAGGTCGTATTTTATGGCAGCAAATCGTCAAGACAGTCTTCTTGTCTGACGATGATGCAGGCCAAGAAATTATTGAAGAAAGGTTGTGTAGGGTATTTGGCTCATGTGGTTGACACACAAGTGGTGAGTCCCGAGATGGAGCAAAAACCAGTAGTTAGGGAGTTTACGGATGTTTTTCCAGATGTACTGCCGGGTTTACCGCCGGACAGGGAGATAGAATTTGTGATTGATTTAGTACCGGGGACAGCACCGATATCGAAAGCACCATATAGGATGGCTCCGGTAGAACTGAAGGAATTGATGGTGCAATTGCAGGAGTTGTTAGATAATAAGTACATTCAGCCAAGTGTTTCTCCATGGGGAGGACCGGTGCTGTTTGTAAAGAAGAAGGATGGGTCGATGAGATTGTGTATGGATTATAGAGAGCTGAATAAGGTGACAATTAAGAACAAGTACCCGTTACCACGAATTGACGATCTTTTCGATCAATTGAAAGGGGCGAAGTACTTTTCAAAGATTGACTTAAGGACTGGTTATCATCAGTTGAAAGTCAGGAAGGAGGATATACCCAAGACGGCATTCAGAACTCGATATGGGCATTATGAGTTTCTGGTGATGTCGTTTGGACTAACGAATGCTCCAGCCGCATTTATGGACATGATGAACAGAATATTCAAGCAATACTTGGATAAATTTGTAGTCGTGTTCATTGATGATATTTTGGTGTATTCGAAAACGGAGGAAGAGCATGCTGAACACCTAAGATTGGTGTTGGAGATTTTACGGAAGGAGCGGTTGTACGCTAAGTTTTCAAAGTGTGAATTCTGGTTGGAGAGAGTTCAATTTTTAGGTCATGTTATTGACAAGGAGGGAGTTTTGGTTGATCCGGCGAAGGTTGAATCGGTGATGAATTGGGAACAACCAAGGACGCCGACAGAAGTAAGAAGTTTCTTAGGGCTAGCGGGTTACTATCGGAGATTCATTCAAGACTTCTCAAAGATAGCAACACCGTTGACCAACTTAACAAGAAAGACGGTAAAATACTTGTGGACGGGAAAGTGTGAGGAAAGTTTTCAGGAGTTAAAGAAAAGACTTAGTGAAGCACCTGTATTGACCTTACCAGACGATACAGGAGGTTTTACGGTCTACAGTGATGCATCGCATAAGGGGCTTGGCTGTGTGCTTATGCAAAACGGCAAAGTCGTTGCGTATGCGTCCAGACAATTAAAAGATTATGAGAAGGGATATCCTACCCACGACTTGGAGCTGGCAGCGGTAGTGTTTGCCCTTAAAATTTGGAGACATTATCTGTACGGAGAAAAATGTGAGATATTCACAGACCATAAGAGTCTGAAGTATATCTTCACACAGAAGGAGCTGAATATGAGGCAACGGAGATGGTTGGAATTGATCAAAGATTATGATTGTGAAATTCTATATCATCCCGGCAAGGCCAACGTAGTAGCGGATGCTCTGAGTAGAAAGAGCAGGGAGAAATTGTTCATATTGACAGATCAAGAACAATTGGTTCAAGAGATGGCTCGAATGGAGTTGGAAGTGAGAAGTCCAAACGAGTCAATAGAAGTCGAGGTGAGCCCAACCTTGTTAGATAGGGTGAAAGAGGCTCAAGACAAAGATGAGGAATGTGACAGAATCCGGAAGAGGATGACCGATGGAGAAGAGGTCAAGTTTAAAATTGATAGCATGGGATTGCTGAGATTTGAAAATCGTGTTTGGGTACCGCTAGTGCCTGAATTACGAGAGGAAATTTTGCAAGAGGCTCACAGTACTAGATACTCGATACATCCGGGAAGTACGAAGATGTATCAAGATCTACGTCAGCATTTTTGGTGGCCGAATTTAAAGAGGGAGGTTGCAGAATGTGTCAGCCGATGCCTAACTTGTCAGAGGGTAAAGGCCGAACATCAGAGACCAAGTGGATTGTTACAGCCGTTAGAAATTCCTGAATGGAAATGGGAGCATATCACAATGGATTTTGTGGTAGGACTTCCAGCAACACAGAAGGGATATGACGCAATTTGGGTGATTGTAGATCGGCTAACAAAGTCAGCGCACTTTTTGCCGATCAAGATTAGGTTCAGTTTGGATCAGTTGGCCAAATTGTACATCAAAGAGATAGTTTCAAGACATGGGGTGCCGGTATCGATTGTGTCAGACAGAGATCCGCGCTTCACGTCAAAATTTTGGAGGAGTCTTCAGGAGAGATTGGGAACACAGTTGAGAATGAGTACAGCGTATCATCCGCAGACCGATGGGCAAAGTGAGAGAACAATTCAGACATTGGAAGATATGCTCAGGGCCTGCGTGATAGATTTCAAGGGCAGTTGGGAAATCCATCTACCACTAGTTGAGTTTGCATATAACAACAGTTATCATGCAAGCATAGGTATGCCGCCTTACGAAGCTTTATATGGCAGAAAATGCAGAACACCTCTATGTTGGGATGAGGTAGGAGAACGCCGACTGTTGGGGCCAGAATTGGTTCAACAGACGGTAGAAATTATCAAGGTAATAAGAGCTCGGTTAGTAGCAGCTGAAGACCGTCAAAAGAAATACGCCGATTTACATCGACAGAAACGAGACTTCGAAGTGGGGAGTTTTGTGTTCATTAAGGTATCTCCCTGGAAAGGGAAGATCAGATTTGGAAAGAAGGGGAAATTGAGTCCAAGGTTCATAGGACCGTTCGAAATATTGAGAAGAGTGGGTGAAGTAGCATACGAGGTAGCTTTACCTCCTAAATTGGAACATATTCACAATGTGTTTCACGTGTCGGTATTGCGGCCATACAAACCAGACTACAAGCACGTTATCTCCTATGAACCAATTCAAGTCGGGAAGGATTTATCATATGAAGAAGTTCCTGTTCAGATACTCGATAGGAAGGAACAGAAACTGAGAAATAAGATAATTCATTCTGTCAAAGTACTTTGGAGGAATCACGCCATTGAAGAAGCTACGTGGGAATTAGAGGAGGAAATGAGGACAAATTACCCGTTTTTATTTGAGTAACCTTATTTTACAATTCCGAGGACGGAATTTTTATAAGGAGGGGAGAATGTAATGTCCTAGAATTTCCACATCTTTATTAATTAAATTATTAATTTAATTTTCAACGAGTTAGTTTTATGAGATTATTTAAATCTTTTTATGTGATTAATTAATTATGTGATTAAATAATTATGTAATTAATTACTAAAATTAATTAAAGGGGGTCACTAATATGTTATTAAATTAGTGAACAAACCCTAAAGTTTTAATATCAAAATAATTGATAAGTTTCCTATTAATTAAATATTCAATTAAATTGAATATAATGAGTGAATTAAATATAATAAATTAATTAATATGATTATTAATTAATGTAAATAATGTGAAATGTTAATAATAATATTTATTAGTCCATTTGGTAATTTAATACTTATGGGTTAAAATATTTAATTATTTATTCAATCTAATTATTTATTTAACATGGATTGAATAATTAATGTGTAAATTATTAAATTAGCCCAACATGGGTCAATTAGTAGCCCAAGTGGGGAATAATAAAATTTGACAATTTAGTAGCCCAAACAATTTAATAGAAGCCCAATTGGTATTTTAAATTAAAGCCCAATGATTGGCCCACTTGGAAAAACAATTAAATAACTTATTAATTAATTAAAATAAGAAAAGTGAATTGATTTTTGGGACTTTTTGAAGTCCATCAGCCGACATAATGGGGTGAGGAGGAGAGAGAGTGTATTGTTATTATTTTTATTATTAGTATTATTATTTGATTTTCATTTATTTAATTAAAAGGGTTGCTTGTTTTCTTTTTGTAGTACATGCACCATGCTTCTTTTCACCTAATGTGGTTAACTTGTGTAAGTATCCAATGGGTGCATGATGGGCTAAAATTATTAGATATAATTTATGTATCTAGTAATATTTCAAGTATACTTGAAATGTGAGATATACTTCATTTTATTTTTCAAGCAAAAGAGAGCTAGAGAGAGTTTGAGAGCAAAATATTTTGAGAGAGAGCAAGAGAAGGAGAAGGAGTGCTAAGCTAGTGCATGTCATCTTCTTTCACAACATACTTTGGGAGAAAAAGAAGAATAGCCATTAAATCAAGGTAATGGTTATTTTAAATGAAATTTTGTTTTTAAATAAAATAAATCATCATGTTAGTATAAACATGTTAATATGGTTATTAATGTGTAGTTGTAATATTTATGCCATGCTTGAGTTTAATATGTTTGGTTTGTATTTTGGTATATTTTATATGCTAAAATATGTATTTAGTAGTGTGTAAACAAGTTTTGAAATATATTACCAAAAATATTTTTGTAAAACTTAGGTTTGATGTTCTAATATTATAGAACATTAAATCATGAGAAAAACAAAGTTTGAATCACTTAAAATGGAGTTATACACAAAAAGATATGATTTATGGTAGTTTATATGATGTAAAAATTTTTATAAAAAAATAATGATATTAAATCATGAAAAATTATTTTTTCATGTTATAAATTAATATAAGGTGATTGGTAATTTTTTTGGATTTTTATTGAGCATTTAAAGCTTACTTGATGGTATAATTTTTATTAAAGTGGGTATTTTCTGGTCACTGTTCACGTTCTGCGGGAAGAAAAAATTTTAAGGCTTTCCGCGCAATGCGCGGCTGCCACTGTTCACCGAGGACGCGGAGCCAAACGACGTCGTTTGGCGTCCGTGAAATTTTACTCCGCGCGTTATGCGCGGAGGCCATTTCCGGGGTTTCAAAAACGACGCCGTTTTGGTCCTGCATCGGCTTACGCGCGCAATGCGCGAGAAACTGTTTTTCGGCGAAATTACCATTTTGCCCCTCCGTGTTTTTTTCGGCAGAATTACCATTCTGCCCTCGGTTCAGTTTTCGAATTATTTACGAAATTGCCATCGGTCCGGTTTTTCAACTTAATTACGAAAATGCCATTCGGGTTAATTTTAATTAATTTAAATATTTAAAAATTAATTTAAAATTATAACAAAAATAATAATAATACAAAAATAATATTGGGGAGGATATTTTTCATAAAGTTTAATATTTAAATATTTTAAATATTAATCTAGTTAGCTAAACCATGGTTAGGTTAAATAAATTTATTATTTATTTATTATTTTAAATGTTAATAATAAATAAAGATGATAAATTAGCAATTATTATTTAATGCCTATTAAATAATATTTAAAGAGAGATAAAATTTATAAATTATTTATTTATTATTTAAATATTATTAAATAATAAATAAAGATAATTAAGTAATTAATTATTATTTAATTAACCTTAAATAATGATTAATGGAAATTAAGTTATTAGAGTAATAATTTATTATTTAATTTAAATAATAAATAAGAATGATTTGATTATTATTTAACCTTAAATAATAATTAAAATTAATTAAATAATTAATTATTATTTAATTGACATTAAATAATAATTAAAGAGGATTAAGATTAGTAAACTATTATTTAATTTCCTTAATTAAATAATAAGTAAGGTTAATTACTTAGTTATTTATTGGTTGATTAACATTAAATTAAATAAGATTAAAACTAAGTTAATAATTATTTATTATTTAATTATAATTAAATAATAAGTAAGTACAATTAGTTATTATTGATTTTAAATAATAACTAGAGTTAATTAATTTATATTTAATCAATATTAAATAGTAATTAAAAAGAGATTGAGTTAATAAAATAAATTGAATTGAATTAAACAATTATAATAAGTTGTTTAAGGGTTTAATAAGTGTCCAACACTTAAGAAAAATATTTTCTAACTTATTAAATTATTAACCTAAAATGATTAAGTGTCTATAAGGTTAATAATATTGTTTTGACTAATGTAAATTATGTGTTAGTACTTATGTGTGGTAAATAAGTTCGTTATTAAGCGTATAGTTATGCAAATACGCCGTACTAATTATTAGACCAACTTTATTAATGTTAGGTCTTTCAAAGCAAGTTAGTTAAAGCTAGACAATTATTGTAGCTGAGCAAACAGGCAAGTTCTCTAACCCTACTCAATTATTATCGTTGAACAAGTTTCCATACTTGTATTTATTGTTAAAGCTTGCAGTGGTTTAATTATTTAAAATTATTCCACATCCATATTGTTTATACAATCGCACTTAGTGCATTTGAAGCTTATTAGTTCTTGATTCATGAACTGTATTAAAAATGTCTTAAGCTAATAATTCAGCTAGACATTACGTTTCTAAATTCAATAACTTGAATACTTTTAAAAGCTTATCCAAACCATTGTTGGGTGCGGATTTCTTATATTAAGTCTGAGAATTGAACAACCCTAAATTAGGGGATTTTGTGTCGGGAAACCGACTTTGGGCGCCAGTGACTAAATGTAATGCATATACAGCGGGTTGAATAGGCTGATCCCCTTGAAAACCAAACAACTCAAAGGGTCAGAGGAAACTCTGTTATACCCTAGTTAGTTCAGGGTCCTTAGTGACCACTCAGCATTTTAAGATTCAAATATTCTGTTTATTAAAATTTGAATCCTGTTTCATTCACAATTGTTATATCTATTGTTGAATCATTGCTGATATTTCCCATTCATTCATGATATATTAAATCTATATGATTGTTCTAAACTTGCTGAGCAAACTAGTTGCTCATTCTTGCTATATCATGAACCATTTTTCAGATAATCCTGATTGCTCAAAGAAGGATAAAGGAAAAGGAAAAGCCAGAGCTTAAGTTAGCTTATGCATGCTAATTAGATCTTTAATTATGTATTTACGGTTTTTAAACCTTTTGTAATTCCTTGTGATAGGAACTGTTATTATGTTAAGGTTGATAGACCCTGGTATTGTAACCTTTTGAAGGGAACCAATATGTATTATTCCGCGATATTTAAATGCAATGTATGTATTTAATTGTTAGTAATGTGTTGAATAGTGAGAACCAAACTCGAGGTTATGGAACCTGGATTTGGGGTCGTCACAGGTTGGTATCAGAGCCGTAGGTTAGAAACGTTAGGATTTGCGAAACCTAAGTTATAACCTTAGTATTAAACTCATATCGAGTGCGTTAGGGGATGAATCAGGGAGATTCATCATGTTGTGTATTTTTGGAGATGGATTGAGAAAATCCATCGAGCCGAGATGTACATGATAAAATATCATTTCATTTCATCAATGAATATATTTTATTGCTGTACTAACGTGTGTTGTTGTAAGACCCCGAATTTTATGAAATACAAAATTTAATTTTTCTTCATATAGATATTTTTTTTAAACAGTAAGTGGTTAAATCGATAAAGTTAAAAGTTAAGGATGTTATGTGCAAATTTTATTTTGTCGGACAATATTCGCTTTGTCGGGGAATATTCGTTTGGTCGGGGAATATTCGTTTGGTCCGACGGCGCCGAAATAACAAATTATTGGTGGACCCCACAACGGAATATTTGTCGGATATAGAAAACGACAGAAATAACCTTTTTAAATAAAAATAGTCAACGGAACTGTTAAAATACCGGTGATAAAAGAATAGTAGCATACGGTAGTTATTGGTATTTTCTGTAGCACTCGGTACTCTACAGTAACACACGGTATTGCATAGTGTCTCATATTTTTGGTCTGATAATTGACACCGTAACTGTTACGCATCATTTCATCGATAATTGTCACTGCATAATATTTTATATTATCAATTCAATAATTGTTGTTACACAGTATTTTGCATTATTGATTTAATAATTGTCATTACACTGTATTTTATATCATTGAGTCAATAATTGTTGTTGCACTGTTTTTAAAATTATTGAACCTAATAATTGTCACAGTAACATATGCACAGTAATTCACATTATTGAATCAATAATTGTCATTACACAGTAACGTATGCTTTATTTTACATTATTGTTATCTCTATTATGATGTTATTTAAACAGTTGTATTTCATTAATTTATTGACTTGATATCTAAGAGCTAACTATACTGTATTTATAACAATTAGTCATAATAATTGAATTGATAAAGTTATTTGTTTATAATATAAAGTTAGGTGATTATTAGGTGATATGAAATGAATGGTGTAGATTAAAGTGTGAATTATTGTTGAATAATTGAATTGATTTGTTTATAATATAAAGTTAGGTGATTATTAGGTGATATGAAATGAATGGTGTAGATTAAAGTGTGAATTATTGTTGAATAATTAAATTGATTTGTTTATAATATAAAGTTAGGTGATTATTAGGTGATATGAAATGAATGGTGTAGATTAAAGATAATATAATATTTGAAATGGATGGTGTAGATTAAAAGATGATCTTTAAATGAATGGTTTAGATTAAATGAATGATAAGATTTTTGGCTATAAATAGAAGCCTTAACTTAAGGATTTTTCATAAACTTCCTTACTTGTTCTTTCTTTCTCTCTCTAAATACTTCTTGTGAAAGTTCTCTCTAAGTGTGCTTAAGTCATCTTGAGTATTTGTGAAGATCTATAAGTATACGTGTACTGTTCAAGTTAATCAACCTCATTTAAATCAATATCCAGTCACGTGTTGAGGTAAGGGATACCATCTTTTTCATCTTCCATTATTCAAACGTACTATGGTAAGGGATTATCATTATTTGATTCTCGATAATAATATTGTTTCTTCCTTACTCATAAGACGTGCCTTTTATTTCCATGTATTAAATTGTGGGAATAACCTTACGGAGCGGATTGCCGCCTGTTGGTGAATAACCTTTCGTATTCATTCATTATTAATCTCTGAGAATAACCTTACGGAGCGAATTGCCGCCTGTTTGGTGAATAACTCTTTGTACTCAAATTCTATTAAATTGTGGGAATAACCTTACGGAGCGGATTGCCGCCTGTTGGTGAATAACCTTTCGTATTCATTCATTATTAATCTCTGAGAATAACCTTACGGAGCGGATTGCCGCCTGTTTGGTGAATAACTCTTTGTACTCAAATTCTATCAAATTGTGGGAATAACCTTACGGAGCGGTTTGCCGCCTGTTGGTGAATAACCCTTTGTATTAATTTCCTTCACCTTTTGTTAATCAAACCTGCTACGGTAAGGGATATTATTTTCTTTCATACTCCTAAATCGAAATTTATTATGGAACTATTGCTTCTATAATTCCTGAAAATATTATATGTTCCATAATAGTTGAACTTCATTATTTCAACTGAACCTTCCTATTTACGTGAACCTTTCTATTGAATTGTAACCGTTATTCTGAACTGTGGATCTTGAATTTCACTCCACATCATGTTGACAATTTGGACATTATTTGAATCTGTACAAAGTAAACTTCCGATACTTATTGTTATCCTATTTCTTCTGTTCATCATTTATATCATTCTAATCATCCAAAAATCAAGCTGTTGTGAATATCTGTGGCCGGGGGCACAGATGTGATATATTTGTTGAACAAATGATAGGTTAAAGGCGATATAATAGGTTAAAGGCGATACATCTGTTCGGTGTCTTTTATGGCACGTGGTGAATGTTCTCTTTGGCCCGTAGTGCAAAGATGAACTGTTGTTTGGTATGATTATGACCAAAGGCTGAATCTGGTATAATCATGACCGTTGGTGTTATATTGAATGTCTTTGGCCCGTAGTGCAAAGATGAACTGTTGATCTGCATGATTATGATCAGGAACTGTGAATTTGTATTATCTTGACTAATGATATTTCAGATGATAAAAGTTGATGATGTTTTTCCTAAAAAGAGAACCGAGTGGACATTATAGTCTGCATTATTCTTCTAATAGATTACTCATTCCGCTGCTATTATTGATCTGAACGTTGTTTAAGAATTTAACTGCAGTTTTTGATATAAACCTTGTAGTCTATTGTATTCTATCAAGAACTCAACTGTTGAAGACTAATGATAATTTATTCGTCATTATCTTAGTCATGATATTCTTTACTGGGCTATTTGAGCTCACCCTTTCTTTTGTTCCATTGTTTTTCAACAGGAGATGAAAACATAACAGGGTCTAGCCGGGGAATGGAGTGAGGGTCCGAGGAATAGTTATCATAGTCTTCACGTTTTATAAAATAGTGTGGCAATAATAATGAAGACTTAGTTGTGTATTATTATACACTGTATTGTTGTACGTTGTGCTTTGTTGTAATAATTTTGTTGTAGTATTTTGACGACTCAAGTTTGGGCTGTGTGGGCCCAGATTTGGGGGCGTCACAGTTATTGTTTTATGTTATAGGATGGCAGAGATCGGACAGTCGAGTCGCACTGCTGAGGAGGACTATATTGATATCCATATGGATACTGCACAGCCGCTGGTGGCTGCACCCGTAGAGGAGCCAGAGTCAGATCCTGAGGAGGGGGATCGTGTGGAGCCCGTCTGGGGCGGAGTCATGAGGCCTTACAGTGAGGATGAGGCAGAGTCAGAGGAGTCTGAGGAGGAGGAGTCAGCTGATGGCATGGGCACCACTGCCGCTGACATCATAGAGGGACTGACCGATAGGAACGAGGGGCTGGAGGCAAGGGTCCAGCATCTAGAGGAGCAGAATCTGACCCACCAGCACATGGAGGATCAGTATAGGGATGCGGCTTATCAGTTCTCTGGCGAGAACGCAGAGCTGAAGGAGAGGATTGTAGGACTGGAGGATCAGGTACAGGAGTACGAGGATTCAGTGGAGCACCTTGCGGTGCTAACTCATCAGATGGTAGAGCAGGATGTAGAGCTGCAGGCTAAATTAGCAGTGGTTGAGACTAGGTTGGCAGAGGCTGAGCTGAAGGTTCAGCAGGTTCAGGCAGAGAAGGTCGCCATCCGTGCACACTGGCAGGAGGCGATAGAGGACCGTATGGAGATGGAGAGACAGCGGGATGCCGCTTATGGTCAGATGATTGAGCTAGAGGAGGAGGTCCGCGAGAAGCGGGTGAGGACGGATAGACTTAGCTACGTCTACCGATCTTCATATGGTAGGCTTCAGAGCAGGGTGCACTACTACCCAGCTGAGGAGGGTCAGTCTATGCACACCATCAGCAGGAGCGTGGTGATGGCCATCGGGGATGAGGAGTATGACGACGCGATCCGTAGGGGGATGCGCAGTCAGTAGTAGTAGTAGTAGTTGTTTTCTAATTTCGTATGTAAATAGATGCAGTAGAACCCAACTTTTGTTTTATTAGAGGGTTAATATGTCACTAAATCCCAACTCTAGGAAGTTGTAGGATATGTCAGATCCCATCTTTTGTAGCTTCTCTGGGATAGAAGCATTTATAGCAGTATGCTTTTGATGTAAAGTGCTACGCACTACTGTTTTAGCATATAAATATAAATGCAGTCAAATTTATGTTATATGCGTGTTGAAATAATTACTTGTATGTTAGCTAAACATTGCCTAAGATACAAAATAATGAAATGAAAAAGATGTAATAAGTATAATAATGTAAATTTTTGTTTATAACAGAAAATGCCGCCACGTAGACAACCACCAAGGAACCAGGGGGTAGAAGAGTCAGTTAACAACGACGCGGGGGGTCACAATGTAGACCCTATGCAAAACTTCGTCGACATGCTAGCTGAGGCAATGCAACACAGACATCCTGTTGTAGCAAATCCACCACCACCACCACCAACTCAGTTGGCAAATTTCAAAGATTTTAAAGCGGTGGGACCGCCAGAGTTTAGGGGAACGTCGGACCCGATAGAGGCCCAGTCTTGGATAAAGGAGATAGAGAAGGCGTTCGTTATCGCAAGAGTAGCTGAGGAGCAAAAGACAGTTTTTGCTACCTACATGATGAAGGGCGAAGCCAATTTCTGGTGGGAAGCCAATCAGAATAGGGCTGGGGATGGTGTGGTGCCCTGGACAAAATTTAAGGAAATATTCGACGAGAATTATTTCCCGAAAAGTATGAAAAGTAGGATGGAGGTAAGGTTTCTAGAACTGAAACAGGAGAACATGTCGGTACCGGAGTACGCGGCAAAATTTAATGAGCTGGCCAGGTTCGCTCCACATCAGGTAGACACGGAGGAACGCAAGGCCAGGAGGTTCGAGAATGGATTGAGACCTTGGATATTCAACAAGGTAGCAGTACTGCAGATTGACTCGTTCGCAACTTTGCTAGAGAAGTCAATCATTGCTGAAGGAGGAAGTGACGCGTTAACCAAGTACAACCAGGAGAGAAACAAGAAGAAAAATGAAGGGGGAAGCAAGAACAGCAACAGTGGAGGCAATAATAACAACAATAATAACAACAAGCGCAAATGGGACAACAGCAGCAACGACAAGAGCTCGGGAAATCAACAAGGAAGTGTTCAGAAAAAGCCAGCATGCAATATATGTGGAAAGAACCACTTCGGAGAGTGCAGGAAAGGGAAGAATACATGCTACAATTGTGGTCAGGTGGGACATATTTCTCCAAATTGTCCCCTCCCAAAGAAAGTGAGATGCTTTTCTTGCGGAGCATCTGACCACCTGATAAAGGATTGCCCTAAGAAGAAGAATGACGGGGGTAGCGGCTACAGGGGCAATAACAGCAAATTGGCTATCGGGGGACCGGTACCACAGAACAAGCCGACAGCCCGGACTTTCAATATGACGGTACAGGATGCCGTGGGGTCAAAAGACGTGGTGTCAGGTATTATTCCGATCAATAATATAAATGCATATGTATTGTTTGATTCGGGTGCTACCTGTTCATTTGTGTCTGATGATTTCGCTAGACGATTAGAGTTGCCTAGGGACAAACTAGAAAACTCAATGAACATAGAAGTTGCTAATAAAGAAGTGATTCCGGTAGAGTACATACATAGAAATTGTTGTGCTGAAATCAGGGGTCAGAAATTAAATGTGAATCTAATTCCAATACGTCTGGGGGAATTTGATGTAATACTTGGGATGGATTGGTTGTTTAACCACGGGGCGATAATTGATTGTCAGAAGAAGTGCATACACCTTAAGACACCAAATAAGTCTAAGGTCGTATTTTATGGCAGCAAATCGTCAAGACAGTCTTCTTGTCTGACGATGATGCAGGCCAAGAAATTATTGAAGAAAGGTTGTGTAGGGTATTTGGCTCATGTGGTTGACACACAAGTGGTGAGTCCCGAGATGGAGCAAATACCAGTAGTTAGGGAGTTTACGGATGTTTTTCCAGATGTACTGCCGGGTTTACCGCCGGACAGGGAGATAGAATTTGTGATTGATTTAGTACCGGGGACAGCACCGATATCGAAAGCACCATATAGGATGGCTCCGGTAGAACTGAAGGAATTGATGGTGCAATTGCAGGAGTTGTTAGATAATAAGTACATTCAGCCAAGTGTTTCTCCATGGGGAGCACCGGTGCTGTTTGTAAAGAAGAAGGATGGATCGATGAGATTGTGTATGGATTATAGAGAGCTGAATAAGGTGACAATTAAGAACAAGTACCCGTTACCACGAATTGACGATCTTTTCGATCAATTGAAAGGGGCGAAGTACTTTTCAAAGATTGACTTAAGGACTGGTTATCATCAGTTGAAAGTCAGGAAGGAGGATATACCCAAGACGGCATTCAGAACTCGATATGGGCATTATGAGTTTCTGGTGATGTCGTTTGGACTAACGAATGCTCCAGCCGCATTTATGGACATGATGAACAGAATATTCAAGCAATACTTGGATAAATTTGTAGTCGTGTTCATTGATGATATTTTGGTGTATTCGAAAACGGAGGAAGAGCATGCTGAACACCTAAGATTGGTGTTGGAGATTTTACGGAAGGAGCGGTTGTACGCTAAGTTTTCAAAGTGTGAATTCTGGTTGGAGAGAGTTCAATTTTTAGGTCATGTTATTGACAAGGAGGGAGTTTTGGTTGATCCGGCGAAGGTTGAATCGGTGATGAATTGGGAACAACCAAGGACGCCGACAGAAGTAAGAAGTTTCTTAGGGCTAGCGGGTTACTATCGGAGATTCATTCAAGACTTCTCAAAGATAGCAACACCGTTGACCAACTTAACAAGAAAGACAGTAAAATACTTGTGGACGGGAAAGTGTGAGGAAAGTTTTCAGGAGTTAAAGAAAAGACTTAGTGAAGCACCTGTATTGACCTTACCAGACGATACAGGAGGTTTTACGGTCTACAGTGATGCATCGCATAAGGGGCTTGGCTGTGTGCTTATGCAAAACGGCAAAGTCGTTGCGTATGCGTCCAGACAATTAAAAGATTATGAGAAGGGATATCCTACCCACGACTTGGAGCTGGCAGCGGTAGTGTTTGCCCTTAAAATTTGGAGACATTATCTGTACGGAGAAAAATGTGAGATATTCACAGACCATAAGAGTCTGAAGTATATCTTCACACAGAAGGAGCTGAATATGAGGCAACGGAGATGGTTGGAATTGATCAAAGATTATGATTGTGAAATTCTATATCATCCCGGCAAGGCCAACGTAGTAGCGGATGCTCTGAGTAGAAAGAGCAGGGAGAAATTGTTCATATTGACAGATCAAGAACAATTGGTTCAAGAGATGGCTCGAATGGAGTTGGAAGTGAGAAGTCCAAACGAGTCAATAGAAGTCGAGGTGAGCCCAACCTTGTTAGATAGGGTGAAAGAGGCTCAAGACAAAGATGAGGAATGTGACAGAATCCGGAAGAGGATGACCGATGGAGAAGAGGTCAAGTTTAAAATTGATAGCATGGGATTGCTGAGATTTGAAAATCGTGTTTGGGTACCGCTAGTGCCTGAATTACGAGAGGAAATTTTGCAAGAGGCTCACAGTACTAGATACTCGATACATCCGGGAAGTACGAAGATGTATCAAGATCTACGTCAGCATTTTTGGTGGCCGAATTTAAAGAGGGAGGTTGCAGAATGTGTCAGCCGATGCCTAACTTGTCAGAGGGTAAAGGCCGAACATCAGAGACCAAGTGGATTGTTACAGCCGTTAGAAATTCCTGAATGGAAATGGGAGCATATCACAATGGATTTTGTGGTAGGACTTCCAGCAACACAGAAGGGATATGACGCAATTTGGGTGATTGTAGATCGGCTAACAAAGTCAGCGCACTTTTTGCCGATCAAGATTAGGTTCAGTTTGGATCAGTTGGCCAAATTGTACATCAAAGAGATAGTTTCAAGACATGGGGTGCCGGTATCGATTGTGTCAGACAGAGATCCGCGCTTCACGTCAAAATTTTGGAGGAGTCTTCAGGAGAGATTGGGAACACAGTTGAGAATGAGTACAGCGTATCATCCGCAGACCGATGGGCAAAGTGAGAGAACAATTCAGACATTGGAAGATATGCTCAGGGCCTGCGTGATAGATTTCAAGGGCAGTTGGGAAATCCATCTACCACTAGTTGAGTTTGCATATAACAACAGTTATCATGCAAGCATAGGTATGCCGCCTTACGAAGCTTTATATGGCAGAAAATGCAGAACACCTCTATGTTGGGATGAGGTAGGAGAACGCCGACTGTTGGGGCCAGAATTGGTTCAACAGACGGTAGAAATTATCAAGGTAATAAGAGCTCGGTTAGTAGCAGCTGAAGACCGTCAAAAGAAATACGCCGATTTACATCGACAGAAACGAGACTTCGAAGTGGGGAGTTTTGTGTTCATTAAGGTATCTCCCTGGAAAGGGAAGATCAGATTTGGAAAGAAGGGGAAATTGAGTCCAAGGTTCATAGGACCGTTCGAAATATTGAGAAGAGTGGGTGAAGTAGCATACGAGGTAGCTTTACCTCCTAAATTGGAACATATTCACAATGTGTTTCACGTGTCGGTATTGCGGCCATACAAACCAGACTACAAGCACGTTATCTCCTATGAACCAATTCAAGTCGGGAAGGATTTATCATATGAAGAAGTTCCTGTTCAGATACTCGATAGGAAGGAACAGAAACTGAGAAATAAGATAATTCATTCTGTCAAAGTACTTTGGAGGAATCACGCCATTGAAGAAGCTACGTGGGAATTAGAGGAGGAAATGAGGACAAATTACCCGTTTTTATTTGAGTAACCTTATTTTACAATTCCGAGGACGGAATTTTTATAAGGAGGGGAGAATGTAATGTCCTAGAATTTCCACATCTTTATTAATTAAATTATTAATTTAATTTTCAACGAGTTAGTTTTATGAGATTATTTAAATCTTTTTATGTGATTAATTAATTATGTGATTAAATAATTATGTAATTAATTACTAAAATTAATTAAAGGGGGTCACTAATATGTTATTAAATTAGTGAACAAACCCTAAAGTTTTAATATCAAAATAATTGATAAGTTTCCTATTAATTAAATATTCAATTAAATTGAATATAATGAGTGAATTAAATATAATAAATTAATTAATATGATTATTAATTAATGTAAATAATGTGAAATGTTAATAATAATATTTATTAGTCCATTTGGTAATTTAATACTTATGGGTTAAAATATTTAATTATTTATTCAATCTAATTATTTATTTAACATGGATTGAATAATTAATGTGTAAATTATTAAATTAGCCCAACATGGGTCAATTAGTAGCCCAAGTGGGGAATAATAAAATTTGACAATTTAGTAGCCCAAACAATTTAATAGAAGCCCAATTGGTATTTTAAATTAAAGCCCAATGATTGGTCCACTTGGAAAAACAATTAAATAACTTATTAATTAATTAAAATAAGAAAAGTGAATTGATTTTTGGGACTTTTTGAAGTCCATCAGCCGACATAATGGGGTGAGGAGGAGAGAGAGTGTATTGTTATTATTTTTATTATTAGTATTATTATTTGATTTTCATTTATTTAATTAAAAGGGTTGCTTGTTTTCTTTTTGTAGTACATGCACCATGCTTCTTTTCACCTAATGTGGTTAACTTGTGTAAGTATCCAATGGGTGCATGATGGGCTAAAATTATTAGATATAATTTATGTATCTAGTAATATTTCAAGTATACTTGAAATGTGAGATATACTTCATTTTATTTTTCAAGCAAAAGAGAGCTAGAGAGAGTTTGAGAGCAAAATATTTTGAGAGAGAGCAAGAGAAGGAGAAGGAGTGCTAAGCTAGTGCATGTCATCTTCTTTCACAACATACTTTGGGAGAAAAAGAAGAATAGCCATTAAATCAAGGTAATGGTTATTTTAAATGAAAATTTGTTTTTAAATAAAATAAATCATCATGTTAGTATAAATATGTTAATATGGTTATTAATGTGTAGTTGTAATATTTATGCCATGCTTGAGTTTAATATGTTTGGTTTGTATTTTGGTATATTTTATATGCTAAAATATGTATTTAGTAGTGTGTAAACAAGTTTTGAAATATATTACCAAAAATATTTTTGTAAAACTTAGGTTTGATGTTCTAATATTATAGAACATTAAATCATGAGAAAAACAAAGTTTGAATCACTTAAAATGGAGTTATACACAAAAAGATATGATTTATGGTAGTTTATATGATGTAAAATTTTTTATAAAAAAATAATGATATTAAATCATGAAAAATTATTTTTTCATGTTATAAATTAATATAAGGTGATTGGTAATTTTTTTGGATTTTTATTGAGCATTTAAAGCTTACTTGATGGTATAATTTTTATTAAAGTGGGTATTTTCTGGTCACTGTTCACGTTCTGCGGGAAGAAAAAATTTTAAGGCTTTCCGCGCAATGCGCGGCTGCCACTGTTCACCGAGGACGCGGAGCCAAACGACGTCGTTTGGCGTCCGTGAAATTTTACTCCGCGCGTTATGCGCGGAGGCCATTTCCGGGGTTTCAAAAACGACGCCGTTTTGGTCCTGCATCGGCTTACGCGCGCAATGCGCGAGAAACTGTTTTTCGGCGAAATTACCATTTTGCCCCTCCGTGTTTTTTTCGGCAGAATTACCATTCTGCCCTCGGTTCAGTTTTCGAATTATTTACGAAATTGCCATCGGTCCGGTTTTTCAACTTAATTACGAAAATGTCATTCGGGTTAATTTTAATTAATTTAAATATTTAAAAATTAATTTAAAATTATAACAAAAATAATAATAATACAAAAATAATATTGGGGAGGATATTTTTCATAAAGTTTAATATTTAAATATTTTAAATATTAATCTAGTTAGCTAAACCATGGTTAGGTTAAATAAATTTATTATTTATTTATTATTTTAAATGTTAATAATAAATAAAGATGATAAATTAGCAATTATTATTTAATGCCTATTAAATAATATTTAAAGAGAGATAAAATTTATAAATTATTTATTTATTATTTAAATATTATTAAATAATAAATAAAGATAATTAAGTAATTAATTATTATTTAATTAACCTTAAATAATGATTAATGGAAATTAAGTTATTAGAGTAATAATTTATTATTTAATTTAAATAATAAATAAGAATGATTTGATTATTATTTAACCTTAAATAATAATTAAAATTAATTAAATAATTAATTATTATTTAATTGACATTAAATAATAATTAAAGAGGATTAAGATTAGTAAACTATTATTTAATTTCCTTAATTAAATAATAAGTAAGGTTAATTACTTAGTTATTTATTGGTTGATTAACATTAAATTAAATAAGATTAAAACTAAGTTAATAATTATTTATTATTTAATTATAATTAAATAATAAGTAAGTACAATTAGTTATTATTGATTTTAAATAATAACTAGAGTTAATTAATTTATATTTAATCAATATTAAATAGTAATTAAAAAGAGATTGAGTTAATAAAATAAATTGAATTGAATTAAACAATTATAATAAGTTGTTTAAGGGTTTAATAAGTGTCCAACACTTAAGAAAAATATTTTCTAACTTATTAAATTATTAACCTAAAATGATTAAGTGTCTATAAGGTTAATAATATTGTTTTGACTAATGTAAATTATGTGTTAGTACTTATGTGTGGTAAATAAGTTCGTTATTAAGCGTATAGTTATGCAAATACGCCGTACTAATTATTAGACCAACTTTATTAATGTTAGGTCTTTCAAAGCAAGTTAGTTAAAGCTAGACAATTATTGTAGCTGAGCAAACAGGCAAGTTCTCTAACCCTACTCAATTATTATCGTTGAACAAGTTTTCATACTTGTATTTATTGTTAAAGCTTGCAGTGGTTTAATTATTTAAAATTATTCCACATCCATATTGTTTATACAATCGCACTTAGTGCATTTGAAGCTTATTAGTTCTTGATTCATGAACTGTATTAAAAATGTCTTAAGCTAATAATTCAGCTAGACATTACGTTTCTAAATTCAATAACTTGAATACTTTTAAAAGCTTATCCAAACCATTGTTGGGTGCGGATTTCTTATATTAAGTCTGAGAATTGAACAACCCTAAATTAGGGGATTTTGTGTCGGGAAATCGACTTTGGGCGCCAGTGACTAAATGTAATGCATATACAGCGGGTTGAATAGGCTGATCCCCTTGAAAACCAAACAACTCAAAGGGTCAGAGGAAACTCTGTTATACCCTAGTTAGTTCAGGGTCCTTAGTGACCACTCAGCATTTTAAGATTCAAATATTCTGTTTATTAAAATTTGAATCCTGTTTCATTCACAATTGTTATATCTATTGTTGAATCATTGCTGATATTTCCCATTCATTCATGATATATTAAATCTATATGATTGTTCTAAACTTGCTGAGCAAACTAGTTGCTCATTCTTGCTATATCATGAACCATTTTTCAGATAATCCTGATTGCTCAAAGAAGGATAAAGGAAAAGGAAAAGCCAGAGCTTAAGTTAGCTTATGCATGCTAATTAGATCTTTAATTATGTATTTACGGTTTTTAAACCTTTTGTAATTCCTTGTGATAGGAACTGTTATTATGTTAAGGTTGATAGACCCTGGTATTGTAACCTTTTGAAGGGAACCAATATGTATTATTCCGCGATATTTAAATGCAATGTATGTATTTAATTGTTAGTAATGTGTTGAATAGTGAGAACCAAACTCGAGGTTATGGAACCCGGATTTGGGGTCGTCACAATATTGAAGCCCCAAATGATTTTAGACTATTGAATGTTGAAACCTAAATTGATTTAAGGCCATTGGATGTTGAAGTCTAGAGATTTGATTCGCTTTATTTTATATTATTGATTCCTTCTCTATGTGATGATAAAAGTGTTGGTTGTTTTTTTTTTACATATATTAAGAAAGTGAATAAAATAATAAAATTATTTATATTTAAATTTAAAATTATTTAAAAATATATCATTTGAATTAATTTTATTAAAGGATTTAATGCTACATCCAATTCTAAGTATTTCAATTATTTCAAAAAAGGCAGTATAACTTCTCAGTTAATTGTATATTTTTTTGTATATGATAAATAATACTCCATAAATATGTATAAATAATATAAATATAGAAAAATTAATACTAAGTGTATTATTAAATTTTTTTTGTAAAATATAAATTACTTAAAATAAGCGTACATTTAACTTGAGACTGTCCAAAATTAAAAAAAAAAAAAATTAACCTGAAACTGAGGAAGTAATATTTTTCAGTATATAAAATGGAGCGAAATAATATTTAATTATATAAAATGGAGCGAAATAATATTTAATTATACAAAATAAGTTTCCCTCACCTCTCATTTTGTATTATTTATTATTATTATTTTATAAAGATTCATCTTAAACACGCTCGATTATCAATCCAACGTCTTTTATCTCAACTTTTTAGGATAGGTTAAGAGAATGAATCTCGTCATACAAAAGTGTAAATTAAAATATAAAATAAAATAAATTTTTTAAAAATTAGTTAAAAAATACACATATATATATAAAGAGAATGATCTATTGTAAATATTAGTTATATCTATTATTTTAGCAAGCGCATTTGGTACCTTTTAAATAATGATCTAATGGTGATGATATAATGTCAGTTACTAACTAAGTTAACAGACAAGAGAAAGAAAAAAAAAATTTAAACAAGTCGCTAAATAAATTAACAAGTGGGAGAATTTTTTTTTTTTCTTTCTCTGCCACTATCTAAGTTAACGAGTTGCAAAATAATAATAATAATAATAATAATAAACATAATTACTAAGTTAAGTTAAAGGGTGGGAGAAAAAATATATAAAAAAAAATAAAAATGCACGAGCCGCAAACTAAGTTAACGGGTGGGAGAAATATATATATATATATATATATATAAGTTAATGGCTTGCACACAAAAAAAAGTAAATAAATTAATGCACTAGCCGCTAACTAAGTTAACGGATGATAGAAATATTTATTTATTTTTCTTATGTTAACGTCTTGCAAAAAAAATATAAAATAATAATGCACTAGCCGCTAAGTAAGCTAACGGGTGGAAGAAAATTTATTTTATTTTATTTGCTTTTTTGTGCCGCTTTCAAAGTACCAGTTGCAAAAAAAAATGTACAAAATGCTAATTAAGTTAACGAGTGGGAGAAAATTTTGTTTTATTTTTTTTGTACAGGTACCAAAGTTAACAGGTGGCACACAAAAAAAAATACTAAATTAACGGGTTGCACAAAAAAAATGCACTAGCCACTAACTAAGTTAATGGAGGGGACAATTTTTTTTTCTTTTTTTTCTTTTTGTGTAGCTACCAAAGTTACAAAAAAAAATACAACTATTTGTGTTTTTTTTTTAACTTTGGCAGTGGAACAAAAAGAAGAAAAAAAAATTATCACCCGTTAACTTAGTTAGCAGCTAGTGCATTTTTTTATTTTTATTTTTTGTGCCACCCATTAACTTTGGTAGTGGCACAAAACAAAATTTAAAACAAAATTTTCTCCCATCTGTTAACTTAGTTAACGACTTGTACATTATTATTTTATTTTTTTGGCAATTGGTACTTTGGTAGTAGCACAAAAAGGAAATAAAAACAAAAAATTCTCTCACTCGTTAACTTAGTTAGCGACTAGTGTATTATTATTATTATTTTTTTTTTTTTTGAAAGATGTTAACTTAAGAAAATAAAAATAAAAATATATATATATATTTCTCCCACCCGTAGACCTCGCAAAATAGGCCCGAGCTGGCCCAAAAAAATTGAGTTATGGGCTCCCATTTTCCAGCCCAAAAAAAATTGGGCGCTTTTGGCCTGTCCTGTTTTTGGCCCGGCCCGTGGCCCAATTTTTTTTTTTTTTCTTATTTTTATTATTTGATATTGATGACAAAAAAATAATATTAACTTAAAAAATGAATTAAATAGGGAATTATGAAGAATATAAGAGTAAATCTTAACATGTGATATTGAATAATAATACAAAAAAAAAATATGAATATTATATATATATTACTTTTAGTCTTTCTTTTACTATCTTATCTTTAATATTAATATTATATACATTTATCAATTAATTAATCACAAGATTAGTTATATTTTAATATATATGGTTATAAAATTATTGATTATTTTATTTACTAATACTATTAAATGATTATGTATAAATTATGTGTTATAATTGTAAATAATTAGAGTTAATATTTATTTTAAATTATTTATTATAGTTGTAAATATATATATATTTTTTTAAAAAAATTTAAATATTAAAAATAAAAATAAAAAAACTTAAAAAACCCGCGGGCTGGCCACGGGCCGCAAGATTTTAGCCCGGCAAAATCCGGGCCTTTTCAGCCAGGCCCAAAAATGGCCCGGCCCGTTTGGGCCGGCCCAGCTCGTTTGCTAGGTCTACCCACCCGTTAACTTAGTTAGCGACTAGTACATTAATTTTTATTTTTTTTGTGCAAGCCGTTAACTTAAGAAAAATAAAATAAAATAATATATATATATATATATATATATATATATATATATATATATATATATATATATATATCGCCTACCCGTTAACTTAGTTAGCGTCTAGTGCATTTTTTTTGTTTATATCATTTTTTTTCTCACCCGTTTACCTTAGTAATTATGTTTATTAATTTTATTTTATTTTTTGGCAACCCTTTAACTTAGGTAACGACAGAGAAAGAAAAAAAAAACTTTCTCCCATCCGTTAATTTAGTTAGCAGCTTGTTTAAATTTATTTATTTTCCTCATGTCCGTTAACTCCTGTTCGTTATCTTAGCTAGCGGCTTGTTTAAATTTTTTTTTTTTTTGCTGTCCGTTAACTTAGTTAGTGGTTGCATTATATCACCACCATTGGATCTTTATTTAAATGGTACCAGAATTTTGCTGGAATATTAGATATAGTTAATGTTTACTATGGATAATTTATATATATATATATATATATATATATATATATATATATATATAATTACATATCTACATTCATATAAATAATTGGATAGTAGAAAATAAAAGAAATTAAGGGAAAAGAGAGAAACAGCATGAGTTGGTCAAGAAAATTTGTTCTCTTGCTTGATTTCTTAAATTTGAACCTTGAGATTAGAACAGAAAAAAATTCTTTTGAATGCACTTGGCCGATAGCGGAGTGCACCTTTAAAAAATAATGTGAGTAGTGATCCCATGGCAATATGGGGAGAAGAGAAAGGAAAACAGGGACGAAATTGATTAGGCTTGTGCATGCAAAATGTTCTTTTAATTACCCCAACATTTGAAAGATGAATACCACGAAATTATGGACATAGTTTTTGTGTCATAGCATTTGACTCATAAAGGGGAGGTATATGTACATGTTTAAAAAATTATATATATATAATCTACATCATTCTTCAAATAGAGATCAAAAAATATTATTTTTCCTCACAACAAATTGTCATTCTCTTTCTGCACCAAACACCGGATGATCCTTTTAACAAATTAATTAATCCATTTGGTTGGACCAAGGCAAGGGTTGCCGTAGGTTTTACCTTACGTGCATCTTTTTGGTTTCTTATTATATATATATATATATATATATATATATATATATATATATAGAGAGAGAGAGAGAGAGAGAGAGTGAGAGAGAGAGAGAGAGAGAGAGAGAGAGAGGAGGAGTACATTTGAAAATCAGAAAGACACCTTCTTAGTTGGGAAAAATAGTGAAGAAAGACATTTGTAGTTTCCATGCGACTCACATTGGTGGCTGAAAAGAAAATGAGTTGGTGGCTGAAGTTGGTGGAGAATTGGTACTTGTGAGTCAAGCTCCACTTGTTTGCACTCTCATTGGACTGGTTACATTTTTAAGTTGTATATATCTAAATTCTAATAATACCCTCCGCCTCCCATTACGACCAAATTATTGCACTCAAGAGGGAGTACGTACACACCATATATATATGTACCATAGGTGTTTGTTGGGATATTTGGTGAGATGAGCCAACCCACTCATGCTAAAAAGTGTATTGAATCCGTCCCGTGTATTTTTCTTTTTGGTAAGATTCATATTTCGATTAATATTTTGGTAGTTTATTTTACAAAAATATGTGTAATTTTATATTGTTAATAAATATTACTGAAGACCATAATTTGCAGATGTATACCATGCAATTTTTAATATGTCAAACAAATGTAAGGGAGTGTATTTAATTAAGATTTTTAAGGACTTATGGTTGTATTCAATCAAGACATTTAAAGAGTTTATAAAAGTTTTGTGGTATTTAATTTCAACTTTTGTAATGTCTTTAAAAGTTAGGTGGTATTGAATTGTGAGTTTTACAAAGTCTATAAAAATATTTTGGTATTCAAAAAATCATATATTTTTAAAATTTATATCTAATGGTGGAGTTTGACATACTTTAAAACAAGATATATAAACACCAAAATCTGACCTCATGTCCAAAGAGTTTCAAATATTTGAGAAAGAGAGAAGATGAACAAACGTGAGAAGTGAGAAAAATGAACGCTCCAACCTTTCATGTATATAAAAGACTTCACTCCTAATCTGTATTATCATCAGGTTAGTCACAATCTCATCTTGAGAATCTCACCTACATGCATGTATAATCAGTTTTTTTTTCTTTGCTTTTTTGGCTGGTTTTGTCTCTTTGAATCTCACCTACATATATTTGTCTTTACTCTTTGTCTTTCGTGTTTTTTTATGAGATTATCAATCATGACAAAAAAAAAGAAGAATATCTCTATTTGACTACAAACCACAAATTGGACTGAATTAACATCAACACAGAGCAGAAGACATATATTCGGTGGTGTTTTTAAAATTGCTATGGTATAAATTGGCTTTGTTATGAGTATCTTGTCATGCATTGTAAATTTTTATGCATTTTACTATTAACAGTAAATTATTCTTGACTGTTGATTTATCTTGTCATGCATTGTAGTTGTGTGAATGGCTACATTGGATGTCTTGTGTTTGGACTAGTAAACTTCTAAAGAAAATACCAACTAAGATAGACGTGTATATATGACATAATGATTACAAATGAGAGATTCTCAACAAGGAAATAAAAAATGATAAGGAATAATAGTTCCATTGAGACCACTACTCGAGTTAATGTTTTAGAAAAAAATTATGCTAGCATTGACTCAATTGCTATTGATTTTTGAGAAATTCATATCCTACTAGAGAAAAAGAAAAGAGATAGTAATTGTTGGGATGTTATCAAGGAAATACTAAATTTGGACAGCCAAGCTCGTTACAAGGCGGTTAAATTGCTTATTACTATATCAAATAAATAAATGTTCTTAAAAATGTCACTAGAATAGTTCAGATTGGATAACATACAAATTGCTATAGTGAGTGCAGTTATTGAGATGATGGTATGGGTTGAAAAATATGCTCTAGTTGATTTTTGTATTTAGTGTAGGCATGTTAACATTCTGAACTTTAATTTTCATGTATGTTCTAGTTGGTTTCTTTAGTTGGTGTAGGCATGCCACAAAAATTCAATGAAATAATGAGATTTCATCTAATTCATGAAAAAAAAAGGGAGGAGAAGTTGTACACATGGGTTAATTAACAATTAATATAAGCTGCAAGATATATTAGAAATATACAAAAGTCTAACAAAATTTTGGTAAAAAGTATATAAAAGTTTGTCACTTATTTCATGGACTCTTTAAAAGTCATTTTAAAAAAGTCTTTAAAATTCACGAACTCTACAAAAGTATGTCACTTAAGAAAAGTTTTTAAAAGTTTTAATTAAATACGCCCCCTAAATATTTAAGTGAAGTCGTCGTATTGAAAAGAGAAAATATTAACCAAACAACACATATTAGATTATACTCTCTCGGTTTAGGAAAAGAATGTCTCATTTGTTAATTATTTTTTCAAATAAAATGATATAATAATAAAATATAAAAATAATAAAGTGTAATCGAATTTATCATTTGTTAGGATATCACAAGTGAGTTGGAATCTTATATCGAATAAATAATAAAAGAGTAGATGATTAATATACATAAATGGACCCAAGACCTAATGACTTAAGCTCTTAGGTCAAGTTGAGTTCTAAACATGTGTGTCAGTACCTTGTGTACGCACACGCGCACGCAACGCATGAATTTTTCGGTTCTCTCCTAACAACTGGTATTAGAGCGGTTCAGAAATTAATTCTGAAAAGTCTCTTCAAAAGACATGCGATAAATATTTAATTCTCAATGAAGGGTTGATATTTCCCTTAAGGTAATGTTGTATTCTTGATGGGTTTAGCCGAAAATTGGTTGCGAGATTGAGTTATGTAAGAATTAATGATCCGCAGTGATTAAAGAGAAGATATTTAATTATTAATAAAAGCTGACTCTCGATAGAGAAAAAATGACCCAAAATAGCTAAGAATTGGTGTGATCTAATACCACTTTGTAGCGGAATTATAAAATTCATCCCACATTAATTTATTATCAATGCAGCACATACTTGTGTAGATTGAGTCGTCTTCTTACCTAAAAGGTTAACCTATTAAGTTGAGATTTTATCATATTTATTAACTCATGTACACTCTTAAATTTAACCGATACAAAATTTATGTGAAATTCATAATATCATTCTAATTAATATTGCTATCACACTTTTACTTCTAAATTAGTCAATGTTAAATTCATAAGGGAAAATTATCATGGAAAGCTGGCTTATTTTTTAAAAAAGCGATTAGTCGATTTGATGGTGCCTGCATAACTAATCTTAGATGTAAAACTTTCCCCCATTAGCTTGGAAGAGAGAGAACAAATGAAGGAGGCTTTGGTGCCGTACAAATACATAAAAAGTAGGTCAATTGCTCAAAGAATATTAGAATCTCCAGAAAGAAGAAAATGATGGATGAAAAAAAGTCTAGTTTTAGACACAAAACTGATGAGAATATAGTATATATATATATATATATGGTAACGCATCCACAACAAACGGTTGTTGAGAGCATACTGTCGTTAGAGTCTCTAACGGTGACAATTTAACAAATAAATTCTCTCTATTTTGGTTACTGAAACAGTACTCTCAATAACCGTTTATCATAAATGCGAGCCATATATATAGGTTATGAGTGAAAATTATTGGTAAGGTCAACGATTCAACAAGGTTGGTAGGCGGAATTCACCAAACTTTGTCATACTTTTTATTTTTTCATGAATTCATCCGTGTGGTTTATTATTTATATTGAAGCCCAAGGGGCCGGATGAGGTAGGTTTCGTCTATTTGAAGTTTGCCGCTTTATAATCCTATTGCTGAAGATCAAGTTACCTTCCGACTATTTAGACTTTTAACTGAGAAAAAAATAAAAATATGTCAAAATACATCTTTATTAGATGAACGATAAAAATTAAAAGTATAGACGAGTTTGAATGAAAATAATAATATAGAGGGGAGGTTGATTCTGTTGCTAATCCTACAAAAAGTTTGAGTAAAGAAATATATAAGAACTTATTGATAATATATCTTGTTCCAAACACCCAAGGGTTAGAGTTGCATTGGAATGCAACAAGGTCATTACGTTGACCATGTCCGACCCAATACGGAGGAATGAGAATTTTGAGGGTTGTTGATATAAGAGAATTAATATTTCTACGAGGGAATTTGATAATTTTATAATAAATTTTTTATATTAATAATAAATAAAACTCATATTTATTTATCTTACATAAGTCCCTTATCCACCCTTGCACTTCTCTCTCCCATTTTCCCTCCCTTCCTATCTTTTATTATCTTATTTTTTCCTTTTAACACACGCATGATGTATACGTAAAGTAGTGTTAATAAGATATTTTTAAAATAATAATTTCCTTGATATTTTCACAAAGCTTTGTTTACATAAATAATAAATAAAATTTATTTTTATGTGAGTTATATCTTGCAAAAATATGAAAATTTTCATGTCGAAATGACCATTAAATTTCTTTTTATGATTATTTTCTACAAAAGGTTACATGAAATTTTATGGGCTAATTTGAAAATGTGATCGCATGGAAGATATTTATGGGCTGTGTATACATTACCATGGCACGTCCAGCCCGACAGGGAGGAATGTGTTTTTGTCTTTTTATTTGACATGATTCAGAAGACAATATTTAGAAATATTATGTCCAACTATACATCAGCTCAGTTTCTTACAGCTTTTTCTTCACAGTTTTTATTTTTCAGATTCTGAGAATTTACATAAGTGATGTTTGTTTCAGTTTTTATATTCAAAAATTATAAATTAAGTACAAATACTTTAATGCATTATAAAACTGAAGGCTAAAATCACTTATTTTGTACTTATCAAATCAACTTCTCAACTCTTAATAAAATAAAATTGTATTATTTATATATACATAAATATTTATATTAATGTAATAATATTTATATTATACTTTTATATGTAAGACATCCGTCATCTATGAATTTGTATTGGACATCCGTCATCTATGAATACTATCTACGACTAATAGTAGCATACGCTAATTTGATTTTATTAATTAGGGTTTATAATTTATTAACTAAGGTTTAGGGTTTATAAACTAGATTAATAAATCTTAAACTCTAGTTAATAAACCCTAAATCCTAGTTAATAAATTTTAAACCCTAGTTAACAAACCCTCAACCGTAGTTAATAAATCATAAACCTTAGTTTAAAAACTCTAAATCTTAGTTAAAAAATCCTAATTAATAAAGTCAAATTAGCTTCCACTTCTAAGCCAAATTAGCGTATGTTATTATTAGTAGCGGATAATATATGTTTTATTTTACTGTCCGTTACTAATAGTAGCGGATGTCAATTTTTAAATTTTAATTATGATCGTTCGTTCTTATTTTCAATAGAATAGATGGTGCATGTCATCTAAGGATTCATGACATATATATATATATATAAGATTTATATTTTAAATATATATATTAGTAAACATAATATATATCAATAAACAATTATATATTAATATATATTTATACATAATTAACTATATAATATAAGATTTATATTTTAAATATATATTTATTTATGTATATACAAATAAATATATTAATGAATATTTTTTTACCATAATCTAATTTATCAGATTATTTGCCAAACATTCATTAACAAATTTTGGAGAATCAAAATTAGTTTAACAAATACTAGCTAACGACTTTGAAAGAATCAAATACAATTAAAAGTAGAAGTAGAAATTAAAAATGGAAAAGTAAAGATAAACAAGGCTGGCTATCAATCCTTTGTCATACTTTATTTTAATAGAACGAATTTAGTTCTCATTTATGGAAGAATCCACTTCTTTTTCTTCATTTTTCCCAAAGCACTAAAAATCTCTTAGTTTATGCTTTGATGGATCTACAGTCTTTATATACAGTTAATAATAAACTTTAACAGAGTAGCTTATGCCATTGCGGTGCTTGTATAATTTTTAGAATTTCATATTCTTATATTTTGGATGGAGGATATTTATTTTAGTGGGCTTTTTTTAGTTGTACTTGATGATTTACAGCAATCAAACTCTTAATCTATTACTATTTTTATTCTAAGATAAAAGTCATAATTGACTTTTTACGCATATTAAAAAAAAAGATAAAATAACAAAATTGTTCATATATAAATTATCATTTAATTGCATAGTTTTCTATACATGATTAGTGATACTTTATAAATATGCATAGAAAATAGAAATATGACAATTAATATTAAGAATATTATAGACAACTTATTATAAAAAATAAATTATTTAAGGTAAACAGACATTTATCTTGAGACTATCTAAATCTTAAAATAGTAATAAGGACTCTTATTATGGAGACCAAATCTTCTATAACAAAATTTACATGTATCTCTATAACGAGACTTATAGCGATATGTTTTAAGGTCTATGACGACATTTCGTCTCGTCGCCGTAACCCTATCCTATGACGACTGGATAAATTGTTACCATGAACCATAAAAACCGTCGCTATAGACTTCGTAATAGAAATACAGAAAAATTTTATTACAGAAAATTTAAAACTCTTATTCTGACAAGGAAGGAGTAACTGTTTTCTTTTTTTTAAAAAGTTACATTTATTATATCAATATTGATGCTATTCGTTTAATTAACAATGTCAATATCTTTAATATTAATATTAAGTTATTTATTAACCGTGTTAACTCACTTAACCTGTTTAATATTAAAATTTGTTATACTAATAAAAAAACACTGTATAATTTGCTTAATAACACTTTTTTCTTATGCAACGAGATATATTGAGGGAGTGAAATATAATATGACATGCTTAAAATGAAAAATATTTGAAAATATTATTTAAATTAAATTATTGTGTGACAGATTATTTATAGTATAGTTATTTTAGGAAAAAAATCAAAATAACAATTAATTATATGATTTATTAATATTATTCGAGAAGGAGTATATAAAAATGAGCAAGAAAAGAGTGCCTCCACGTCACAACCGTGTTGTGGTACAGTAGTGCTCATATTAAATCGATGGTAAGGTTGGTGGGAAACAATCGAACGAGTGTCTCTTTAGCGAAGCCAGCCAGATTCAGAGGAAGGAGCACCTCCTCTGTGCTACTCACGTGCCACGATCTTGTCGGTCTTATAATTTATTTGCGTACTTTCACCGCCAACTTTCCCAATTCCTGACAACCACTCCCAATGTAAGAGCGTTGATAACACGCATCAACATACATTCTCAATCAAAGCATTCTGTGTTCCGATAAAGAAGAAGAGACGTTAGGAGTTAAAAAAAATTAATCTAAAAAAATGTCTTAAATGATATTATTATTATAATATTAATTAAATAAATTTTATGTAATTAATAATATTAATTAATTGATGTCATGTGAGACTCATCTAATATTAAAAATTTAAGATCTTAATATTACTCACCAATAAATTACATCCTATATTTCACTAAATTATATTTTCTCATAAAACAAATTTTGTCTATTTGAGTTTTGCATTGGTGTAGAGTGCGCTTATTGTTATTTTTATAAATAAAATTTGATACCTTCATAAAAAAATTCACACGTGAGTGTGTGATACGTTTATTATTTATATGACAAAAATTTTGTAAAATTATTATTTTATTTATAAAAGAGGGCTAAAATTAACAACTTTTTCAATTTTAACCCACCCACATATTTGGAAATCAACAATTAACACCTTATCTATCTAATATGTATGTGGACTCGTATTAGCCATGTATAAAACCACAATATAATTTAATATATCTACAAAGAGTCGAAGACTTGCGGATAAAAAGTAATAATACAAGCAACTAAATAAAGATAAGATTAAAAAAAAATACAATTTTTCTTCTTCTTCCTACATGAAAAGGTCAAACCCAAAAAGATTCGACAGCGTTCATCATCTTCTTCTTCTCACTAATTGAAACTCTAACTCCCATACCCAGAAACACTCCCAATCAAAATAAATCCTCACCACTGTTGAGTACTCCGCCAATAGATAGATAAAAAAAAAAAAAAAATAGTTTGAAGGTATCAAGAAATTCAAGCAACAACTAATGATTCAAAGGGGACCGAGTCCATCAACACTATTAGAAATTTGGGGATTTCTACAAATCTGCCGTACTTTCATTGAAATTGAAAATTAACTGGGGTACAATTTTGTCATCATCTCTATGAAAAATCAATTCCCCTACAATTTATCTTGTTATAATCAACACTCCTCATCACCTGATCAACACAAACGAAGATGGATCAAGCGAACCCTACAATCCTGATCTTCATTAATTTGTATACTACTTAGTACTATTCATAAAATGCTTTGGCAGAAGAATAACCTGGACAATTAATACTTGTCTGTCTAGACACGATCGTCTCAAAAAATCATTACATGTTTGTTTTTTTCCCCTTGCACCATTGTATACCTACCGCCTAGCAAACCAACATGAATTTGTCATTGCCCATTGGAGTTATTCATGAAAAATATATATTTTTAAATTCTGTTCTATCTCATCAACAAATTGCTTAATATGGTCTCCAAAAAGTTTTTGATATTACTCTATCTCAAAATAAGGTTTTATTTATAAAATTACAAATATTGATGATGATGTATTGTTGTTATATATTCATCTTTTAAGTAATAAATGACTATATGAATAGTAATAACATGGTAATCTTTTAGTATTTCAGAGACAAATAATACTATCTGATTGTATTTCGGAATTACCAAAATTTAAATTTTCGACCGGGCTTTAGATATATGGCTGGGTAAAGAAGAGAGCCCAAGGCCAGCCCAAGTTTGGTCTTCATTTCTTGTCAATTTTGAAAGCACACAAAATCATCATCGTGTCAGTTGGCGAGTGGTTTGCTGAGCCGAAGAAAGAGTCAACCAGCATACCCGCATATATTTTGCCAATTAATTTCCAACACATGAAGAAGTGGTAGGGGTTTGGAAATTGTGGTCACTGGTGATTGTGTTTGAGATGATTTATTTAATTCAAACACAAAAATGGAGACGATGGTAAAATAAATAAACCATGCCTATAAAACAACGTGTACCATGGAAAGAAAAAGAAGTAGGCAGGTAACAACTATTTATATAATTAGGAATCTTTATTATTAAGTAATACAAAAAGCATTGATTAAGTAGGCACAAACAAGCTCCAATCATAAAATTAAGTGCCCTTTCACTTCTTAATTAACCACATAACATAACAACTCCCTTCCTTTATCAAAGCTTTATTTGCAACGACCTGCAGACTAAACGGAAAGTCATAAAATAATACCCTGCAAACCACTAAACAAATAAATAGAGGAGGAACAATTACAATATCAGATCTCAATCCTACAAATTTGTTACATGAGATATCCCTCCGTCGTACAGATTAAAATGTAGTAATACTCCTCCTGGTATGTGTTCCTTAAAAAAAAATAAACATAAAATACGTCGGTACCTGATATAGTAGTAGTAGCAAGGTAGAGGGGAAATAAAGATGGATTTAGTCGCTGTCGCTGCTACTGCTGTCTCCGTGTTTGTCATGCCCATGCTCGCCGTGCTTCTTCTTGTCTTTCTTCTTCTTCTTCTTGTCGTCGTGGTGATCAGCGCTGCTACCGCCATGGCCACCGTGGATCTGATCCTTCACTTTGTCGATCATTCCATGGCCACCTTCCTTGTGATCTCCAGCGTGATGGGCTTCGGGCTTCTTGTGTTGGTCGTCGTGGTGCTTGTCACCTTCCTTGTGGCCACCTCCCATGCCCAATGTCTCCTCTATTTTGTGGATTATATTCGCCATTTTTTTTCTCTCTCTTCTTTCTTCTCAGGTTTTTTGTAAATAAATTTGGATCTGACTGATGGAGCGAGTGAATGAGTGAGAAATGGAGGTGGAAGGTCACGGATTTTATAGGGCACCAAAAAGGAGGAAGGGAACAGAGAGAGAGAGGAAATCTTGGAGTTGATTAAACAACCTTATCCTCCTCCTCCGCATTCCAAAGATAGAGGTTGAAATCGTATCACGTGGCTATCTTTAATGCTTCCTTCATTCATCTCTGTATCACACAAATTGATTTCACAACGGCTCTTTAATTAATTTTGGGACAGATTCAAAGAAAAAATTCATCAGGTCTCGCCATTTCAAGTTCAAAAATGTCCCGCACACCGGTCATATTATGAGTAGAACATTTTATAATCTTAAAACCTTACTAAACCACCTACCTACTGAGTAACGGAGTAAGTAAACCACACTAGCAAGATTCTTTTGGGCTATGTTTGTTTATAAAATATATATTTGGAATTGGACTATTTGTATTAATTTAAAGTTATTTCCGACTTTTTTATCCCATGATGATGAATTATTAATCCCTTAAATAGTCCTTAGATTATTTTTTTTATCATTATCAAGGCTATTTATGAGAGATTATATAATCCCATGATGAATTTGGGATTATATAATCCCTCATAAATAGTCTTGAGAATGATAAAAAAAATAATCCAATGATTATTTAAGGGACTATTAATCCCTCATGATAGGATAAAAAAGTCGGAAATAGTTTTAAATTAATATAAATAGTTCAATCTCAAGTATGTATTTTGCAAACAAACATGGCCTTGGTGCTTAACGAGTTTTATCCAGATTGTCAAACTCCTAAAATAAATATTAAGTAAATATTATATATATTTTAATCATTAAAAAATAATCGAACACAATATATATTTTAATTATTAAAAATAAAATTTAACACGAATTTTCGTATCTATCAGACCCTTTGCATCTAGACTTATTTTCAGAAGATTGAATCTTTTCAAAAACCACCCCTAGCCCGCGGCAGACTCTGCGACTCCCATGTGCCTATGGACTGAGCGACCCCCATGTGCCTATGGACTAATTCAACAACTGCCTGCTTCCGTACCGTTTTATTCACTTTTACAATCAATCTCGCCATTTCCTTTATTCTCAGCGTTTCATACGTGAACGCTGCACAAGTCTTTTACCCACACTTTGGGCGTCATAGTTTCCCTGCCGTGGGGGTCCATTGTTACTCCCTCCTGAACAAGTCTACTTGTACAATCAACCAAACACAAATAATAAAAAAAAATTCTATATTAAAAAGGTGGAGCCAGACACAAATTTCAGATCTCACTTTTTAATGATTGAGATAGAATTTATGTAAAAGTTTGTGCTTGACACCTATTATAAACATCAGTCCGTTAATAGGTCTAAATGAACTCTAATTCCACTTCCAAGTATAAGATCTAAGAATCTTATCCCTATAACTATTTCATTTCTCTCTCTTCGAATTAATTCAAAAGAACGGTACAACCTATGAAAATAGTAGGATAAATGACACAAGAATCATGGACATATATAGAATCAGAACAGTGATTCTGCACTCCAGTTCATATAATAAAAGGCATGATTGAATGTAGAATTGCAAAAGTTCAAGGACATCAGAGAATTCAGTAAATTTTGAAGCAGACTAGAAGATTTTAGTGTCCAGATGCATCTACTTTACTTGCAGAATCGCGAAGATTCACATGCCGTAGATAAGCTCTTTGAAGGTTTGCGCATTATATATAGCTGAAGTCCACATACGACAGGTCCTGCAGATTTCAAAACAGAACACAAAAAGAACAGACAGGAGGTTATTCAGTCATTTATTATTATGTCTGTCATTAAGGTGAAGGCAAAACTCATATTAATTTTCAAAAAAAAAATCATTTGGGAAAAGGGTAAGCATGTGTAGACATGGTAACACTTTCAATTACTACTGTCATTCTAAAGTAAGCCTTATCAGCTGGCTCCAGCCAGTAAATCCTTTATGAAAGAAACCCTTGTTACCCCCCTTGTACTGAGAACTATAAGAGTGGAGATGGAGCATAGTGGTTGTGGTAACAAAACCAGTTCAGAAAGATATAGTCTTGGACATATACCAGTTTAGAAGGATCAAGACCAGAAAGATTCACTCCTCTAAATCTGACTTTTTCAGACTATATACATTTGATGATATCAGTACGCGTCAACTCAGTATTCAACTCCTCATCTTCCTTCCTTTTATTCAAAACAGCCATAATTTCATCTATTAGTCCCTGAAATTAAACATGGAAGGTTAGGTTAAAATGACACGTTACTTCCGAGATTGAGTGACAGCGCGTAGTATTAAATAGTTGAGAGAGAACAAAACTTACTCTAAAGCAGAAAAGAAAAATGAAATGACAAACAATTAAATGATGTATTAAATGCGTGTATACTTGTGTGGTATAATAATGAATTATTTTTTTTCAGAAATAAGAAAATCAAATCATTGAGAGCTGTCTAAAAAAATATAAAATACAAGTTTCACTCCACCTAGACCGAATGATAGACGCTTGACAAATCTTTAATCCATAGCAAGCACTTCCCTCGGTTTTTCCTTTTTCATAATTAATCAATTAATAAACCACCAGCGAAGGGGGTGTCAGATACAAAGATGAAAATGAGTACACGATTCAACAAAGTTCAAGACTCAAGTCACAACTCACATTCAATAGCCAAAAATGTTCACAGTTCATAGTGATACCTGATTACTATAGAATTATAAATAAAAAGATAATGCATCAATCACAACTTAAAATTTCAGGTGGAAAACTAAAAGACAAGTAAACAACAAGCCAAAAGCTAAGAAGAAACAATAGTAGTATGGAAAGTAGTTTGGAAGAACTGATGATCATCATTTTATGTTACACCTAAATCTCGAGCAAATATTTCAAATAGCAACAACATTCCATCATTAACGAAATTAACGAGGAAAACGTAATTTCTCAAAACAAGTTAAATAATCATAATTCATACATAAGCAACATCAAACTCAAAGCAAGAATGGCTTACAAGAAGCTGAAAATATTCTGCCTCCCTCAGAAGTCCTGAATATCTAGAGTCACTCAGTGTAGGGACTGCACCATCCCTCAACCATTTCAAGATATGCGGAAAATGTTTCCCATCTCTATCAACAAAGACATAACCCTGCAAGAACTCAGGGTTATAAAATAATAGTTTTGGTTCATATGTATAGTAGAAGATAAAATCCATACTAAGCCTCAAACATGATATATATATATATATATATATATATATATATATATATATATATATCAAAGTGTATGATTTCACATGGAAACACCTTTTATTTTAAAAAGAAAAAAAAGGAAAAAGAATTAAGCTGGGCATTATAAGGTGTAAAAGGTTAAAAAGTAAGCATAAATGCTAGAACAGCTTTAGCAAAAAGAGCATATTCATACAAGTGCAACAGAAAAAGACAATTAGATATATAAACTAGTAATCACAAATCAACATAGTAAGCTTAAGTTGTGTTTATGCCTTGTATACCTTCGAAGAGTTTGTACAGACAGTGTGGCAACCACTGAACATGGCAGCAAGTATTGAATCAGGCTCTCACTGGGTCATTGTGCAAAATTTCTTTCCTCCTATGAAACAGACACAATATGCATAACATTCAGCTACTCTGGATACAGCTAAACAATTCAAATAAGAACATACCATCTATCCAATTTCCGCTATAAACAATTCAAATAAGAACATACCATTTAGTTATATATGTGAATTTGTGTGTTTCAAGTGGGTGAGTGTGCACAATAATAAAGAGAGATCCAGAGATGAATGTACAAAATGACACGTGTATTTACCAAATTATATAACTACTGAACTAAGCAAATTAGGCATTACAAACTACTGAAATTAGGGCTTCAACTAGTTAGATTCAATTAGTTCATAGTCAATTCAGTACAGAATACCACCCACAAAGTATAACATTAATTCTGGATAAGTGAAGCAAATCAAAATTGAATGGAACAAAAAGTGAAAGACCTAGGGACTTACCGATGTTAAGACGAATTAGGGAAGAAAAGGCATCGGCGCACATTACCGTTAGCCTTTGAGCTTCGTTTGCTATGACCGACTTGAGGGGAAACACGCTTCAATAATTTCATTTATGTGTGTTGTATTCTTATTTATAGTTTTGTTGGTGAAGTCCAGCTGTTAAGTCAAACGGCCTTGATATTGCTAAATTAAATTATTTACACTCTATTTCAAAAGTAAAAGATAATCTAGACTTCATACAGAAATATTCTAAAATTAAATATATTTTAAAATTAGATATATATTTTATTGCAATAGTAGAGTTTGTAATATAATTATAATAATAATTAAAGGAAAATAAATATATTTATTGTAATATAATTACAAGAATTAAATAAATAATTATCTGTCCAAAAAATAGGAAAAATATTTCCAAAGCAAATTTTATTGAGCAGCTCCTCTCTTCTAAATGTCTTGTTCATTTGCAAATATTTATATTCTCCAGGAAAAAAAAACAATTATTTTGACTTTTTCCCTACCTTTCAAAGGGATACATCTCCGTAGCTTTTTTTTCCGTAGGCCATTAATTAAAATGGCCATCAATGGCCGTCACAGTGGACTCCACGGCATTGCAAGTTCGGCGGTATCGAAGAGATATAAGTATCATATAAATAGAGAAGCAGCATTGACTAAAGAAGTCCGTGGAGAAAGGAATTAAGAGATTCGCTTATGTAGGTTTTGAAATGTGTTTTTGAATTACAATGTTTTGCCAAACAAGAAATATTTTGGTGATGTTATTTTCGTAATTAGAAGATTTTGAATGAAAGGGATACATTTACTATTTGATTGTCCAAAATACCTTGCAGATCTACATATACTATTTTATTAACATCACTTTATAGCAAAAAAGTGAAAAAACCAAATATTCACAGTACATGCAAGCTCAGACAAAAATATACTTCGACGTGATTTCTCTCTTCCTGAAATTCCCAATTCGTAGTTCAACTACCATCTTCACCACAGATCATGACTGCAATTTTTGTACCAGATAACAGACGAATCATACCAGACCAAAGGAAACTAACAGCACAGAAAGGAAAGGAAAGTGGAATTCTTTTTACTATGTAGACCAAATTATGTTGTGCTGTCTGGCACCTCGTCTAAAACTTCAACTGGAATGACGGGAATGGAGTCCCACCATTCCTTTAACCGTCGACTTCCCTTACTGCCCTGTTCAGTTTCCGAGCGTTTTCCCAGCTTCGATGTAACTGTGAAGAGATACAACACAAGGCCCGTAATGATGAACTTAAATGGAACCACCGCTAATACAATTGCTGATCCGGTCATGGCCACCATCACCGTATTCGTGTGCTGCAACCAAGAAAAAATATTTTGGACGAAGAAACATGAACACTAGAATTTTTGAATGAGAGGTCAAGTTTTAATAAAGGAAAGGTTCCACTATTGTTATAGCCAAGAAAACTACATAAAGTTTGTTAAATATTTGCAGTTCAATTTATGATATCTTCTCATATGAAGGAAGAAAACCTAACAGTTGTAACGTAATGATTCCGTGTAAGATTTGTGGCACTAAATTAGCATGTATTTTTGTAGCACTTCACTCTCTTCACGGAACTTTTACGCAATAGTTTATACTTTAGTTACCTTAGGTGCCTTTGATACCAAAATGGACCATATTTTCAATATCGAAATGTTGGCTAACTGCAACATTTCATGGGCAGTTCGCAACCCATGTTGTGCTGATACTATGCTCTCCATTGTCGTCTTGTCTGAACCGATGCACACCACTACTTTGTTGTACTTGTCCCCGACCCTATTTCGTTTCGCCCATAGCATCTTACCAACCATCCACAGTAATAAAAATGCTATTGCCTTGCCAATCCACTCCCTACATCACAAGCACTATATTATTTGTGTTTAAGCTATCTTAATGATTTAGTGGACAGTTGGTGCTACCGGATACAAACAAGTGGATCATTTACTCTTGTTAATAGTGAAATTTTAATAATTAGAAAAGTATACCATACTTACGTGTACACAATTAGTAGAGTAATACCACTCACAAATACAGTGGTTCCTGGTTTTTCCCATGTTAACACCTCTTGAAACCAAGGCCATACTGAACTCTTTAGAGGTTTCAATAGCTCCTACAAAACCACCATCAAGATATTTCAGATATGCAAAACTGAAGGTCTAGGAATTGAAGTAACTAAAATATAAGAGATGAATCCATAAATCGATAACGGCATATTTGACAGCATCTTACCATAAGAACAGCAACACTATCACTGACCCCTTCCCCTTTTAGCCCCTCAGCAGTAGCTTTGGCAATACCTATTTCTTTTGCTTCCTCTCTGACTTGATCAATGGCGCACTCCAATGATGAGAAATTGTCTGCTTGACAACTTAAAATTTCGCTTTTCTTAGTAGTTTCTTCCATCTCCACACACGGGGCACATGCTTGTGAGACATTTAAGTTCCTCAGAATTGAGCTAGCACTGCAAGGATGCCCGCTATTGACATTTTTCAAACTCTCGGCAAGTGCTTCTAGTACAAAGTCTCCCTTAGGCAACTCCTCAAATAAGGAAAAGATTAAGAAACTATTTGGAGTTGGTGGAGATATCCGTAGCATTTCTCGAGCAGCATGGAGCCTGATAATCCCTAATATGGTCCTAGCATGCATCTCCCAGACTTGCACGGGAGATTCCATGTTATATTTTGATAGGAACCAATGTAACAGCATGATCTCTTTCACAAGTGAAAGCCAGTGGTCACGTCTTGTGGAACTTGCCATCTCTGGAAACTCGAACACAATACTCTCTTGCCTGGCAACCAAATCAGTGAAAACAACATCAATTATGACATGGCTAAAGAACAGCATGACAAATCATCTTACTAAATCTTAACCCATTCTCTCCTGAAACAGTGATATTCATTCATCGGGTCATTGATTTGGATGCTTTGGCAAGATTAACTCTTGTAAAATGATGGCGTGTTGATTTTTTCCTGGTAGAGTTGGGGGTCCCTACCTCCAAAAATGAAGTGATATGTTAAACCTATGTTACTTCTTAAAATTTCCTTGTAGCAACACTATCAGAATATTGTGTAAAGAATTGAATTCTGGCAAAACAACATGTTTTGGTATATTAAGTAAGTTGTGCTCTCAACTGCATGTACGAACTAGTTCTACTACTGCTACAAACAGCAATAACTGCTAGTAGAAATAATAAAAACATAATAATAAAATTTTGTATGAGTAAGTAATTACAACTCAGATGACTCATAAATGATGGCCTTGTCATAAAGAGGAGCACCCCATGGACCTGTGGCAGCTGGCTTCACACTCTGATCAACGCCCTTCGAAAGATCAAGTTTAATAGCATCTTCATAAGATATAACCCCAGAAGCCTCAAAGTAGAGAGCATAATTGGTTAATGTAAGCCTACCTAGAAATGTAATCAAATATTAAAAGAACAATCCAAGTAATATTCATACATTTAAAAAGACTAAAGAAAACAGTATGTGTAATCTTTGAATTTCCTAGAAAGCATTTGTTTTATGTGGTTGATCAAAGAAGTTTTGCGACAAACCAGGCCAACTCGTTCCTCCGATATGGCGCACCACCCTTGAAGTGCTTGCAGTTCCCTCCACGTGCAGAATGAATTCATCATCTGCTAGCTCCACTCCCATTGGTGTTGCTTGCTTTTGTAAATGTTTTATACATCTAAATAAATCCAACAAAAAAGGTGGAGACAGCATGATTAAATAAAAGAAAATAGGAAAAACAAGCAATCAGTTGTAATGAAAAAAAAGACTCGGCTCAATTCCTTAAGGCAACAAGGCCCAGAACTGAGGTTGAATGTCGGGCACTTCACTCCTACTTAGAATTAAATATTTCCACCACCATCATCTTAATTACCAGGTAAACTGAATCATTCCTACAGTAATCATCGTATCTAATTGCTTTGTCATTCCTACAGTAATCATTCAAAGATCATACCATTAATATGACACTATTTTGTTCAAGTAAAGATAAAAAAAAAACAAATTGAGGTGAATTACTTGTCAATTTCTTTCAGGAATTTATCATAAGCAGGAAAGTGAAGCCGATTCCTTGTTGTTGCTGTCAGAGTCTCGAAAGTAAATCTCCCATTAACGACATCTGCTATTAAAGAACCTAATGTTGCGAACCACACAAATGTGTCTTCTCCGACACTAGGTTCATGATCAACCTGCTAGGTCAAACGATTAGTCCAATTATGCAAATATGAGAAACAAGAATTGAAGTGTCAAAAATAAAATATGTGCCAAAAGAAAGACAAAAATTCAATGCCCTCCAGTCCAAGGGATTTCAGTCAAACACTCTCAACTTTTTGTGACGAAAGAAACAAGAAGATCCATACCCATTTTAGTTAATTTAATTATTTTCCTTGAAGAGATCGTTACAACCAACTTTCTATATATGATAAGTAGTAGTACTATTTATTTAAGAAGGCTAATCTTGAGCTAAAGCATTGCTGGAATGTAGAATTAAATTACAAAAATAAAGTTACATACAAGGAGTGGCATGATGTCCGAGTAGAAAAGAGGGACGTCATCTTGTTCTTTATTCAACTTTGTAGGGACCTTCTTCTCCTCTTTCTCCTTAGCCACACATTCCTGCAACCGAAAAATGAATATTAAAATTCCACTATTCACTGAAATAAGTGTCCTATTTGACATGTTCAAACTTCAGAGACAAGTGTAATATTTGCCCTGATTTCTTTAAGAACACCAAGGGTAGCAGAATCAGATAAACAGAAGGACCTGGGAATTGAAAATATATAACGCCCACTGGACAGCCTAATTAACCAGCAAATTACCTACAAGTATTAACTGACGAGAAATTCGAGTCATTACAAGGGAACTAATATGGGTAATCTTTCTGGAGTAAATGGATCAAACAAGCTCCCACATTCAGTATACATACAGACACACACACACACAAATAATTAATACACACTTATATTACGATTTATAGTATCACTAAACCTTATAGAAATCATGAGCCCCTTTTATGACCAATCCCTAGAACAAAGAAGGCTGAGGTAACCAAGATGCCGTATGAACTATACTCTTGATTTTTGTTGACACCTGATATGCATAAGTTCCCATAATCATGTGTGTTTGTGTGTGTGTATATATATTATTTTATTTCCTAAGCATGTAAAGTACATTGGTAGATAAGCATATTGACACAGCTAAATTTTATAACGTTGAAACTCTGTCCAACCTAACTTAAGAACTTCAACGGTTTATGAATAGATTTCACAGTTTTATATCGACCATGCCTCAGTTCATCCATAAACAAATCAAGTAATACTAGGGGACCCAAATGACCCAAAATTTGAGGTGTTGAACAACCAATATAATGCTCATATGCATTTGTAACCTCAAATTTGGATCCTATTTCGCCACCGTAGCATTACTCAAACAACTCTACCTTGTAACCCTCTAATGTGAGGACTTATGCATCATAGAATTCCGAAACACCTCGTAGCTCTTCCCTTACACTACATTTATTTCTATTTGCGCAGTTATACATGCAGCAACTCCTTGAATAACACAATTAAGCTTAAACTCCCATCAAGATGTTACAATATTTCAAGATACCCAAAATAATCATTATCAGAATATGTTAGATGTGTAGTAGAAAATGTGCTACCATACCGCTCTAGATGTTCTGTTTAAGACAGATTCAAAGTTCGGAGTTTTCAGTACCATACAAATTATGGCCCGTATGCTCATAGTCGTGACTACATAATAATTCAGATTTCTCAAATGCCTTGGGCAAGTTGAGAACAAAACCAAAAATTAGGCAAAATTTGTAAAGAAACAATATGGAGGATGTGCACCTACCGAGAATGATTCTTGTTCTTCATCAGCAGAACTGGTCTTCTCCCAAGCAAGCATTATATCAAATGAAAACCGACTGAATGACCCGTCATTTATTTTTTCTTCAATGTTACAGCATACGTCATTAAGAGCCTTTGAGCTGCAAAACTCCACCAGTTTCCTTGAATAATCACCTATCTCCGGCTTCCAGTTACTCTCAAATTCTTCCACTAATGCATTTACAGAAATGTCTAGTTTCCTGAAAATTAATACAAATAGTTAGTTTATCATCAATGCATAGAAAATGCTACTATTATATACTCCCTCCGAGATACAATTTTTTGTGTGCGTTTCTAGTTTTGGACTAGAAAGTAACACCAACTTCTTAACATGCCATTATGCTGTTACTCATTGAAGGTATATTGAATACTATCATGACTGTTAATAGTATGTTTAGAATAATAATTTTTTCCCCAGGGATACCCGTATACTATCCATTACTTATAAATTATTCCCAGCAGACTAGCTAAAATTATTCAAAAAATAAATAAATAATAACTTAATAATTGAAACTCTCAAACAGGGTTGATCTTCTCTCTTCCCATGTCGAACCCATAACCAAAAATGAATGGCTCACCAGAATCAAAATACTGGGCTCCATCAAGAGGGCTGGCCAAAATCACGATAGTACTGTTGCAGTCTCTAAATCAATGACAAGATTTAACTACGGGCTCATTTTAATTTGTTGTATCCTAATTAAATCTTCTCCACTATAGAATGAATCAATTTCCTAAAGCTAAATAATAATTACATAAATATATAGCTAGATGCTATAATATCGATATAAACCATAGATTGAAATTTGAAATACAGATGTATTGGCTATGTGAGGAGGATAAATCAACCATATTTGTATAGAGAGAGAGTGTTTCTGAGCAAAAGATGGCGAGTACTTACTGGGAACATCTCCGAAGGACGTCGTTTGCAATTGCGGAAAGATGTTTTTTCTCCATAGATATATTTTAATGTCTCGTTTCCTTAATGGGCAATTGAATTGAGGATGTATATATATATACTGCAACATGCGATATACGTATACATATACGTATAGTATATGTCAATGCAGGAGCTGATCCAGTGATCCTCCTCATTCATTATAGGAAGAAGTGTCAGGTGTTGTTACCAAAGTCTGACACGTGGACTACATGCAGCGATACTCGGTGCTCCTCGCTCCACATTCATCTGGTGGGGGCGATCAGCAGGGCTATTCCAAGGATTTTAAAATATTTCGAATGTATGTTTAATTATTAGTAATGTTAACGATATAATATAATAATAAAATTATTATATATATTTATTATGTTAAAAAGACGTTGATTAAAAATTAAAAAATAAAATAATTATTAAATATTTCTTTTTTTATTTTATTTCTTTTTTTTATTTTAGTCTCTCAATTTAAATTTAACATAAGTGGCACAGTGGGAAGGAGTTGAAACAAAGTGGCGGCGTAAGAGAGGAGTTAATTCGTACATCACGGATTTAGATTAAAAGATTTTGTATTATTACTATTTTGACCTCATTCATATGTACAATTTAAGCTCTCATCATGTCGGCAAGTTGCGTAAATGTTGTTAAACTTGTAGACTTATTGGGAATATCATAATTGAGACAAGGTTAATGAATTGTTTACATCAAAAATAAAACCTCTAGCATTATAATATAGATATAGATTATTATTACTCTTTTTCACTTTTTCCCTTTTTTAAGTTAACCAATAAATTTACTCATATGTGATAATCAAAAAGAAAACAAATTTAGTGCAGCTTAAAGGAAATAAGAAAAATATCAAATAATTAATTGGACAACTTTTATCTTTTTCCCTTTTTTTATTTTTAATATAGTATTTAGATATTTAAATATTGATAGATACGTTTTTAAGCAACTTTTTTTGTTGTAACTTTAGCAAATAATTGCTGAATCAAATATATTTATTTTGATATTTATACTTTCAAATAAAATATTTGTTATTGTTATTATATACATTATTTTCTTTTTTACATATTTGAAATTTTATTAGTTTTAAGAATAAATCCTATATTATGTTAATTATATTTTTATTTTAAAATATTTAAAAATAAAAAATTGATATTTTCCGCAAGACCCTTCGCATGAATAGGAAATAAATTTTATATTCATGTGGGTGAGATTTTATAAAAAATATTTAAAAACTATTCTGAAAAATGAAAATTCTCTAAAATATTTATATATTTAATTCTTTAAATATGTAAATATTTTAAAAGAGTAATATTGCTTTAAAAATTGTTAAATTTACGCTAAAGTATCATTTCTTTAAACTTGTAGGTTAGATGCTTGTGTTAGGGACTTGGTTTTCCTCGGTTACGTTTTTTTCTAATTTCATTCTATAGGCTAAATATTTATCATAATATCTTTTACAGTAATAATCCAAATATACTAATCAATACTCCTTTTATTCTTTTTTTATCAGTTTTTTAGAGCTTGATAACAAGTAGGGGTGAGCAAAAAATTAAAATTGGCCTCCAAAATCGCACAAAAAATTGCACCAATAAAATCGTACCAACGGTTTCGGTGTATATGACGATTTTAGAAGAGTTGAAAAATCGCATTTACGGTTTGATTTTGATTTCTGTTGTCCACCGCACCACAGAAAATCGCACCGCAATAATCATGACAAAAACAACAACGTCGTTTTAGTTGTTTTTTTTAAATAAAATTACATGGTGTTTATTATATTTTTCTCATATTTTTTGTTAACATGGTATTAACTTATACATTTACCTCTCGTATAACTATTAATTATAAAACTTTGAAATTTTTTAATTGAAAATTTTACTTAACTAATCAAATTTCTTATGGTTTGATTGTCAGCTGCATTTTTACAATTATAGAGTTTCATTATAACATGGATGGAGATTAATAAATTCAATAATGATAGTATTTTTGTATAAGCAATATACTATCTACTTCTAAATTATAAACAATTATTCACTATAGTGTTAATTACTTTATTTTTTCTTAAGTAGTTATTCTAATATCTTCTATAGACATTTGTTTGCACTTAAAAATTTGGTGATTTTTTTGGTGTCTGTATTATTTCAGTCCTAATTTTTTGTATATATTTAATTAGTTTTGAAACCGAAATCGCACCAAATGAAATCGTACCGCACGTTTTAAAATTACACTGCACCAATCACAAGTTGTTTCATGTACGATTTTGAATTTATCAAACTAAAACGAAACAGTTTAATGTGCGGTTTGAGTTTTAAACCGTACCATACTCACTCCTAGTAACAAGGGTTATTCACTTATCTGGCGAATTGGCATATTAGCCAATTAGATACTCCGATTCTTTGGGATTTTTAGAGATTCTATCCTCATTTATAGAGTATGTGTTTAGAATTATTTATGATTATTTTGTTATTTTTATAACTTCAAAACATTAAAATTATACTATTATTTTTGTTTTTATCTTGTAGTGTATTTTGTTAAATATTTTATCACGTATATATAACTACACATATAAATGTTTTAAATTTTAATAATAAAATATATGTTAACCCCTCGCACCTGAATTCTCATATTTTGTTTATTCTTATTTGACACGTTCATATTTTTACACCTGTATCCATGTTTCTTAATTAATTTTAGCGAACAAAAATTTGTTCACTCTTATCTGTCGTTTGTCGATCTGAAGTAAGAATTAATAACTTAGGCTATGTTTGTTTACAAAATATATACTTGGGATAGGACTATTTGTATTAATTTAAAACTATTTTCGACTTTTTTATCCCATGATGAGGGATTATTAATCCCTTCATGTTGAAATATTAGTCTCATAAAGTCATTTAATAGCTTAAAATGAGAGGGACTATTAATCTCAAATTCATCATGAGATTATATAATCCCTCATAAATAGCTTTAAGAATGATAAAAAATAGTCCAAGGACTATTTAAAGGACTATTAATCCCTCATCATGGGATAAAAAAGTCGGAAATAACTTTAAATTAATACAAATAGTCCAATCCCAATTATGCATTTTACAAACAAACATAGCCTTAGTTTTTTATATTATAACGATATTAAATATATATTTTTTTATCTTTTCTACGAGTTTCATAAAAGATAATAGTATTGACATTTTAAGTAATCAAATAAAGTATTAATTATGTTTATTGGTATTTGTGTTTTTCTTTCTGAAAGGTCAATTAAAAAGAAATGGACGAAATAGTTTATTATAATGAGATCAATTATGTAAAATAATAAATTAGAATAATTAAAAGTATTTTTAACATTAAAATTAATATTAGTTTTTAACGAATAAATTTGATTAGGAGGAGTATAACAAGTGCCTAGTTTAGTGTGTGCTTACGCATGCACGACACCTGGCATACAAACTAATTACAACCGAGTATATTCATTCTTTAATACACTCTTGTCTTTCCCGACCGTAAAACAAAATGTGCAGAAATTTGGATCCCATGAACGTAAATTAATTTTATGATAAATTAAATAATATAATATTAACACAAATATTTGACTTGCGTATTAATATTGTATTAATTTATTATCTAATTAGGAATAATTCATGTTTAAAGGGATAGTGTAATTAATATAACAGTTGAGTACCATATCTAATATTTTTAAATTGAAAAATTTAAAATTGTTGTGGCCAACCATTAATACAAAAAGATTGATACTCAATCTAGTCATATTTTTTTTTTGAGGCAAACATTAGTATGCTACTCATTTTTAATTTAAAATTAGTTATTAACAGGTTTGAACAATTAATTGATTGATGATAGCGGACTCAAATTTGTGTAATATAGTATTTTCGAGTATCCCACACACTTTTCATTTGTTGACAAAACGGAATAAGAAGTTTGACAGTATTTATTTGCCTCCAGTATCTCTAACCACCAATCAATATGATTCATTAACAATATTTTATGTGGAAAAAAAGGTATTACTGCAACCATTTGAAAAAAGGGTAGTACTGCAAGCCATTTGGTAAGATTCAATGAGGGGGAAAAAAAATGTAAAAATTCAAAAGAAAAACTTTTGTATATATACCCAAAAGTATAAAATGAACCATTTAAGTCAAAACAAAAAAAATTGTCATAACATCAACTAAATCGCATCACCATAACATTTTTTCCTCTATATTTTTTCTTAAAATTAGACAAAAGATTCTCATACCATGAGTCAAAGTCCACTACAATAGTTGCTCTCGATATAGCCCATAAAAACACTAAATAGATGACACGTAAGTGCCCGTGCTTGAAGGCACGGTGTAGATTAAAATTTCAAAAATACTCTATTACCTAAAGATTCTTTGTAACCTAAAATAACTTACAAATTAATTAAAATGACTTTGAACCGTCCTTGTAATTTCTCGTCAAAATCAATTTGCATGTGAAAATATAACTACCGCAATACTTGAAAAATAGGAAAATGACGTCAATGTTAAAAGGGTGACCCATGTTGTTTACTTGCAAATTTTTTTTAATTTATTATTATTATTATTATTACTATTATTATTATTATAATGATTATTACTGTTATTATATTAATTATTATTATTATTACTTAATTATTGTTATTATTATTATTATTATTATTATTATTATTATTATTATTATAATTATTATTGTTATTATTATTACTATATTATTACTATTATTATTATTACTACTAGTACTACTACTACTACTATTATTATTATTATTACTATTATTATTATTATTATAATGATTATTACTTTTATTATATTAATTATTATTACTATCATTATATTAATAATAATAATAATAATTATTATTATTATAGTGTAATGGTGAATTTGATTTGGGAGATAAATGTGAGTGGATAGATTTTTGAAAAAAAGATATTGAATTGGAGAAAAAATGAGAGATAGATTAGTAACCGTTGGATATTAAAACTCAAATAATTTTAAAATGTTAAATATTAAAATATAAATTAATTTAAAATTATTAAATATTAAAACTTTAAAATTTAAACAGCTCTGTTGTATATTAATTTATCATAAAATTAACTTTACATTAACAAAAAAAATGAGTGCTAGTACTTTATATTATTGATACTAAAAACCCCAAGCCCTAGCCCTAAACCGAAATTCAAAATGCATAATGCAACATCCCCATTCACAGAGTTCTCATGACTTTTAAGTGTTAATGCCGAATCAGAGAACTCTACAGAATAACAATGGAGAAGAAAAAGACCGACCCTGTGTCATCCTCACTAGCGAAGCTTTCGGGTTCGTCAAGAGGTATACCATCTGATAAAGATTTTCATTTCTATAATAATTTCGATGAATTTAAACAACCAATTAGAGAAATTAATGACAAGTCACAATCAATGCTCGAGTCTATCGGCCAATCTTCAGCTAATTTGTGGGGAAAAGAAATGGTTTTGCCTGAAGATTACGATGATGCTTACGAGTGGCTGGTAAATGTTAACGATGAGGTGTTTGAGAGGTTTGATTATTCAGTAGATGAGTTTCAGAAGCTGAGGAAACGCGAAGACGAAAATGGGTTTCAGTTGGTTTACGGAAAGAGGAAAGGGGTGAGTCAGGTGGTGAACAGTAAAGAAGCTGCGAATTCGAGTTTATCCGAGGTGAAGGTGGCTTATAAGGATAAGAAAAGTTTGGGGACGAAGCCGAAAGTTCCGTTTCATATACCGACAATTCGGAGGCCGCAGGATGAGTATAATATACTGGTTAATAACTCCAATCAGCCGTTCGAGCATGTTTGGTTGCAGAGGAGTGAGGATGGTTCCAGGTTCATTCATCCCCTGGTTAGTTTTCTTGGTTTGTTAATCAAGATTTTGGTCAAACTTTTTTTTCTTAAAAAAATTATTTAGTCTACCATGTAGTTGAACTCTGTATACTGTGTTGTGCAATTAAGTAATATGAGATAAATGCTTTAGGAACTTCAATCTATTTATGTAAGATGGTAGTTATGTTTTGTTTCTTAGATTAACCTTTGGCCCTAAGTTGTTTTCTGTTCTCGGTGTTTCAACTTATTCTTTCCCCCATTTTTCTTTGTATCTCTAACTCAATTATTAGCATTAACCGCGCTATATCTTCTGTATTGCGCTGCATGGATGTAACATGAATTTTAAAGAGATGATCCAAATCTTTATTACTTTTCATATTTTTAAAAAAATAAAAATAAATAAGTGATCCCAGTCACGTATTTGAAAGCTTACACTTGTTATTTATATAATCATTCTGGTGTAAGATTTTTAATTCCCTTGAAATGGCTTGGCTTGTAATTGTTATTGGTTTTACTTCCACATTTATTTTCTTGGCCATTCAATTAAGTTAATTCCATAGTTTGGCAATGTTGAAGAAATATTATTGTCTTTCTTATTTTTCTTAATTAATGCATATACAGGAGAACTTTTCTACCATGGATTTTGTTGATAAAAATATCAGTGATATAGAGCCTATAAAACCGCCTCCGGTAGAGTGTACTCCATACAAGCTTGTGGAAGAAGTCAAAGATTTAAAGGAGTTAGCCACAAAATTACGTGCTGTCAATGAGTTTGCGGTAATTTTATACCACCTTGGTGTCATGTTGTTAACTGATATATTGATTGTCTGTCAGTCTATGTGGCCAAAAATTTCAATTTTGATTTGATATATTTTTTGCATGTCGGACAACACACATAAGACTAAAGAGTTTTTCCTTAAATTATTATGTTTGTTAAGAGTGCTATTAACCATTAAACTAATTTAAATATGTTTATTTATGTGGTTTCGTTGCTTCTTTTCCCATTGGTGCTATTCTTTGTTTAGGTTGATCTGGAACATAATCAGTATCGATCTTATCAAGGACTGACTTGCCTGATGCAAATATCTACTAGGGCTGACGATTTTGTTGTTGATACGCTAAAGCTTCGCATTCACATCGGTCCACATCTAAGGGAAGTTTTCAAAGACCCCACTAAGAAAAAGGTATATTTTGTTTATCTTATGATTTTTTTTTTGTGGCCAATAGAAATACTATATAGACAAGGCATGTAATGATAATGTCACCTTACTTAATTAGGTCATGCATGGAGCAGATCGGGATATTATATGGCTGGAAAGGGATTTTGGCATATATGTCTGCAATTTGTTTGACACTGGCCAGGTTCTATTCTGAAACGACTGTCTTCAATTGATTCTTTACCTGTTAAATACGCCTATTTATGGTACTCAAACAAAGATATATGATGTAGTGGAACATCTGTTGCTGAGCATATCATGGGGGAAATGTGCAAGAGCAAGCCTATGTTCTGAGCTTAAGGCATAACATTTTTCCATGGCATTATCATTTCCCCTTGTCCTTCCCCAATCCCCCCCACCCCCCCAAAAAAAAAAGAGTCAAATAAAAATAAAATAATTTAAATAAATAACTTCCATTTGCTAGAGAGAGAGTCATAACTTATATTTTGGCATTAACCCAACCATTTTTAGCATTTTATTAACAACTTATTTCTCGAATCCATATGTTAGTCGCTTTTTTGTAAATTGATATTCGTTTAGTGCAGTTTGTTTCTGAGTTGCAGACTGTGCCGTCTTTGTATGCACTTGTTTCTTCGTGGGTCTGTGGCATGGTAGTTTTGTATCATCTTTCTAGCACTGTATGGGGGCCTCAGTGGTCATCTTTGGAGGGATATCTAAGTGATTTGCACAGGAATGGGCGGGACAGTTTTGTTGAATGTTGATATTTCCTTCTCGTATGCTTTTTATTTTTAATGGAAATTTTTGCATCCTCCTTACCTTTTGTACTTCTTCTCGTTTCTAGTAAACCTTGCTCTGTTATAAAAAAAAAATTATTTTAAGCTTTCAGACAGATGAAGAATTCTATCAATGGAAATCGTAGGGGACCATAACAAGACCATTTGAGTGGAGGGATGATTTGGGTAGTCAAAGTAAATCTATACATGTGCACTGCAATCATGTGATAGATTGGTCTTCAGGACTTTCAGTTTAGATTTACATGGTAGAGATAGCAAGGACGGGTAAATAACTTTTATTTATTTGATTTTTAATTTTTTTTTGGGTGTTTTGCTTTATGCGAAATACATTGATTTAGGTAAAGAAGTTATGAAAATAATCAATCAAATGTTGGATCATCTATTTATAATCTTGTTTGAGGTAAATATATTGTATTAAATGGTATCAATTTTCAGGTGGTTTGTTTTGGCACCTTCTTCTATTTTTCTATCCTTTAGTGTCCTTTGGTTGAAACGCAGATTGTGACTTTCCATTTCTTTGTATGACTTGTGGTTGTATTAAGACTCTCCCTGCCCCTCAACTAGCAATGACAAAAGAAAGACCATCCTCACCCTTATGAAAGATTTGCATAAACTACACTAATAAGAAAACAAGAAGTTGCAGTTTTATGTTAACAAACCTTAATTTATTCAGTTTAGAATTCTCGTTTTATTGTTTTTGTTCCTCTTTTTTTTCTTGCTGTTAAACTTTTTGGTGGACTATGCCGTGATTCATTGTCCTTAAAAAGGAGAAGCATCGCTGCAGAATCTGCTTCAGGTGCACTTCATCTGTTAATTAAATTGCTGTTCCAACTATAGCATGATTGTCCTTATGATATTCATTTTGGACTGTGATCATGGTCTGATAGACTTGACATTTTAATTTTTTAAATCCTTAAGGCCTCAAGGGTATTGAAATTGGAAAGAAATAGTCTGGAGTATCTGCTGCATCACTTTTGTGGAGTTGCAGCAAACAAAGAGTATGTTCTCTTTCTACAAAATTATCTCTGTATCTGCTGCTTTTTTTGCCCAGCACAAAAGTTACTAGAAACAAGAAAATAATGTGTTGACCAGCAACTATTTGCAGATATCAAAATGCAGATTGGAGACTACGCCCACTTACGGATGAGATGTTAAGGTACATCTCCATCCTGAACCTGTCATTTTGTGCTTTTGAGATGTTTTCTTGTTGCCTTTTGTTTGTTTTTGTCTTCTATTGAAACTAATAGTTTTGAGTAAGAAATCGTTAAACCTTTTAACATGAGTCCCAACTAATAATTTAGGATTTTTTTCTTTAAGATATACCAGTAGTATACCAAAGAGATAGTCAATAGCTCTTCTGAAATAATTTAGTTCTCGATTTGAAGAAGATTTCTTAGTAATTCAGAATGCAATATTTTGATTAATTGTTTGCTATGATACCTTTTTGAAGTAACTTGCTAACCTCCGAGGATAATTACATACTTTATCTTTATTTGTTATTAATTTGATTTATATTGACATGGACAGATACGCCAGAGAAGATACACACTATCTGTTGCATATCTATGATCTAATGAGAATCAGGTTGTTCTCTTTATCTACTGAGACTGAGAACTCTGAAACTTCTATTGTAGAGGTAAGCTGTCTTCATTTTTTATAATGTATAGGGCAGTTTTGTTATAATGTATAGGGAAGTGCAAAAGCGAAAAAGTTTAGGGTTAACAGTTAACACGCTTCTTTCTACTGTAAAGTTTGTGCACAGAAATTACAATGCACATTTGTCATTTGTTATGTTGCTGACACTTCCGTACCTTTTCCACATTTTATTTGCTTTACTTTTGGTTGCTAATTGTTTTCCTGTTGTGAGATTTTTGTTATTTAACATTTCTAAGCCGTGTTTGTCAGGAAATTTCATGTCATTCCATGCTCATTGTTTCTTCAGGTATACCAGCGCAGTTATGATATATGCATGCAGCTTTACGAGAAAGAGGTTCTGACCGATAGTTCATATCTCCACATATATGGGTATAATTGCTGATTGTCTTCAAGGTTTATTATGCCCTTTAATTGCATGATTTTTAAAGCTTGTGGACATTTAGCTGTGATTTTTTTTTACCCTTTTGATATGTACGGTTGTCCTTGTGTAATTGGATCACATTCTCATTTGTGATGTCCGTACAGGGTACAGAGTGCTGACCTTAATGCTCAACAGCTTGCAATAGTTGCAGTAAGCTATTTTCAATTCTCCCCCCCCCTCCCCCCCCCGCCCCCCCGCCCCCCCGCCCCTATCTATCGATTTAAAACCTCTGAGACAATATTGCAATCTGCAAAGGAACCCAGAGGTTTGCTATCAGCATATTGTAGAATGTTTCCTTGAAAGGAATTAATATTCATTTCAGGGTTCCAATCACCGTACTTGGGGTAAAAATCACCTATAATAAAAGAGTGTCTGCTGCAGTACTCTTTTTATATATTTCATTAATTTTACAATTCAGCCAGAATTGTAGGATAAGACGAGTGTTTGCAGTTAAATATATCATTTTAAGTCGGTTATCCTTGTATATTGATTTCTTTACATGCCACCTCCTGGATGGTTTTCAGGGGCTTTGTGAATGGAGAGATGTTGTTGCCCGTGCTGAAGATGAAAGTACTGGTTATATATTGCCAAATAAAATTCTTCTCGAAATTGGTACTTGAAAACTGATCCATTATAAATTTCCGTCTCTTTCTTCTCACTATGTTTGTATGGGGCTTATTGACTTGATATTTGCTTGTTCTCTTCTATATTAAAGCTAAACAGATGCCTCTCACCACCAGCAAATTACGGCGATTGGTAAAGTCTAAGAACCAGTATATCGACCGTAATCTTGGTTCTGTTGTTAACATCATTAGGCATTCCATGCAAAATGCTGCTGCTTATGAATCAATTGCCAAACAACTAAAGGAGGAACGCCGAAAAGCAGTAAGTCTCACGTATACACGCTAGGGTTTACCCTCAGTTTTCTTTGAATTTTCACATGAATGGATTATCAACCAGTTAATATACATGTAGAAAATTTCCTGATTTAGCTTCTGTATGGAATCAATCTTTGATAATGGACTTGCATATTTTTTTGGTATTTCTAAATAATAAATCAATCATGTTTTTGTTGCTTCTTTTGTCCTTTTCTTTAATAAATTTTTCCTGAATAAATGTATTTTATATCTCTGACCTTAAATGGCTTAAATCTAGAGAAGAGTGAAATTGAATCTGGGACTATATTTGGTGTCTAAATATGTAATGTACAGTGGCTAGGAAAGTAGTAGATGAGCTTTCTGTGAAACTTGAAAATATAGAGGGGCAAGGATAAGGAGAATAAATATTGAAATGAGAAGTGGAACATGTTTCTTCCTTTTGAATAATTAAAGCATTTGTAATAACAATCATCTTATAACTTTCCACCTACATTCTTTGAAAAATCATGTGCTGTCATTTGGGTCCTTTACATTCTTTCCGGGGATTTCACTCATGTAATAATTTAGTTTGTAACAAGTTGTGCTTATATTCAAACCTGTCAACGCTGGTACTAGCTGATTGACTTGCAGTATCCGATAAAGCTCGGATGATTTGATACATCTTGAGAAGCTTTACAAGGTTAAACATTTTCAAATGGATGTAGTTAGAATTATTCTTCTGCATCATGTATGATAGGTAGTCTGAAAGCTTTGGTATACTTGTGTCAAACCATTTAAGTGATTTACTTGTCATTTTATTTTGTAGTCTTCGTGATTCATAACTGTGGAATTGCTCATTTGATTAATATTTGTCTATTTCTTTTCAAACTACAAAAATAATTCATGTGGCACCTGTTTGTTAGTGACAATAGCTTGTGTAATTTGCAGACAGCTGATGGGAACTTGGTTGTTGCTGATGGATCTGAAGCATCGTCTCATCCTGATGTTCTGGCAAGGTCGAAAGCTGCAAGAGGAGTGGAACTTGTTGGTATCAATGGGAAGAATGATAATTTATTTAAACATCTGCCAGATTCTGTGCAACTCAAGGAGAAGGGTTTGGAGCTTGAAAACAGTACCAATAAAGGAGGTAGAAACCAACATGAGGGCTCTTCTGAACATCCTGGAGATCAGAATTCAAAGAATGATAAAGATGGCTATGTACCTGCACTTCCAAGAGAGAGCTTAACAATGTTGGAACAGGTCAGATAGTTGAACATGGATTTCGCATCCAGTAATCTATTGCTTTCTTATGAAGTTACATGATGTTTTTTATCGTCTCACTCAAAGTGAGTGAACTTTATTGTTAATTTAGTATTTGTTCTTTTGTAGGTGTCTGGATCTGAAGCAACTGTTCAGGTACTAAAAAAGCCAAACCGTGCTTTTGGGGCGTTACTGGGGACTTCAGCTGCTAAGAGGAAATTTCATCCTGGGAGAAAGGCAAGTTGATCGACATTTTGGCTTCTTTGAAGTTATGTCTTCTAATATATGTTCTAGATTGTTGTGTTATATTATGCAAACATGTAGCTGGAGATTATGTATTTGCCTCAACTAAATCTTTGTTGAAGTTGTTTTGGTTTCCTTTGAGATTTTTCTGTGAGGCTGATCAGCTGCAGGACCTCTCTCCCTCCCTCTTTCTCTCGCAGAATAGGCAGCTCATTTGTAGATTATTGATGCTAGTGATTATTTCGCATAGTATGAATAATTATACTGAAAACATTTCACCTCTATTGTTTTAATCTATTTTTTTATAGGAAAAGGAAGAGGACAAGTTAGAGCAGATTAAATCTTCTGTGAACCTTTCATTCCATTCATTCTTGGGCAAGGTTGACAAGTCACAACCGGTTGTAAAAGAACCTGCTAAACCCCTGGAGATTTCGCGTCATGACGAGCCTGTTGCTGTACTAGCTACCAATTCCCATTTGCAAGATATTATATTGTTGGACGATGATTCAGACGAGGAAGCAGTGCATGATGACCCAAAGTCCACAGATGATAAGGGAGAACAGAACGAAGGCAACACTCCTGGTGCTGAACTAGCTACTGAATCCCATTTGCAAGATATTATATTGTTGGATGATGATTCAGATGAGGAACCAGTAAATGATGAACCAATGTTGGCGGATGAAAAATCAGAGCAGAACGAAGGTAACACTCGTGCCTCTTGTCTGGAAATGAACAAGGGAGATGTGACTGTGTCTCTCTCTGATCTATCCTCCAGCTTCAAGAAGTGCTTCGAATCAACAAATCAAATGGGAAATGTCAAACAAGTTGAGATGTCCATGGACCTAGCGCAGTTCAAACCATTTGACTATGAAGCAGCAAAGAAACAGGTTAGCTTTGGGGACAATCAAGGGAGGAATTTGGGGGACGAGGGTGATGAAAGTGGGAGGCGCAGGAGCGATGCAGGGAATAGGAAAAGGAGCTCAGCTGTAGGTCAGCCCTAGGGAGGTGAAGAGAGTGGAGGCTTTCAGCCGGGTAGAAGGCGGCAGGCATTTCCGGCAAACTGGGAACAGAAGTGCAACTTTTCAGTAGTTTTGGAGCAGCCAGTGATATTTTTCTTCTCATCTTACTCCTTCCTAAATGGAGTAGGAAATTTTAATATTAATGAAATCAAAATCCTTGGCCTTTATTATGTGGGTTATTAGTTATTTCAGCGTGATTTGTGATATCCTGGTTAACGTTCTACAACAAATTATGAACTTTTCCGGAAAGAGAAAAAAGTTGAACGAGGGTAATACATCTGGCAGATATTGAGGGTGACACGTATAGTTGGTATTTTAATGGGATAAATAATTAAAGTTAATTTATAATTCACCCATCACGATTTAGTGTAAAATATAATTAACTTCAATTTAATGGAGTAGAGAGAGGTACATTCAACGGATGATACATTTATTAGTTTTATTTTCTATTTTCAAGTCTACTGTAGCTCTCTCTGAGAATCTCAATAACAAATGATGCATTTAAACAGAGAATAATAATCTTTGATATCGTAACGTGGACTGTACCCGAAACCCGATCCATAAATCATACCCGTCAGTTAGTATAGATAGGAAGAAACCAGAAAAAGGCATTTATTTATCAAAATTAAGTCAGACTCGGCTGACGGCAAAAGCTGCAAAATTGTAAATTCCCTTTTCTCCGATTTCCATTCTACTCGCGCCAACAAGAAACACGCACTTTTTGTTTTTCTAGTGTGTGAAATTGGTCGGGGGCCGCCATGGAAGGGGGAGGGGGAACTACTCTATCGGAACTGTATCAGAACTCGAAGAGGTTGTTGTTGAAGAGCAGGGATGGCTTGGAGCGGCTCGAGCGTCTCGAATTTTCCTCATCGACAGCAACTGTGGACTCACCAGAGCTATCGTACGCCGTCCAACGAGATATAGCTCAGATCCAGTCCCTCTGCGTCGATATGGATCGCCTCTGGCGATCTGTATCTGCCAAGTCCCAGCGTGATCTCTGGAAAAGGTCCCACTCGTTCCTCTCTCTCTCTCTCCCTCTCTCTCTCTCTCTCTCTCTCTCTATATATATATATATATATCTGTGTGTGTAGGTATATACTGCCAGGGATCGTGTGCTCTCTTGTTTTTGATATCTTAATTTAATTTGTGCTCAATTATTTTTTTATTAACTTTGGACGTCGGAATTAGCTTGCAATTTCATTCCAATCTATGCGTGCGAGACATTTGTATGATCTATGTTTTTGATTTCTTAGGGGAATTGAAGTTTTGATATGTTTTGTTTTGGCCAAGGATGTCTGGTTGGAATGTGTGTTAGTGTGCTATCAACTTGTTAATATATGTGTATCCTCTATATTGATAATTTGAATTTTGTCTATAAGATATGTTTTTGGAACTTTATACATCAAAAGTTCCTTGTGTGAGGGTATTTTATTTCAATTTTACTTTATATGGATTGGAGGATATATGTATAATTTTTGAAGTACATTAACTCCTCTTCTCCTAGAATGAGTTCGAGTTTATCAAATTTCAACTTGTCATATAATCTACACATTTCAAGGGAATTATCCCATACTCTACATAATGATTGTACATCTCCTATTTTATGTGTATTTTAATTTTAGTAGTTGGAAATATTCATTGTACTTCAAAAATTTCACTTGTATGTAGTATTGTTTTGTCATATTTTTAGGCTGCTTAATAACTATGTGTGTATTTGTATTTTATCTGTACTTGTTAGTCGAAGACTCGAATGTACGGAATTTTGAAGTTGTATATGCGCAAGTGTCCTGAAAATTCCCTCCTGCAGCAAGTTGACCATTTATCAAAAATTAATAATAGAAAGATTTGCTTGATCTGTAGAAAGAAATGTACTAATTGGATTCAAGTGAAATGCCATGCCGCACAGTCCTCACATTGCAAATATCTGGAAAAGAATCTGATGATGTGAAGTTTTTCTTTTTTCTTTTTCTTTTTAAATGTTATACAGAAGTATTCGTTGTATTATGAAAGAAGCCGATATATGATTTTCCACTGGAACGATAAACTGATTGTACTTATTATTGGTTTATCACTTCTATTATTCGTCAATTGCTTCAAATTTTGTTCTATTGATGATTCTACTAATTATAGTATTTATTTTGTTAGCAAAAGAAAAGGAAAGGAAAGGGCTGACTCATTTAGTAATATGTTTGTGCACTCAGGAAAGTGGAACAAGTAGCTGAAGAGGTGGACTCATTGAAAGAAAGTCTAGATAAATACTTCCAACGGCATCAGAGACGAATGCAAGAAACTCATGAAAGGGCCGCATTGCTGGGAAGAGCTGTATGTAATTCTTTCTCTCTTTTGCATTCTATGTAGTAGGTTATTTTCTGTATCTTCTTACATTTACCTTCAATGGATTTATTCTAATATATTAGAATGGGGAATCATCTCATGTTTTGAGAATTTTCGACGAAGAAGCACAAGCAATGCAGTCTGCTCGTAATTCATCGAGGATGCTGGAAGAAGCTAATGCAACTGGAATAGCCATTCTATCCAAATATGCTGAACAAAGGGACCGTTTGAAGGTAGATGTCTATATAGAGTAGCTTCTATTCTACTTCCTATTGTATGATATAACCCTCATGCCACATGTATTGAAAATACTAGTCATCACAAAAGTGGAGAGTGTGTCAAAACCTTTCATGTGCGTAGGAGAGATTACCTACCTGTTGGGAACCTAGCTTGTCCCCCACCAACCTCCTATAAAGGGTTTTTGTCTCTTCAGCTGCCACATGAATAATTACCTATTCCTTATCACTATTCTCCAAGTTGTACATCAAATGTGCTCAGATTCTTTTAGTTCATTGGCTTCATTCGGCTCTAATCCTTAAATAAAGTGAAATTGCCTCTATCGGTTTGACCGGCTTGGTTCTGTGACACTCCTGGCCTAGCTCTCCATTCTTTCTGTTTCCTTGGAATCCCCTTGGTTTTTCTTTCTCAGCCTTGGATTCTCTGATGGCTGGTGAGCTGTGTGAGCATCAGAAAGTGTGTTACACCTCCTAGTTATCCTCTATGCTTAACTTCAGCCTTAAGGCACACTACCTTGACACACATTCATATATAGTGGAGTATATACAAACATAGACACATACGTACAGGCAGATAGGTAGATAATGAACTTACACCACATATTGAATGACAAGCAGATAGGCAGATTCTAGTATTGAATGACATCTGCACTCCGTGTTTCAATGATAGAGTTGGGAGTTCACCAGTTCTTTGCTTAGCTTTCTTGACTTGATGTATGCATAGGTATAATACCATAATTAGTTTTAGTTCACGGTTTAATTTGGTCTAATGGTTAGTGTGTCACTTCCCACGTGTTTGCTGCTTAGTGTTGAGGCAATTTATGGTAGGGAGAGCGCCAACACTTGTATCAAACTAAATAATAGTCCCTTCGTCCTCCAAAGAATGGGTATAAGTAAAAAAAAAAAAAAACTATAACGTGGGTAAGAAGACTTTATTAATCTATTACGGCCTAATGTAAGCATAAAATTGATACCTATGTAATACTCTCTCCTCTTATTTGACCGTGTGAATTTGCATAAAAATGGTGCTTAAGCTATTAGTTGGAGGACAGGTAGTAATAGTTCATAGGAAGTCTTAAAAACTGCAGTGAATGTGTTCCCAGTGCGGTACATATTTCTAACATCTTAGTTTGCCTATTATTCAAAGCAACACTTAACGTACTTGATTTTGTGCAGAAAGCTCAACGTAAAGCATTGGATGTTCTGAACACGTTGGGCCTATCAAATTCTGTCTTGAGGCTCATTGAGAAGCGAAATCGTGTTGATCAATGGATTAAGTATGCTGGGATGGCCTTGACAATCATCATACTAATTGCATTCTGGAAGTGGACACGATGATCATTATTGATTGGAGATTTTTTAAAGTTTCTCTTTTCCTAGTGGAGTTGTCGGGGATTTGAAAACCAGCACCAGAGAATTCATCTAGAAAGGCCTTTGTAGATTTTGGCAGAAGAGTTGGATTACGGTCTGAAAGTAAGTAGAAGAATACTGAAATTAGAGAGTTTTTTTAAGACAAATATTGTCCAAGAGATACGGGAAGAACCTTTACTACTAAACATGAAATTTGAGTGATTGTCATCCGTGTGGATTCTTTCTTTGGACTGTTGCTGTTCAAGATGTTAATCTGAGAAAAAAGGAGGTGTTTCTGTTGGAATTTGAAATGTTCCAAAACTCTTAGCTGCTTTGCTCCCCCGAGTATGTTGTATGACAGATATCGGTAGGAGGAAAGGGCAACCAGGCCATCCTGTTATTATTTTCTGCCTTAATGTCACTGTTGGTCTTTTATTATTTTCTTAATGTTTGAATTTGTATATTATTATTATTTTTATAGTTTAATCTAATAAATCAAAGCATCAGTATTTTAGAGTTTTGCTATATGTATAGATTTATACCGTGATCATTTGTAAAATGGTGAATTTTATAGAATAATTAAAATATAAAATTTATCATTTTATAAAAGATTATTGTATGAATTATTGAATGAAATCATTACAAATAGCAAAATTGAGTATTTTGTAGTATATAGATAGATACGGTATTTCTAGTTATGTCCAATATTAGTGTTTTTAGTTTTAATAAAACATGCAAAAAGGGTGGGTCCTAGTCTGTTTGAGTTCAACAGTTAATAAAAACCTATCCCATGGAGTACAAGGCTCGCAACAGTAAACCTGTTCGTCACGATTTGTGAGGTAAACGAATAGTCCGGCTGCATTCAGCTAAAATTTGCATATTTAGGCGGTGTTTAATAAAAGTTGAATAAAATAGTTTTGAATATTTAAATAAATTGAATGAAATAGGTTTTTGAATATTGAATGGAAAAAATTGTTTGATAAGTGACATATTTGAAATATCTGAATAATATATTTTTATTATTTTACTCTTCTAAAAAAATTTAAAATTGTTGTAAATTTATTTAATATTACTTAATATAATATTTTATTTTATTTTAATTTTTTTTTACTTCATTTAGTTGGGATTTATCTATTTAGTTAAAAAAATTAGATTTAGTCATTTAGTCTAAAAATTTGATCGATTCAGCCATTCAGATCTAAACAAACGCACTGAATGAAATAGCTGACCGATTCAACCATTTAACTCTATTCAACTCTAATCAAACAGTCCCTAAATCAATATATTTTATGTTTAGGAGGGATTGTCCCATAGAATATAGAACAATATATATATATAAATGAAGAAATAAATTTTCAACAAATTCAATGATTTAGTATTAAAAGAAAAGAATTTCCAGGGATTGAGAATGATTAGTTTCAAAGTAAAATACTCTCTTCTTTCGATTATATAGGTCGTTTAAGATATAATCACATATATTAAAAAAATTCATTAACATTAATGTGAATATTAGGTAATTAATGTTGGTGCAATTGAATTACACATGCTTAATGCATGTTTGCGTGTTATAACGTATGCATTGTACGAATATTATAATACTCTCTAGTCTCTCCCCATGTTTATATTATTTGATTATTATTGATTTTTTAAAGTTAATTTGAGATATTTTTAAATTTAAAATTAAAAAGTATTAATTATTATCAATTTTATTATTTTATAATTTTATAATAAATTATCTAAATTTTGTGTTTAGAAATGTTTCAATAATTAAATAATATGGAAGGCAAGGGAATAATATATTGACTACTAATATTGGAGTTGTAATATTTGTGTTCTTTCTGTATTGTTGAAGTACTTGAATGGACAAGTGCAAGCAGACATGCTTCTTCTAATAGTAGTTGGGCTTTTGCTTAGTTTTTCAAAACACATTCAGATGTTGGTACTTTGGTCACGAAACTAATTTACTATCCCTTGTTAAAAGTTTAAGGAAGAACATAATCAATAATTAATAGGGAGGTGATAAATATACTCAATTTTTCTTCATATGCACTCTCCACCATGAATTAAGGAGTTAGTTAACATAAAATAAATTTGTAGAAACATAATTGGTAAAGTATAAAGTGCATTTATTATTTACCCAACTTCTATAATAACTTACTTAAATATAATTAAAGTCTTGTCTCGAAATGTTTGAAAAATGAAAAAAAGTGATCTATCAAATGGAGGGAAACAAAAATATTCTAAATCAAACAGGCTTCTATGGTCTTTTTTTCTATAAGTTACAACATTTCTCAAATCTTGTTATTGTACAGAGTTGGGTGCTGCTTTAAAACATTTTAACCGCCTTTGATTTACGTCAAATTAATATAATTATTTCGTAATATAGTAGACTATTATATTGATGTGACATTTAAAAGCGTATTCAATTTATGATCGGTGTAAACAATTGCCCATACTGACTTTTTTTAAAATATTTATTTATTATGACTGATACACACACACACACATACATACATACATACATATATATATATATACGCAGTTATAAGTAATTTTTTGTGTGTTTGTGAGTTTATAAAAGAAAAAAAATTAAACTTTTAAATATAGATTATCACTTTATTCTTATATTAATTTTTCTTGTGTTTGTAGACAAACATGTATGTAGAGACTGCAAAAGATTTATTTAAGATTTTTTTTCTTCTAAATTCAGCCCTTTACTTTTTAAGTTAAAATTTTGCAAAAAAGAAAATGGCCAATTTTTTTTGTTTATATCTTTTCTTTTTCATCCCTTAAAATATTTACAAACAAGATAAATGGACTTAAACTTATATTTTCATTTATTTATTTTCTTTCCCCTTTGTTTTAAAACTTAAAAACAGTATGAGCAAAGTATAATTTACTATTATTTCTACAAAATAACCTCTATTACTTAATTTTTAATTAATATTAATATCACATTTGTGAATATAAAATTATTTTTAAAAGTCCTCATTTTAAAAATGTATTTTAAATTTTGGAATGAGAAAAGTATATTGTATTTAAATTTTATTTACATAACTCTATTTTTTAAAATTAATTTTTTTGCCTATACTGAAGTCAAATTCTGGATTAGTCATCGGTGACATTTGTTATGTTTGGTTCACCTATTGCATGTGTTATCTCATTACGAACATAATGCTATTATATCAATTTTTAAGTTTTTTTATTATATCCTCCAATTGATATATTAGTCAATTACGTCAATAATGCAATAGGTCATTAAAGATAAAATAGTAATGATTACAACTTATTTGATATTTTAACTTATAATTTATTTTATTCATTACATACAATAATATAATTTAGTGAACCAAACATAATTTTGAATATAATGTAATAATATTATAATTATTACACAAATACCAAGACCAAACTAAACAAAAATATACTACCACTACATTATTACTCTATTACATTACAACAAATTTTTATTCAACGAATCAAACTCCACCTTTGTATTAATACTTTTGCTCTACTTCTTTCATCCTTTAGGTTTAAAGATTTTTTTATTTTATTTTATTTTATTTTTATCCTCTAAGTTTACGTATCTTTTTAAAATATTTATCATTTTCATTAAAAATTTATTTTTTAAAATTAATTTATGAAACACACTCAACACGTGCCTATCACATTGGCATGGTATATGCAAAGTGTTATGGTAGGTGTAGATCCGTCACGTGTTGGCAAACAATTTATGAGGGAATCAACCATAAAAACTAATGTTACCGCCAAATAGAAAAAGTAAACAACCGACGGCTGTGCCAAAAACTTGAGTTAGTAGTATACGTATAAAACACGGTATGGTGTATATCTATCTATATCTATTTTTATTATAAAGTGTTGATGACGATTTTGGTATAGTTGTATCATGTTTATTGTTTTTAACCCCAATAATTTTAAATATACTATTATTTTATTTTTTATTTAATTCTTTAAATTTTATTTCACATAATTTATGCACGGCATGAGGATATTTACTAGTGGTATCAGGTGAATACAAACATACATTCAATATATATATATATATATATATATATATATATATATATATACCTCAAAACAACGGGAGCTTTTGAATCCAAGCAGTTTCCATTCAAAACTTGGGGGCGGGAACAAACAAGCAACCTCCATTCTACATTTCTTATACCACTACTAACAAAAGTCAGCCCCCTCGCTATCTAGAAAAATCCTCCATGCCCCCGGTTTCACTTTCTCTCTCCTCCACAAATATCATGGATATGATGATGGATCATCCTTCACTTTCTTTCTTTCTCTAATTTCCGCAATTACCTCAGTACCGCCCACTTTTTCTTTCCAATACTCCGCAATATTCCTCTGTTTTTAAAAGCTAGCCTTATTCTGTTCCCATTATTCTCCACAGATCCAGTTCAAAGCCTTAGATTATATATATAACGCAGTTCAAGAATTGAATTACCATCTGGGTATCAAATTTGGTTGACAAACAGTACACACATATATAGAACTATACATACTGTAGATAGATATATAATTTGGTGGGTGTAAAGGAGTTTTAGTTTGTGGGTAAATGACAATCGAGGTAAAGTTGGTTGAGCAGAGTAGAGATAAAGTTAGATACGTTAATAATAATGATCATAAGGTTATTAGGAAGAAGACTGGATACAATAGCAACAGCAACAGCAGGAGGTTAATAAGGTCGAAGCAGGTACAGGTTGTGCCAGCAGTTCCGATAACACTGCAGAGGCTTTATGCATCGTGTCGAGATGTGTTTAAAGGCCCCGGGACTGTTCCTCCTCCGTGTGATGTCCAGAAACTGCGCCATATTCTTGGTCAGTCTTTCAATCCAATGCCCACTTAATTATTATTATTATTATTATTGATAATTTGTAATATTATTATGACAAATATTGACTTGAATGTTAAAGAACATTGTTTAGATTAATAGACACCGAGTATTCTTAATCATACTTCATTGAAAATAGAAATGCTACTGCATATGGAAACACATTTATCCCACACAGTTGTTCAATCAGGTTCACATCAGCTACATTCACTTTAGTGGACCACCAAAGATCTTATAAACAATCCTTTTTTTTTTTTTTTTTTTTTAATATTGAGATTATTTTGCATAGGCTACACTTAGATATTAATTACTAAGTTAATCTTTAAATTTGTTTAAAATTTAATCAAACTTAATCGAAATTAGTGGTGAGTACATAGTTGCAGTGCTTACTGTTGGAAAACAGTGGAAGCGGATGGGTCTAGAAATTTATGGGAGAGGAAAAGCAGATAAGTCCGACGCTGGACCACACCCAGTGGCGGAATCAGAATGATTTTAGAAGGGGGTCAAAATATATCAGTAAAAAAAATTATTTATTGACCCTTGAAGTACTTCTTTCGATTGTACGACTGAGATAAGACAACTGTATCCTGTGAGTCTGCATAATTTGAAAACGTCTCAAAATTTGTTCGTTTTCAATTGTTAAAAAAATATCATTCTCAATATAAATTACCAGTCCGTCATTCATCCACTCCTCCCATTTTATTACGCAAGTCAATCTTAACAATTTTCAACGCAGAGAATACTCTTTTAACAGTAGCAATCGCAACTGGTAAAATCAAAGTCAACTCGATCAATCGATATACCAATGCAAAAGTCATATTTCTTCTTGTTTCAATCAACTTCTTAGCAAGACTTCCCAAACCCAAATCTTCCGCCTGCTACGACCGTGGGATCTCATGTTGTCTTTCATATTAATAAAACACTTCAAATAAAATTACATAATAAATAATGATATTAATATTTATATCATGAACATATATAATTAATGTGTATAATCTGAATTTAGATCTTCTGTCTCTCATGTCTCGTGTACGGTTGTCAAGTATAATATATATATATTTATTTATAGTTAACTAATTTCGTAAACCGAAATTATCAAAAAAATAATTTTGTAAATGGAGAAATTTTCGTGAAAATAGATAAGAATGAAAAAGGGACAACATATCTTAATTAGCTTGCATAATTAGACGAAAAAATATTGTCTAAAACTATTTTATATATTTAATTTAAGACTTATATATATATATATATATATATATATATATAGAGAGAGAGAGAGAGAGAGAGAGAGAGAGAGAGAGAGAGAGAGAGAGCGAGCTAGTGACCACACCATAATTCATTAATGTTTATATACGGAAAAATACGTGACCTTATACAAATTATCTTGATGCTTGAGGATGGATCTAGTTTCATAGATCCCCAGCATGCATGCATGTATATACATTTAATGCAAGCACAGGACATAAGATAAGAGATGCATGAATCTAAGACTAATACATGAACCTGAAAAATTCTGATACATTCGCTATTATGTGTATTCCTAGTATTCAGAATGAGTACGTAACTTTTTGTATTCTTAACCTTTTTGTGTGCACTTAATTGACGGCAATGGGTCTATTTATACACATAAAATAATAAAAAATACTAAAATTAATGGTCCTTGGTATATTCTCTGCTCTTGGATGGTTTGGTATCTTGTGATCCAGATTCTGTTATAACATGATTTTCCATTTCTTTGGTATCCAAAATAATAATAATAATAAAAAAATAAAAAAAAATAGATGGGTTCCCATACATAGTAAAAATTCTGGTACTGCAGATTTGCAGTTGATGTTTTGTAGTATACATAGACATTAATTATTAAAATACTCTCCTGGCTAATTTAAACTAGTGATTGTGAATTGGTAAACATGATGGACCCTTTTATACTATACTCTCGTTCTTACCTGTATTTTATCTCTCTAATTGTCGTTTTGGTTATTTTGCATTGCAGTCTTGATGATTGCATTAGATAGTTCTGCATGCATATATATAACAAGAAAGTACTGTTGGCATAAAGCAGATATGCAAATACCTAGAACAATGAATGTAGTAGTAATAATACGTAATTCGATGCAGATATACTTCATAAACTATCGACTCCGTCACTTAGACACCGAGTGGTTACCTGCCATTAATAACTTATTTTTACTTTGTTTTTTGGGTAGCTAAATTTTAGCTTCTTAAGCTATTTACTGCCTTAAAAGTTTATTTTAATAGAAAAATTAGCATTACGGAATTGTTATGCAGGAGGTGGACGATTTTTTAAATGTCATGCATACATGAATATTCTAGGACATGTAAAAGCAATGCATCTTCTCAAATTCAATGTGTGCACACCTAGAGCTGATCTTGATTGGTTTTTATAAAGTAAAACTAACTATACCTTATAATGTTGTAGATGGTATGCTGCCGGAGGATGTTGGGCTAAGTCGGGAACTTCAGTTCTTTAAGCCTGGTAATGCCGTTAAGGGAGTTCCAAGGGTCACATCCACTACTATATACAAATGCGAAAATTTTTCGGTAAGATAAAACATATTCTTATTGTGAAGTACTTCATAATACAACAAACTTAATAGTATTCGGTGCTTGCCTCGCTGATCATGTGCTTGCTTCAATCGTTGATGCTTTTGCAGCTGTGTATTTTCTTTCTTCCTGCAACTGCTGTCATTCCTCTACATAATCACCCGGGAATGACTGTTTTCAGCAAGCTTCTACTAGGAAGCATGCACATCAAAGCGTATGATTGGGTTGATCCAATCGACTCGGATGGCTCTACACATCCTCCTGAATGTGAGTGATCTGTCTATGTCACACGCGCTCACACACGTATATATAACTTCAAGAGGAGATTTTAGGTATTTAACCAAAATTGGATGGTTTTGCAGTGAGATTGGCGAGGTTGAAAACCGATAGCGTCTTTACGGCTCCGTGCGACTGCAACACTTCTGTATTATATCCAACATCAGGAGGCAATATTCATGCCTTCACAGCTATAAACCCATGTGCAGTTCTTGATGTGTTTGGTCCTCCCTATTCTAAAGCAGATGGCCGAGACTGCTCATACTATAAGGACACTCCCTACTCTGCGTTATCATGTAAGCAAATAGTTCTTCCCTATTCTCTCCTGGCCGTAAATGATATTCTATAATAGTCGTCTTTATGATTTGCACCATAATTTAGACACTTCTTCGAGTACTAATATTAGCGTACCTATAGTAAAATGGACTAGTAATATTTTTCTTTCAGTGAATTTTTCCTTATTATTTACGTTGAACTGGCTAGAGTACCTTGCACCTGGATCATCTATTGACTCTTCTTCTTCATTTGTATAATTTTAGATGGAGGGAAAATGATTGCGAAAGAAGAGGCTCACTTATATGGATGGTTGGAAGAGATAGATATGCCAAAGGAGTCAGAGATGGATGTAATTGAGTATTTGGGTCCGCAGATCAATGAGGCTAGCTAGTTCCTAGGTTTCTTAGGTGTGCTATTGTGCAGAATATCCACAAGGTGTGAGGCAATTAAGAAGTCCAACCTTTCCCGTATGCTCCTAGCTATTTGTCTTGCCTCCCTTTAGCTTATTAGTATTGGGACACATATATCAAAAGTTAAAATCAATTTGATTTATTTGGTTATTAGTATTGGGACAAGTATCAAAAGCTAAAATCAATCTAATTTATTTTGTACTCTGGCTCAATGAGATTCAAGAATACCATCAATATATATCTACTATCTACTGGAGGAGCAGTAATGAAGATTTTTCCAGTTATGTTGTGTACATGGAATCTTGCCATGTAGATCGAGACTTTTATCAGTATATATATAAAATCTCTCCTTAGTTCAAAATGGTATCATCATATAGGCCCTTTTTTTTTTACTTTATATATATATAGAGAGAGAGTTGATATTTTCGTAAGATCAAATATAATTCACTTGCAGAAATATCAAATTAATTTGTGAAAATATCAATTTTTATATAAAATTAATATTTTTGCAAGTTAATTTAATATTTTCGTAACTGAAAAAAAATATCAATTCCATATATATATAGACGATGAGAATATAATAATCCTTCCGTTCTTTAATATATGTCGTTTTAGAGTTGGGTACAAATATTAAGAAAATAATTGTATAAAGTTAAATATAATATTAATTGTCTATATTATCGTTGCATTGAAATAAGATAGTGTTATTTATTAGATAGAAATTAGTGAAAGAATCAAAATTATATTTAATACTTAAGATAATATTGAAAATTAAATAATTAATACTTATTTGAAATTTTCAATTGACAAATATTAAAGAAAAAAATATTTTTTTAAAACGACATTTAAAACTAGTCGAAGGGAGTATAATAATAGGACCTGAGGATGGTCCTCCAAATCTATGTGGTGCTATGTTTTGATATTGGATCTTGGTTTTGGTAGTTTGGGATATATAGTCTATCATTTGTAGCATGGTTTTAAAATTCGCCCTCGATCGGAGGTTTGACTTGTCAAAAATTAGAATCGATTGACACGTTAATTCAGTTTGACTCAAAAATTAATTTTTATCTATTTGATCAAAATTCAGTTGACCACTTTTAAAATCAGTGGTTAATCAGATAAAATTGGTTAGTTAACCCATCTTTAAAGTATTTTTATTTTTTGTTCAAAAATATTTTTATTTTTAAAATTAAATATTTTTACTAATATTATAATATTATTTTATTATATTTTAGTTTATAAAAAAATAAATATTTTAAAATTTTATTAATTATTAATAATATATATTTTTATATATTTATAACGTCATTAATTCAATAATAATTTAATTATATATTAGGTTAATAACCTATTTATTCGATATTTTTTTGATTCAATAATTGATCTGAGTCCGAAAATATTGATCAGTAGTGCCTTAACCCCCTAAAGAAGAAGAAGGCTCAAGATAAGATTTGATTTGATTTGTATGTAGACTGTAGTAGTAGTAGCTTTAATGAGTGGGCCTTGAATTCAACAGAACTACTAGTATTATTTATTTGATTTTTCAGTTGGGCTCCATTATTAATTACTATTGTTATTTGGCTTGTATTTCATTCAACTTTTGTGCGGCTGAACTAAGGTTGGTAGTGTCCATAACAACAATCTTTTTTCTCTGAAATTATTCAGTGTGACCATGTTTATTGTCTCCTCTAACGTTGATATGACTGAAAATAATACTTGATAAATTTTATTATTATTATTTTAGCTAATTTTAAATTAAATATATATATATTTTTTATAATAATTTATTATTATTATTATTATTTAATATGAATAAAAATTAAACATAACTTTTATTCTGAAACAAAGAATAATACATATTCACACTACAGTCTTAATTAATTAAATTAAATTAAATTAAAACCAAGCAAGCGTGTCTAACACTTTATGAATGAGACTGAAAAATAATCAAAACCCCACAACAATAAAAAGCAAACATTCATGACAGTATATAGAGACTTGGAGAGGGTCACAGCTAAGAAAGAAACAGAAGGCCAAAGCTTGTCTGGACCCAGGAAAGTGAAAGCTCCAAATGATTGAAAACTCCATATACTGACATACTTCTTCTTTCCCTACAAAGTAATTGCTCAATAAATAAACAAATTTCAGTTAACATATATATACTATACACCCAGAGAGAAAAAGAGGGTGTGAAGGAGGAGTGGGGAATAAAGGGGTAATTAATTTGTTGTACATCAAGAATCTTTGATTTACTTTTGCTTTTCTTGTTTCTTTTTTTCTTTTCCAGCCAGCCAGTCCAACGCTATGGAGTGAGTATCTTTAACTCTTCAAAGCTTCGAAAAGCACCGCAAAACATAACGTGTTCAAAGAATATATTGCTTTAGAATATATTAGTCTAAATTTATTGCTTTAGAGTTGATAATACAGAGATACAGGGGAAAATATATAGCTAGAAATTTTTGGACCACTTAATTTTATTTTTTTTTGCTATGTTACCTGAAATTTAATAATCTTGGCGGCCAAGATTAGATCCAGACCTCATGGTTACCCTCAAAGTTGTTTTACCATCGGGCTACATTAGCCTTGGTAAATTGGTTTGATTCTGTTCGTAGGTTTTTAAAATTTTTGGTTATTAGTGATTCTGTATGGGGAATGTTGAACAGAGTATGTGAGAACGTATAGAAGCACTTTTTTTGAATTGGGTTCGGGTCATTTCAAATAATTGGTAATGCTGTGGGATGTCCTGTTTGAAGTTTACCTCCTTTCAGCGTCACTGTTTTCTTTAAATTAGTTGATTTTGATGATTCTTGGTTAAGGTCTCCTTCAAAAAATTTGTGGGTTTCATCTACCGACTACTATTGTCAAAGCACTTGAATTCAACTGGGTTCACTCGATTCAAACCTTAGACACAGTCACACATAGGTTCAAATCCCAAAGCCAGGGTTTGATTTGTTTCTGCTCTCAAGAGAGGTAGGCCCTTCATGAACTTGAACTTATATATCTTTCCCCTAGTTTTATTGTCTGGGTTTTTCCATTGCTGTAGATAGAGAGAAGATGCATGTTCATTAACTAGTACTCAAAACCCCACAACTAAGCAATTTTTTAATTTAAAACTTTCAGAATGATGACAGTTCTCATTCCTTTTCATATAGTAACAATTAGAATTTGGCATTTTGTTCTTCATCTGCCAAAACTTAATACTGTTTCTGTTCTGCATTTGCTATGGTTGTAGTTCTTAATTTTGTATTCTTGGGAACTTGAGCCACTAGCTGGGAATCCTAAGCTCTAATGCACTTCTGATACTTCCAAAAACACCACATATCTAGCTTCCAAACAGTTAATATTTTGTTCAGTTTCCATTTCTGTAGTTTCTAAAATGGCTACAAGTTTTAGCCATACAAGACTTCTAGTTATTCTGATTTTAACATCTTCAATCTGCTGTGCGGAGCAACAACAATCATCCGAAGCACAAACCCTTTTGAGAATTCAAGGCGTTCTTAATTATCCAGCTTTTCTAAGCAGCTGGAACAATAAGACAGATTTTTGCAGTACTGAACCAACTTCGTCTGTTACTGTTTTATGCTATGAAAAAAGCATAACCCAGCTGCATATTATTGGGGAAAGGGGTGCTCCCCCATTGCCTCGGAATTTCTCCATAGATTCATTTGTTAATATGCTCGTTGGCCTTCCTAGCTTAAAAGTCCTCACATTGGTCTCTCTTGGTCTAAGGGGGCAATTGCCTAGTAATATTGCACGTTTAGCATCAGTGGAAATACTCAATATTAGTTCCAATTTCATTCGTGGAGCCATTCCTAAAGAGGTTTCATCTTTAAAAAACCTCCAAACACTTATACTTGATGACAACATGTTCCGTGGTAGAATTCCAGATGGGCTGGGTTCATTATCACTTTTGGCTGTTTTGAGTATGAAGAAAAATTTGTTAAATGGTTCGCTGCCAGATTCTTTCGGAAATTTGGAAAACCTCAGAGTTCTTCATCTTTCACATAACAAATTTACTGGTGAGGTGCCTGATATTAGCAGCTTGAGAAACCTTCAAGTGCTCGAGTTGGAAGGTAATTTTCTTGGACCTCAATTTCCTCAGATTGATAGCAAAAAATTAGTTACACTTGTATTGAGGAAGAACAAGTTCAACTGTGGCATCCCAGATAAGTTGGACTCCTTGAATCAGCTTCAATGGCTTGATATATCTTTCAATAGTTTTGTCGGACCATTTCATCCTTCTTTGTTTGCCTTGCCATCAATTACTCATCTAAATATTGAAGGAAACAAATTTACCGGAATGCTTTCCGAAAATATGGCTTGCAATGCTGAACTTGAATTTGTGGATTTATCCGGAAATCTCTTAACTGGAGGCTTGCCAAGCTGTCTTTTGTCTGATCCCAAAAAAAGGGTTGTGGTTTATGCAAAAAACTGTTTAGCTAGTGGAGAAACAAATCAACACCCAATGTCCTTTTGTCGAAATGGAGCTCTGGCTGTGGGCATCATACCTCATCATCGGAAGCCAAAGCAAGCCTCCAAAGCAGTGCTTGCATTAAGTATATCTGGAGGGATTATTGGTGGAATTGTACTAGTTGCTCTAGTCTTCTTGGCGGTGAGGAGAGTTCATGCAAAAAATATTTTTAAATCATCTTCAACAAGATTGATAAAAGAGAAAGCATCAAAAGGTTACACCTCAAAGTTTCTTACAGATGCAAGTACGTTTTTTTTTTCTTTTTCCTGAAGTCACTATGATTACAGACACTGAATTTAATTATAGGTTTATCTTTTTCTTTCTGTTTGGTGCAGACTTTAGTCCTCCGTCCCTACTTTAAATTCAGAATTTAATTCTTCTTTCTTTTTCTAAAAGAAATAGAAGAACTTTCTTTGCTTATAACTATTATTGCCTAAAACGTCAGTAGCAAAAACAAGTTGTTTTTCTTTTCATAGATCCGAAAAAATGGCCAAACTTAATTCTCCCCTAGTTGTGAACTGCAGCAGAGGGACTTGAATGCTAAAATAATAAGTCATGTACCCAACTCCAATTAGCTGGGATGTATAGCTCGATTGAATCAGCATCAATTGTTTGAGTTTTTAAAAAACAAATAACAAAACAAATGAAGGAAAACAAATGATGCACTCACACATGCACACAAGAATAATGTAACCTACTCGATCCTTTCTAACATCTTTTGTGCACAATAGTTGACTATTTGATTTTTCGCGACTCAAGGGTACATAACTCAGTCGATGAAGCTAGGAGCACTTGGAGTGCCAACTTATCGAACCTTTTCACTTAAAGAGCTTGAGGATGCAACCAATAACTTTGATACATCAACTTTCGTGGATAACGGTTCTTATGGTCAGGTATGACGATCCTTGCAATTCCACTATGGTGTTAAGTTTCTTGCTGGGCTTATAATTGCATGCTCTCATGTGAACAACTGCTTGCATCTTTTTCAAGCTTCTTTTTCTTTAGAAAAGAAGTTTCGATGCCATGCCATTTTAGCATAAAAGGTGATATGAATCTGTTTGTTGTACATGTGCCTGTTTGTGTATGTCATGCTTATATAGAGTACCATTTGATTATGTTTTTTTTTCTTACCTACTTTTCTAGCTAGTGCTTATTGTAAGCAGAAATACTGAATGAAAAGCAAGAAAAGTACTTTGGAAAAAGGCACCATGCCTCCCTTTCTTCCCACGGGTGGTCTATTTTTTCCACACACAAATGGATATTTTGCACTTCCTGGAAATATGAAACCTTGGTGAATTCAGTATGAAGAATTTTTTCTGCAGATAAATTGTTCTGATATGAATTAATGATTGATTTCTGTATGAGCTCAGATGTACAGAGGTCAGATGCAGGATGGTTCCCTCATAGCTATTAGGTGCCTGAAAATGAAAAGAAGCCACAGCACTCAAAGCTTTATGCATCACATAGATTTAATATCTAAACTCAGACATCAAAATTTGGTCAGTGCTCTTGGGCACTGCTTTGAATGTTACTTGGATGATTCCAGTGTCAGCAGAATATTCCTAGTCTTTGAATACGTGCCAAATGGGACACTAAGGGACTGGATATCTGGTAACTGATATTTTATTTATCTTCATAATTAATAAACATATTTTATGTATCACCCTTCAGGTGGGTATGGTAAAGAAACAAAGAAGGCATCTAACCAGTGCTTCCATATACAATTTACTTATGGATTTGGGCCTTTTCATAGTTAATTTTAAATGTATTCAAGTCTCTGCAGACAGACGTGGTAGACGAAAGCTAACATGGTCTCAACGCATAGCAGCTGCTATAGGGGTGGCAAAGGGTATCCAGTTTCTTCAAACAGGAATTGTGCCTGGTATATTTTCAAATAATTTGAAAATAACAGATATTTTACTGGACCAGAACCTTGTAGCAAAAATTAGCAGTTACAATCTGCCTTTGTTAGCAGAAAATATGGAGAAGGTATAAAGAATTAAAAGGCTCTTCTTGCTGGCTCTAGACTCTATTACTGTTATTCTTAAAGGTATACCTGATTTGATATTTAGATCAACTTCATGTAACAGGTGGGTAGCCAAATTCCTTTGCGTGGATACAGAGAAGTTAAAACCAAAAGGTCTGTAATGATATTTTTTTAGTTCAATTCTGTCAGGACTTGAATAAGAATTTAACAAGTTATAGGCCATATATTAAATAATAAATAAATGTCTACATTAGCTGTGGAACGTGAATTCTTCAAAAGTTGCAAGTGAAACAACTTTACACATGGATTTGGATGTATTTTCATGCTTACGTGACATATAAATTCCACCTTAATGGTTGGATTTAGGATGATGCAAATTTGTTCCACTTGAAAATCTTATTGCTTTTGACAAAAACTTAATTGTATTCGCACCTCTGTACTAAGGTTACCCTGTCTGCCTCAACTTTCATTTAAATGAACTTCTAATTTCATGCCATTCCAAGTAGTCAACATGCATGCTGACGTCTGTAACTTATCAACATAAAATCCGTTGCTTCTCAGGATTCAGTATGAGGAGAAATCTGATATTAATGACCTTGGAGTAATATTACTAGAAATCATTGTGGGGAGACAGCTCAACACCCAGAATGAAGTGGAGATTGTTAAACATCATGTAAGAGCATTTCACTCCACTTCAAGAGCATCCTGTTAAAGCGTGCATAATTAAGTTGCATACAGATTTTTCTTAAATAACAAGAAGCACCTTCAGATGTTAGGAGAGTTTGATACACGAGTTAGAGGCCGTTGGTAATTAATACCTGACTTTGAATTGTGGAATATCTCGATAATAATTTCTACTTTCCTTGATGCAATGCAGTTACAAGCAAGCACAACAGCTGACAACGCTGCTCGAAAGAGCATGGTTGATCCAACAGTTTGGAATGCATATTCAGATGAATCATTGAAGACAATGATGGAAATATGCAGTAGGTGCTTGCTTGAGGATCCAGCTGATCGACCTTCTATTGAAGATGTGCTGTGGAATTTGAAATTTGCTGCTCAAGTTCTGGACTCCACCCAAAGCAGTGATGGGTCTCCAGTATCACCATTCCAACGTCCACACCTACAGCTAGCTGTTCAATAGCAGCAGAATTCAGGTAGTGGTTTTGAGCAGTCATTTGCAAATTTATCATGTGTAGTCACAATTTGACATAAATGCAGATATTTATACATGCATATACTTGGATCTTTATTAATTTCCATTGTCCTGTACAAGTTTGGAAGTAGATAACCACTAAATAGTAAGTGTAATATGACCTCTTTTCTTTTTTAGGAACACTAGTCTTTAAATACCTCGGAATTAAATATCCATTACTTTTTTTCTATAGAGACTGGCTTCAAAAGAGCAACAAGAGAACCTGAGTAAAATAAAAATGCTGGGAAGGCTAATTATGCTTTTCTGGTTTTTCATGCTCGGATCCTCTTGCGAGTTTGGTAATTTTTACTAGAGAGATTACCCTATCCTTTTTCTTCCAGATCATATATAGCCTCCCCCCCCCCAAACCCCACCCCACCCCACCCCATCAAAATGCTATGCTGCAGCTGCTTTATTGGTTAATTTTCAGCTTTCTCAATGGTTGGGTGGGACTCGTAGAACTAGTATTGCGCCTATAAATGTTATGAGCGAAATAATATTCAAGCCCTGAATTCAATGACCATCCAACGCAAACAGACACCTCATTAGTATGAACTTGTCTCTAGATTACGCAAACAGACACCTCATTAGTATTAACTTGTTTCTAGATTAAAAAGCACGTCGTGGAGTTCCATTAAATATAATGCTGCTACATTTAGATTAAAATAATAAAATGGATGAAAGAATTGAATAGAGAAGGGAATGAAATGGAGAGGAAAATAATTCATTCCATTCCAGCTTGTATGAGTTATTTCATAAACTCCTCAAATGAATAAAATTCATAAATTTGGGAGGAATGAGAATAGTTAATTCTATTCTAATAGAGCAATTAAACACATTTTTTTTATTTAATAAGAATGAATCGTTTCATTCTCACCTTTATTCCTCCAATCTAATCATAGCATAAAAACGATCACTTGAGATAATGCTCTGCAACAATCCATATATTTGATGTTGAACCCGTTCCAAGTTCATTGACAAAAATTGCTGCAATTTGTTCCTTTGTTAAATTACTTTGTTAGTCATGTCTGCTTCTGGGATTTTAGAAATCTGCAGAATTTTATCAACTAGTGCTCAATATAGTCATACTGCAAAAGAGTTGAAGCTAAGTCACAGTTTTTGTCCAGTCATTGTTCATGCAACTATCACGCAAATAAGAAAAAGTCTCTAACAGCAATTCAAATATTCTATCAAGTATTAACAATATTACAATAGAAACACACTCTTCCCAGTTCCGTCGATGAGGGTAAAGTGTAAAACCCACTGCCAAACATAGTCCAAATAATCAGAGCTACAACAATAATTTCTAAACACATGCTACAGCGATGCGCATACTTCCAATGATAAGTGAAATCACGTGGAAGAAGAATCAGTAAAACTGTCAGAAATTCAAAATAGTTATAAACCCTAGTGCCTGGAAGCAGATTCTAAAAGATTTGTCTAAATGCAATGTAAAAGGAAACATATAATATTTTAGTACATAAAAAGCGGTACCAAAAACCACCCCTCCAGTCTATTTTAGGTTGAACCATAGATGTGGGCAGCGCTTAATTAAGGTTCAGTCAGCTGTCCAGCTCTGCTCTACTATTTCGCGCACTCTTTGGTTGTACTCGCACTTGTTTTCACTGAACATACGAGCTGCTTCAGAATTTGCAGGGGAGTTTGGGTTTGGATCACAAAGCAATGACTGCGAAAGCATAAGAACTACAGCTCATTAGAATTGTAAGGAACTAAGTGAGAGCGGAAAGTAAAACAGTAAACAAGTAGTACTCATGTTATTGGTAAGTAAAAAAGGGTGAACTAGTTCAATTATTGTTGTCCACACAGTATAAGCATACACTAGTCACGGTGGTCAACTCCTGAAAATAATCCAATGATCCTTCAAAGAAAAAGGACAGCTTTAAATGTTAAAATCGAATCACTAAGAGAAAACATTCAAATATGCTCGCACAAGGGTTCAGGTAAGACGTATGCAGTGGCAGAATGGGTATTCTAGTCACATGGCAAAAGACGAGCAACATTTCATTATTAGGATTGTATAGCAGTTGAATCAACTTCATTTCAATTTAGGATGGTATCGTTTGATTTAACTTCACATGAGCAAAACCTGCAGCCAAGCCCATCTAAGTTGGTTAGAATTCAAATACATGATCATAAACTACTACATTAGCCAATCAAGCATATAAACACAGTAGAAAGCCTTCGTTACAAAATAAAGTGCACTAACAATTTTTTTTTGCATTTTCATATAAGCAAAATTAATGTATAAAGTTCAGTAACATCAACACTCCATACTTTGACATCGTTAATAAAGATTAATTACATTTAGAGAACAACTTGTCAAAAAAAGAAAAAAGAAAAAACTACACTAAGAAAATGGACACAACCAAATGTTCATATTCTATACTTTGTACTTGGTGACATAGAAGACTTCAGAGAAAACCAGCAGAAACTGTTTGCATGCAACCCTCAGTCACAAAGAAAAGATTTATGCAAAGTATGTACACCATATACATATAAGAAAATATATCAGAAAAGACTCATAGAGTACATAACGAGATGCACCTGAATGCAAGTATAGCAGCAACATCATAAATAGGACTCCACTGATTCTGTAAAATATCCAAGGGGTGACAATCGTGTCGTATTAGATAAATTCGTGTCGTGTCAAGTTATAGATATTATATAAGTTAATACTAACACTATCCGTTTAATTATTCGTGTCAAGATATTCGACACTAACTTGTTTATTAATCATGTTAACGTGTTGACCCGTTTAATTAGTTTATTACATCACGTTAAACAAGTGAACAATGTAACACTAACTTGTTTATTAATCATGTAAATGTGTTGACCCGTTTAATTAGTTTATTACATCACGTTAAACAAGTGAACGATGTAGGTGAATAAGTGAATCGTTTCATATTAAACATCATTCACTTATTTATTGAATAATAATGTAATTTATTCATCACAATAATATTTATTTAACAAAATACAAGATAACATACTTTAAAAAATAATTAAGAAACATAAAATTCAATATGTAAATTATAATGTTATATCATATATTTATTTTTAAATTATTTTAAATAAACGTACTGAATCATGTCTAATCATGTCAACTTATTGATTATACGTATTTGACTCATTTAAATTTCGTGTTAAATGTGTCGACTTGTTTATAACATAAAAACTATTTAAACTCAACACTAACTCTTTTAATTTATTTGGTGTCCGTGTCGGATTATCATGTAAGATCAAAAATCACCACCCCTAAGATAACTCCTAGATTTCATTGCATATGCAGATTTGTCCCTACTGCTTGCAATCAAGTCCGGTAACTCAACATTTCAAATTGGATTTGATTGATGAAATGTGGCAATTATTATGTATTTATGTGTGCACCTTTCCATGTTAGTTCTTGGATTTTATTTTACAATGTTAAATGTTGATTACAATTTTATTATTATTATTTATATAATTATGTTTAAATGTACTATATATAAATTTTAATATTTAATAAGGACTGATGCATAATTATAATTATAAATTTAAGTTTATCTTTACAACAGATCGTAGTCATTCAATCACAAATCTAAAGGATAAAATATCATCAATTCTCACTTTTTTTAGGGAATTCGCACTTTAGTTGTGTGGATTCAAAAGTTGACCAAAATACCCTCTACTCTCTAAGATCCGTATTTTAGTGGTACAGACGATTATTTTAAAAAATTCAATACATTATTAAAATATTAAAAATGGTGACATTTTTGTAATATTAGCATCAGCATTTTAGTTGTGCGGACTGTAAATATACTATACCAGATCAATCTTTTTTTTCTTCATGCATAATAAACTGCTACGACTAAAGGTTCATTCATTCATGTGTAATAAGCTCCTACCTCTAAGGGTTCATTCATTCATGCGAAAGCTGCAGCCCAAATGCCCAATCAAACATGACTCGGTTCTTAGCAGTACCCCATTATGGGTAAGAAACTGTTGAATCACTATCCACTCCAGGTTCATCAATTCATATAGTGAAAGTAGCATACATGGCATCGTCAATTGTCGTGATTATTGACTATAATCTCAAGTACATGACTGTGTTGCTAAATTCCGTAAGTAGTTAGTAAATCAATTTCAATCCTAAATCAGTTTTGCATATTTGAGTCCTGAACGATTTGATTTGTCCGTCGAGGATATTTATGTCATGTATTCTTCCGCATAAAAAAGGTTATTATCTTCTATATTCCATATTCAACTCAAAAGCATATGGGAGAGTAAGATGTTAATTGGGATGCAGTTCTTACACATGAATGGATGAACACAATCGCAGTAGCCTTTTACGCAAAAAAAATAAAAAAAATCTCTTCGTTTGTAGTTTAATTGTGTGGACGGTGAAACTTTTAAGGAAGAGACTATTTTGGTCAGTTTTGAATTCGCACTTTAATAGTACAAGCATTACCAAACTAAAGTACGGATGAATAATTATTTTTGCCGTTATATCTACACAATTAAACGACCACGATTTGTTATAAGAATAAATTTAAATTTATAACTTTAATTATAGATCAACCCTCATATTTATTTTTATATATATACAATATCAACGAATTTACATTAATACTCTTTTTCTTTGGAAGGAGGAATTAATATTTTTCGATTTGCACTTTGAGGGAGGATGTTTATTCTTACTTTTGGGGGGCTGAAATGCATAATTAACCCTCTAATTTGTAATTTGCATACAAACTACTTCCTCAAATTTAATTTAATTTTGCATAACTCACCCTCCAAGTTGTATAAGTACTAAAAAATGACTGTACTGACCTTTTTTTACAAGGGTATAATAGAAATAATAAATTTAAACAAAATACAAAATAGAATAGATTTTTTTTAAAAATATATATAGCAATCAAAATTTAAAATAAACAATTAAAAATAAAAATAAATGTAACATTAGAAAATCTAATACTTTTAAAAAATAAACTATAAAAAAATAAAAAAATAAAGTACAAAATTAAAAAATTGAAAGAATTGAATTTTATTTGAGCTAAAATAAAGTTGTTTAATGGACATCTTTTTAATCCAAAAACTAGTCAAGATTTTCTCAGATAAAGCCCACGCATAGATGAAGTTTTAATTTTTTTAATAGATTTATTGGTTAGAGGTCAAAATAGATAAAAAGCTTCAAGGCTCGAAGCCTATTCTTTTTTCTTTGTCGTAAAAGAATTTCTCTCCTCCATTCTCCCAAATCGCCATTTTCATCAATTTCAAGCTATATTCTCCCAAATCAAACTCATAAAAACAAAGTTAATTTATTTATCCTTCCCCAAATTAAACCCATTTTCTGTCGGATTAATTTCTACATAACAAAATTTTCAATCTATCCCCAATGAAAATCAGTCGGCTGAAAGCAATAAGGGCCAAGGGCGGCAAAGAAGACATACAGAAAAAAGGGTTTCAAGTTATGAAAATTAAGGACAAAAACATGTAGAAAAAGGATTTCAAGCTATAAAAATTAGGGACAAATAAGGTAGGTAAATCTATTTTGGTACTGTATTTGGCGAAACAACATGATACCTCATGATGACCATCGAAACTAAACAAGAGAAACTTACTGCGTCGACATTGAAAGAACGGTCCAAGTCAAACGTACATTCAAATTTGTCATTCTATTCCTCTTCAATCTTTCAATTCATTGGTTACCGCTTCTGTTTTGAAACCCTGATTAAGTTTTCTTCACAGTGGTGGTGTTGATTCACTCGTAGATTTGAAATCATAGGAAATGGGTGCGTTAATTCGGGGTTTTGATCTATGGAGTTTGTATGGAGGCAATTGGCTTATGATTCTTTTGATGGGATGGAAGGATTCCGGCGACATTTTTTAGTACAGACTTCCCAAATTCGAAAGAGAGAAAATGAGCCTTCTTTTTTTTTGGGAATCTAAATGGGGAATTATTTGTTTTATATATATATATATATTCTAATTACTCTATTGCCCTCATGTTGCATATTTGACATGTTCATGGTCAAATTCTGTCCAAAATAAAGAATATTTCGTTACTTTTTTTTAACAGAGGCCAGGGGGTCATTTTTCTTAGTACTTATATAACATGGAAGATGAATTGTGCAAGAAAAAAAAATTTAAGGGAGGGACTTGTAAAAAAGTTATAAATTAGAGAATTAATTTTACATTTCAGTCTACTTTTGTGCTCCATTTAAGTAAATTTTTGTTTGCTTAAGCATTAGAACTAGAAACAAAGTTAGAAAGCTAAATTTTCGCAGGCTATCCACAGAAATTTGAAAGTCACAAACTCTACCTCCCTCTAATGAATTAAGTATCAGTAGACGGAAGATCATCGATCCATGAAATATTATAGGAATATCTTTTCCATTCGATTATTCAATTCTCACACCAGTTCTAATTTCTAACCAACATGCACTTCTGCTTGATTTACATATTTAGTGTTGGATACGGTCCTTCTCTCATGATCATATATACGTACGTATGTCATATATCATCAAACATGATTATATACGCAAATACGTGCGGTTCCCACCATCCAAAACCACACGCCACGGGCAGCACAAATCTTGTGGCCGAAACCACCATGGCTTTCATGCATAACCAAATCAAAACCCATTATTAAATTTTATTTATACATATATATATACACCTACATAATCAAATAAACAATTATATACAAACAAAACACACTAAAGACAATATCAACACTCCCTTTGCACGTGCACCTCACACCAAACTCTCCTGGCCCCTCGTATTCTCTTCTCTTACCAACCATGCAAATACCATATATAGTTGAAACCCCTCACGAGATTTACATGTTCTCCTTCGTCATCCTTATAAAGAATCTCCTTCCACCCTTTCTTTTTCTCCCCATGTACACTATCTTAATTTTCTAGCTAGCAAGCAATACATGGCCGACCCCCAATGTGACTCCGCCTCCAACAGCCACAGCAAGGGCGGCTGCACAGGAAAACGTCCGGCTGTCGAGGCCGCCACCGCAGCCTCAACACCGCCACCAAGTAGTGCTCCTTGTGGAGCTTGCAAATTTTTGAGGAGGAAGTGCATTAGTGGGTGTATATTTGCTCCTCATTTTGGGACAGACCAAGGTGCTGCTCGGTTCGCGGCCGTCCACAAGGTGTTTGGTGCGAGCAATGTGTCCAAACTCTTGTTGCACATTCCTATGAACCGCCGGCATGATGCTGTTGTTACTATATGCTATGAAGCTCAAGCGAGGCTGTCAGATCCCGTTTATGGTTGTGTTTCAACTATACTTGCCTTGCAACAACAGGTTTTGTATATCCATTACCAACTTCTTAATAATTTGTTTGTGTTACATCTTAGTTACAATTTGCTATGCTTGAAATGAAATCACTTCCAATCATTTTTATTAAGGTTTACTAATTTTGATAATGGTAATATATACTCCATCCCTCTCATAAAAGAGTTTTATTTACAAATTTTAATGATATATTTTATTTTGTCTAATTTAATACCGATGACATTATCGTGATAAATTATCTAACAAAAAAATAAATTATTTATAAATTTTTAAGGATATATTTTATTTTATCTAGTTTAATAAAATGGCGTTATAATGGTAAACTTAAAGACTCCCGTGTCATTTTGACTATTTTTGTGGAACATATTTTTTATATTTTTACTTTTATGTTTTTTTTTTGTTGCAGAGAAAGACTAGTTAAATGGAGATAATATCTCAAACAAGAAATCAATGCCACAATAACCTCCCTTCTGTTGAAGTACTGACTGTAAATATCAAACGGACCTGAAATCAAATTATGAAGGTTCACTTGGGTGCTGCTGGCGCTAGCATACCACAACCAAAATTATCGTTTTTTATATAAAAATATCAAAAAAAATTATGAAAATATCAGTTTTCTTTTATATATTTCCTCAAACCAAAGCCTCAAGATTGAGCTTATTAATGGCTAGAAATGTTGCCGCAATCGTACAGGTGATTCAAGTATTACTCACTAGTTTTGACATATATTTGTAAAATAATGACCTTTAAAAAAAAATTATTTTACGAAACTTATCTTTAACATCGACTAAAAATGTAATAGTGGCTGTGACATGATTTATGGTACTCAATTAACCAAAAAAAAATGACATATTTAGAGTTTTGTCTCACTTTAATCTTTAAAAATAAAAATAAATCTCTATTTTGGAAACGAACAAGAAAAGAAAATGTATCGTAGTATTAAGATACAATAAGGATATCACCTAAATCCAAAAAATAGTGAAAGGTACGTAAAAGACCAGCTACTAACTTATTTGTCCAGATGTAATTAATTAGATGCGGATCTAATTATAAAATATTTCACCACTCGTCTACCACCGGTACTTTTGCAAAGGTGCTCTTTGAATTGTTCTAAGCTAGCTACTACATGTTTTTGTTGTATACTAACAATGTACGTCACTGGCACATAATGTGGACGTACAGTACTAATTAACAATTACTTTTCAGTATATAATAAGAACATTAAAGAAATAATAAACCAGATCGATGTTGCTATGGTTTTAATTTGCAGGTGGCATCTTTGCAAGGGGAGCTCGCGATGGTTCAAACCCAGCTAATAAACAGTCGTTTAGCAGTCACGAATGCTCAGCAGCAGCAACAACAGCACCTACAGATTACAATGCTGCAGCCAGCACACTCGAACACCTCCTCGGCTTCGAACAACTTCATCAACATGAGCAGCTTCAACTCCAGTTTGGACCTTTTAGGTGAAACTGCAGCACCCTCTTCCCAAAACTTTGAGCCTCTTCAACTTTCCCAGCCCTCGCATGATGAATTAGAGGAAGGTGAGGAAGAGAGCCGCGATCCCGCCATGGCCTTTGCGAATCAGATGCTTCACTCCACATAACTGATCATTTCTTTTCCTTAAAAATAAAGTTAAGTTGATGTTCAGTTTACCATGCATCAAGACTACTAAAAACTCTCCATCACCTTTCTTTATTTGCATGCTTAGAAGTTAGAATAGAGAACATATGACTTTTTAATTATCAGTTAAAAAAAGCTACATCAACAAATATGTGGAATAGAACTTGGATAGTTTAGATGATAATTTAGAGGGCAAAAAACACTTACTTAACATGCTGAAATCATGTTTGTTCAGAAGGCAGCATTCCAAAACAAGAAGAACTACCACAGAAACATTGCAAGCCTTTCTCCCTAAGTCTAATATCCCCATAACTAAAAGTAAGCTCATCACCTTCTAGTATATCTCTAGATGCAAAGAAGCAAAGCCGAGGTAGCAAAGCTCCCGAACATCGCACTAAAACTGTTGACAGATTTCCACCATCACAAGAATGGTTGATGAACCTTGCAAAATTTCCTATTCTCGTGGCATCAATATTAATCCTCATACAAGCATTTCCAGATGGAAGATGTTCCCTCACAACTAGAAGAGCAGAAGAAAATCGGGCACCCAGTGCACGCTCATCATATGTTTGCTGCCGCATTCTCGTTTCTTTGGTTGTCAGAAGTTCACCTAATTGTCACAGAAGTGATAATGTTCAGGCACCAATTCACAAGAAAGATGTACATGTCAAAACAGTAATCATGCTTACTACCAAAGTTTAAATGAAGTACCAACTCAGACTGCATTTTTTAAACAGACGGAACCGATAGCAAACCATGAATTAATATATATAAAAAAAACACCTGACAAGGTAGTTGGTTCGGTTTTCAAATTATTCGAAGAACAACCCCAAAACAATAAATCGGAGAAGATACGGTGATGGTCTTCATTGAGAAGCAACCCCCTAGAGATACTTCTCACGTGTATGTATATCCCCTTATTTCCACATATCACCTTATTTCCACACATCATTAATAGGCCAATCTTTCTTATTAGCTATACGTCATATGCACACACTATTAAACTTATTATGAAAACCGCAAATCCCTCAATATGAATTGGTTGTGGCAGGGACTCTGGCTCAAAGAAAAGGTTATAAATACTGAATCACAAGGCTAATCCTACTACCAAAAACGCAAGTTTGACTAGGAAGAAAATGTGTCGCTAGTAGAACGAGAAGCATATTGTGCCAGCAAACTTTTCATTTGTTTTTGCAAAAATTAATACATGCTCCAGTAATAACCTACACATAGTTTGACCTCTTGGTGGAATGGTTAGGTTAAAACAATCTAGCTACTCTATACTGAAAAGAGCGACTCTTTGAGAGCAAAGATAATTGAGATTAACCAAGTGCACCAGATGTCATATTTCTTCTACTGCTTCTATTACAATTTTTGGCCAAAAAACATTTAAGAGAAATGAAATGGATTAACCACAAACACTTAATACCCAGTACAACCTCATTGGCCTAAGACCAGTTTACATTATCAACCTAATAAAATTATATCTTCTGCTCATAATTCAAAGCTTAAAGCCCTAATCGAAGCCTTGCTCCCACCAATAACCTCAACATCAGGAGAAAAACTTGAATGGGCATAATCTAACAACATAATCATTACTGAAAGCAATCACCTCAATACCCAAAATAACACAGGTATTGCATATCATACTACAAGTAGATGGATATCCTAAACAAATCCACTGCAGTTTAAACCTTAGCACAAATTTGGGTCAAAGTAATCAGCTTTTACATTATGGAATTCAAAGTTGCAACCCAAAAATCAAAAAGACTTTTTTTTTGTCATCGTAGACTGCTTAAGTTCTCATCTCATTTTAGATATTTGACAGCTGAAACTTTATTGCTCTTAATTGTAACACAAATTGATAATAAACATACCTGCATACTCGCATACAAAATCTCCCTTCTGGATAAATTGATCAGAATGCAAACCCCAACCTTTCTTTTTATCTTTCACAATCTTCAGCCGCACGTATATTCCCCTTTGGGTCAACCGGTTCCCACACACCAACCCGCACCGGCAACTCGGTCCACACTCGTGGCTCAACTCGGGCGCGTTCATTTCCTTACACGGGCAGTCCGAATCCCCATCACACCTCTCACAATCACACCCACAAGCATCCTCAAGGGCAGCCGCCCAAATAGAATCCCTAGACATAACGGATCGGGTCACCGGGTTTGAGCCCCATGGCTGGCGACTGTAATTCGAGTTGGACCCTAGGATTTGAGTGGGGGTGTAAATGAAGAAGGCGTAGGGTTGGTCGCTGACGGTGTTGACGAAGGGAATTGGAAGGTTCTCGAAGGTTCTGCAAGCATCAGAGATTCTCCTGGCAGATATGGACTTGGCGACGGCGTTTAGGGTTTTGCAGGTTGATGAGATTGAGGCGAGCTCGGTAGGATGTAACCATGGGAGAATAAGATCTGCGCATTGGAAAATAGCTGTCTCTTCCTCTCTTTCATCGGTCCTGCAATTTTTTTCCATAATTCGCCGGAAGAAGCTGAGCTTGGGTCGGGTTGAAGGTAGACGAGGAGTTTATGTTTATTATCTTAAATTTAACTATTTAAGACAAATAATAATATTTTGGTAACAAAAAATTAGATACAAAAATATATATATATATAATAAGAATAAACTTACACCATAATATTAAAATACTATATTTTATTTTATTATTAAAAAGTACAATCTGACACGAAAATTCGGATCAAGTCTCATTTTTTAACAATAAGATAAAATATAGTGTTTTATGTTGTGTTATAATGTTATATGTGTGAAGTGGTTCATAAAATAATATGCATAATAGTAATTAATTATAATTATTAGACTCATTTATATATAATAAAATATTAATTAATTATAATTTGATATATTATTTTATATTAATTATTTTTAATTCTCTTTTGCCACGGTAAGTAGTTAGCTAAAAATAATGTATACAGCAGAAGTCATTCGAGTGTTACTTTTCCTTCCTTTTTTTCCATTATCGGCATCAAGAGTAAAAAGTCCTTTCTGACAATGTGGGGATCGTTTATCTAAAGATTTATCCCTAGCATGGGATAAGGGGGGCATTAGAAAGTTATTCTTGAGCTTGACTCGGAAACGGCCATGGATGATCTAATCAACAATGCCAATGTAGAAGACATTCTTCATGGTAATTTGATAAAAGGACTGCAGGCACTTGCTACTCCGGAGTGGGAATGCAAGATAAGTCATACCCTTCATGAGGGTAACTTTTGTGCTCGCTTTCTTGCCAAAGGAAGAAACCCTTAATTGTAACAGGTTGCCTGTGTTGGATCTTCCCCCTAAGAGTCTTCGTAATTTTCTCTTTGCTGATTTTGCAAGTGTTGCGCGACTTCGCTACGGCTAGAATTCCGTTGTTACCAGACGTACCAACAAAAAAATTCGACTTTATTCTAGATTCCTCTTTATTATATGGTGTAATTGTACCTTATATTTTACGAATAATTCTTAAAGTTTATAACTAATAAAAAAAAGAAATTTAAAAAAAAAAAAACAAGACAAATTTGTTTTGTGAATGGCCAATAATAAAAAGAAAGGAAAATCTGTTTGGACAATTAGACCCTAGGCTTGTAATTACGGAGGCCCGCAAAGCACCTATGCAAACCCGCTTATTATGTGTGGTCATTGGTCAAAGCTCACTCCTAAAGTTGCATTATTCGAACAAGACTAAGACTATGCCTGGTTATACATCCTTCAGTGATGCGCTAGCTATAAGCTATCTGTCTATTTCTCTGCATAATAAAACACCCCTGCTTGTATAATCAAACAAAAGGGAAAGCAAATATTTCTCAGTACATAAATTATGCAAATTATCCGTCACTCTAATCTTCAAATTTGAATCTATATGTACATCAGCTATATACCGTCCCAAAATGAATGAGACGAGCAATTTGACTTGTGACCAAGAGTTGCACAAGCCCATCTTCAAACTGTAAATGAAACTCCAAAATAATCAACCCAAACAGTTTTCTTGTTCTCTAAGGAAAATCTACGCCCAGCTGAACTTGAACTTGAAGTAGATACATTTTCAAATAGAATAATGTAAGGAGTATAAAAATACACATACAAGTATGAAGTTGAATAGATTTACTCACGTATGCCATCAATACATCTAGTTTACGTTGAAATTGAACTCAAAATTGGCTTTGCTTCATCTATGATCCATCAAAACGTGGTTACAAGACCTATACCAAGCTCTTCAGCAAGCTCATCCCAAACAGGAAGGAGTGTTAAAGCAACAAGAACAATAACCACCGTAAGCAATGTTCTCCTCCAAGTTCCAACTTCTGTAACATCATTTAGGCATGGTTTTTCCGGAGTCCTCTGTGCATGTAGACTTGCACAAATTAGGCATAAACTGACATTTAAATTTCTATACAATTCTTTGTTCATAACAAGAAACACAAGTTTACATTTGACGCTGAATTTTTGTTTCATTAAAATTCTTTGTATACCTGACATATCAGCACATACAATCCCCAAGGAAGTGACAAAGGTCCACCGAGCTGAAAGGAGGAGCAGATAATAATGTTCAAGGATAAATAGATGTGCAATGAAGTAGCTAAAGTGGTGGTGCCACGTTCAGAAATAGTCTAAGCAAATCATTTAGAGGTGGATTCAAGATCTAGATAAGTAAAGTGCACAAAGCCGAGCTGAGTAAATGACCGTATCAAACACACTACCCAAATAAAACTTCAAAGAAAATTTTAAAGTTTATTACATCACACCTTTCAGGAGAACATATTTTAGTAAATACAAAGTGCCCAATCTATAGTCGAGCCTTACCATCTAATAAGCATATAAAAGCAATAAATTTGAATAAAGCAATGTATGGTCTCCATCAACAATTAACCAAGTAAAGAAAAGACGTACCAATCCCAATCCAAGCAAGGAATAAGTAGCTAAACCAAATCCAACAAGTGAATTTTTGCCAAAAGCTCCCTGTCAAATATGATAACAAATTTGGTAACGTTATACAAAACAGATATTTGTAATCCTCTAGTTACTTTATATAATTTGAAATAATAATATCCACAATTGAACTTTTATCAAGAGAGAGAGTCTCGCTCAGTCTACATAAACAAAAGACGCTCTTTAATAATTACAATGCTACCATAAACATAGAATGTTATCCTCTATCATTTCACATGAATGACAGAAATATTCTCTCACTTTTTTCTTTCTTTTTAAAGTCAAGAACAATCAAGATATCAAATGGCTGTCATGTAACAAACCCATAATCACAATGTCATAAGTTTAAACACGACGTTCATTAGCATCAAAATTTCACATGATTTCTGATTAGTTGCTCACTGGAGTTAGACAATTCAATATTATGTGCCATTAGGTGCTAATTTTTGTTTCTCATCCACAAGTTTGAAAACTGCATCTAAAAGTATCATTTGTCCTTGAATTCTGGAAAAGAAGTTTACGTAACTGTGACCCACCAAGTCTCCCTCTAAGAAATTTTGAAAACAAGCTAACCTTCTCTTCTTAACTTAAAAATCATGGGCCTCAAAAGGCTGCAGCCAGATCAGGAAAAATGATGCGACCCTAAGTATGGGTTCAATCTAATAATGCTGCAGTAGTAACTTTAACAGAAGAAAGGATAGTACCTGCACAGCCCTTCCACCATCAAGGCATCCAACTGGAAGCATATTAAAAGCTGATGTAGTTAAGCCACACCTGTAACCAGGACTTGAACCTTAAGCATATTAACACTTACATAGACATATTACAAAGCAGTAATTTCCAAAAATGACATGTCACCAGCCAGCAATCGCAAGAGGATGGATGGACACTGTTGCCGCATGCATTGTTCTGCACATTTATGTTGCAAAAAATTCATTAGATATTGTTGGCAAGGCAAAGATATGGAATAACTCGAATGACTGACAACCATAGAACAAAATTATTTTTTGTCAAAACAAAAATATATCACTCGTTAGTTGAACCTACACAGTGGAAATAACATATGTTTTAGCCTATTTTAATATCTATTTTCAAGAAAGTGGGAAACAGCAGAACAATGGACCTGTGTTATTACAAGCCAGAAAGGTATTCACCAGTATGACAACTTAATTTCCAAATCAAAAAATTTATCAACCGATCAATGTATCATTCGCAAAGGAGAAACATACGCATAACCAAGAGTGGCTCTGCTGATGAGCCCAAGAAGTAAAGATCCTTGAAACAGCATGCTAGGAACTTGAACCATATCTCCTGCTGCGTCTGGATTTGATGAAAGGAGCAGTCCAACAGCAAACATTGAAAAGGATAGCACAGCACCAGAAAATGGCCCTGCTAAAGAAATGTCTACTTGCGTCTTTCGATCAGGAAGAATAGATTTGAACTATAGGAACCAAGAAAAAATAATTAATGAAAAAGCAATTATAACTTGGTGGCTATCTGAAAGCATTGAATAAGATATATATATATATATATATATATATATATATATATATATATATATATTTAAGAGGTAAATTCTAATACTAAGAAGATAGTAAAGAGGTAATTAGGATAACTTGATATTTTGAGCAATATTTTTCATTCTTGATGGAACTATAGGGAAGAAGAAAAGGCACAAATCATGTGACCTTATGAGACAAGAACCTAGTAAATATGGGTGAAAGCAGTAAAGGGACCAAATGTAAAATTTTAAAAATCACCTATGGTTTACCCAAATTCTTGACTCACCACCTATAGTTCGGAAACTATCGATTCACCACCTGTGGCTTAATCTCAACCTTCAAGTTACCTCATTTTCATCCTCGTTGACAGAAAGTGGGCTTCACTCGCCAAAATGAGAGCGAAGCGTTTTTGAAAAATAATAATTTATGTCTAAATGACAATAATAACCTCAAGTTTCCATCAAATTTAACAAAGTATACCCCTTTATTGATCAATACTCCAAAAAAGGCTTCTTCCTCTCAATTCCCTTCAAATTCACAGTACGTGCACTCAGATCCAAATCAGTCCTAGCCCATATTTCATCATATTTTCCATCTCAAGCCCATATCCAAAGTAACCCTAATTCATCAAATTAAAGCAAATTTTGATGCAGGATGAAGATGAAGAGCCCGCGAGACTTGGTTTGAGGCAGTATAAAAGGCTTTGGAAGCCCATAAATTAAATATTGTATTTTAGTTATGAGTTATATTTTAATTAGAACTTGCATTTTAATTAATTTTGGTAATTAGTAGTTACCTTATTTAATTTGTATTTATCTTATTAGAGTCCAATTTAAGCTAGAAGAGTTGTCTAAGAGTATTATAAATAGAAATATATTTCATTATTTTTTATACATTGAAATATATAATTATTTGAGATTTTGTGAAATTCTCTGTGTGAAAATATTTCTGTGTGAGAAATCCCTGTGTCTCATACCCGTACCCCACAAAATTTACATACAGATCATCTTTTTCACCTCAGCCTTAACTTAGATCTCGATTTTCAACTTTAAAATTAATACATTTAAATAGTTAGACTCTACTTCTGGATTTGATCGAACTCTCCTAAGTTTCAAAACATACCCAATCATAAATCTCTTCTCGTCTGGAACGCATCAAAGGTGAGCAAATCACAAAAAAAAATTCTTAATGGTGAAATTTTTTATTCCTTAAGAAAATATATATAGCTTAACCATCTTTATTTGAATATCCCAAAATCAAACAAATGATGACAATGGGTTTAGACCTTTTTTTTTCTAAAGAGAAACATATTGTATGAAAAAGCCTATCAAGGTAGTTTCATACCAGAATGTGCAACGAAAGGCTGACATAAATCTATGGTTTACACTTTACCATTGGCCTTTTGGGTTGCTCATGTATTGTCTAGTGTTTACTGTCCCCTTGGCCTGGAGTTTTAGTTTTTGTTTCTTAAACCCTCTGTGATCATGTAATAATACATAACTTGACAATTTTATCTATGGATTTGTGATGAGATTGAGAGATTTGGAGGAAGAATGATGTATGGTGATGATAAAGGATGAAGAGGCGGTCCTTTTGTTATTTTGATTTGATTAGATGGGATTGTTAATTTTTAATTTCTTTTTTGTTTGTTATTTTACGTTTTTCCCTCTATTCTAATAATATAATTGTTGATCTTTTCAAAGGTTAATAGTATGTGTATATATATATATATATAGAGAGAGAGAGAGAGAAAGAGAGAGAGAAAAAGGGTAAAATAGTCTCTAGCCGTAAAATTTAATGGTATTTGACAAAAATCGCTAACAGGTGCCATTGTGAAAGTTAAGGTTAAATCACAAGTGGTGAAAGAGTAAACCAGAAATGGGTTGGATTTTGAAGTGTAATTATTATTTATTCAAAGTCAAGTGAGCAATTATCCCCTTACCGTAAGGTGACTCTTACCCTCGGTTTAAGTAAAAACAATATGGTAAATCATTGAATGTACATAGTTCCACCAACAATACGTCCCCTGGACAACAACTATAGCCTAAATCCGGTAATGACTAAATTTACTTAAACATTCTTAATCCTTAAAGCCTAAATAAACCACATTAGCAGCTTATTTACCCTAGAATAGACGAACTACAGCTACATTTAACCTTCAAATTTTAATTAAACAATGACCGAGGTATGCTCCATGCAGTTTCCTGATTTTTCTTCCCATCATTTGCGCAAGCCAATATGCACAAGCCAGAAGAATATAAAGACCCCTTTGGCTGTTGAAAACAAAAGAATCAACTTAAGCCACCATATATATCCATATTTATCATGTTCAAGACTGTAGCAACAATTCATTCAAATAGCAACTAGTATGCAAGGGGATTTTATCTTCAAAAAGTGATGTCTACAGATATAACAACTTTGACTTTTCCAACAGAAATTAGACATTTCTTAAATCTAGTCTCTCCATAACTTAATCCAAAACATATATTAAAACTTGAAAAATAAAATTTATCAAAAGTGCAAATACAACTGAGGGTATTCCATAAACTAAACTCTACCTAACGTGTTCCAAGTTTCCCTGGAACAATAATGCGAAATGCTCACCTGAGTAATTGCACCAAAGCTTCCAAGTGTAATATTGGGAATAAAGAAAGGAATGCTCAGTTTTACTTTCTTTGGAAATGCAGCAAGAAAATGTCCAACTTCCTGCAGAAATCAACTCCTTCATGTACAAATGCAATATAATACGTAAAGATTAAAGTTAAACAAATGAATAATAAACAGATATTTTAAACAGATTTACCCAAGGGAAAGCTTGAAGAACAAACTTTAAAGCACTGAAGAACATATTGTCATAACTAAAATTAGTACTAGCAAGCTAAAGGAAGCAAAGAGTTCAGTGTGACATGTAATAATCACATAACTCAGTGATGATCATGCATCCAGTGGAACTATCAATAGGATGAGAAATGCCTCTGAAGTATTAGAATTTAGACTCTGAAATTTGCCACTCTTCCTCTAGCTCCTAATTCCAATCCAGGACAGGGCTTACAACAGTAGAAAATAATAATGACATCAATGCTAGTTAAGGAGCATTTTGCCCCCAACCTAGGTAGAGATTGCGCAATAGGAAATAATTAACACATCTACACTAGAAATTGTTGCTCTTCCTTTAGATCTTGATCATAATTTTATTTTTAGGATAGATAGACAACAATAGAAAATTACAATGTCATTTACACCAGCTCATGAGCATTAGTTCCTCCCAATACAAGTAGGTAGAAAATAATATAGGCATTTTACACTAGTTCAGGAGAGCTAGAGCGTATAACGCAATCTTTTCTCCAGAAAGACACTTAATTTACTAGGCGCAAGAGGGAATAATTTACGTACATGAAATATCTGAACCCCCAAGACTCCATATGCTAGGGGCAAAGCAGACTCCACAAATGGGTATAGAAGCTGCATATCTGGTGGTTCGATGGCATTTGGATCTGTGAAGTACTTAACTACCTCTGGAGGAAGCCGATTTATCTGCATAACAAAATTTACAGTGAACATCCATTCTTAAATTACAGAAAGAACTAACTTATTGAGTCAATAAAAACTACTGAACATATACACACATATATATATATATAAGAAAAAATATGGATTAGATAACACTTGGGCAATTAGCATACTTGAGTTGCAATTCCCAGCTCCACGGAGGAACCAATGGTGAGTAGGAACAACAGAAGTGCAATGACGTACTGCCAAAGTGTTGTTGGCCCTGGTTCTGAAACATCTTTCCGCAGCATACCGAAGCTAACGCGGGGCCCACCGCGTGGGTCGGGTCCTTCTGAATTAGGTTCCTCCACCATAAATAGGTTGAACTTATCGCCCATAATTTCAGCAAGCTGATTCTGAAGTTTAGCGAAAACTTCCTCCCTATTTCCCCTAAGATTACCAAGGAAAAGAACACCCTCTCCAAGGTCTCCAAATGGCTCTTCTCTGGTCACCCAGAAAGTGGAATAGCCAAAAAGCTTTTCCTTAATAAGCTTTACATCAGTTGGATCAACCTTCTCTGGTCCAAGGAGTTCCATCAATTTAAACGAGTCAACTTGGAAATTGTTGTAGGCTGGTCCAACAGGTGAAATAGTTGGTGACTGAGGATTGGAAACACAAATATTCAGCAGCGTTACATGATCAAATCATGGTTCAAGTAAAATGTATATGCTACTATCATGTTGGCATAGAATCGTATGTCAAACTGTTTCTTTCTCTTTGCATCCACCGAAGGCATAGACTTCACAGTTGCAATTGTATACAGTGTTAAACTTGTATAAATACACATATAATCAGCGGCAAAAACTCATGAGTCAAAAAATTATGTCCTCTTTTATCTCTCAGTTTATTTTGATCATAGTAACATGTACTTTTCCACAGAATCACACTTGCCATACCTATTCAATACGTGAAAACAAACAGTTGAGATAGAAGTCACGAAGCTCATTGGATAGTTGTATCAGATTTCTAGAACGTCATAGTTATTTTATCATTTACAACATACAATTTGTCGATTGCATGTTAATTGTAACACAACAAATAACTCCCTCAGTCTTCAAGAATTGGCTGAAGTGAAATTTTTTTGTCCTTACAATAACATTGTCTTATGTAGTCTTCTCAATTATGCACCCTTTCAGGTTTTCATAAATAATAACCAGGTTTCCATAAATAAGACTTATTATAAAAAAAATCCAAAAAAAATACACAAAAAATATCAAGAATTCTACCAAACATTGTCTTGTGTACTCTTCTCAATTATCCAGAAATTATTCAACTAAAGCAACAACAAAATAATAGATAGAAAAAAAAAATAGAGATAGAGAAACCTCACCCTGGAAGAAATAGGAGGAGATTTCTCTTCCTTGCCGCCTCTTTCTTTCTCTTCCTCATCTCCGGCTGGCTCGACCGTCACCAAGTTGGAATCATTAGACAAATTGCTGTCTTCTCCGTCACTACTGCCACTGTTATTGTTATTGTTGTTATCAATACTAAAACTCTTGAATTTACCAAATTCCTTCTGTGAAAATAAATTATCTCTCTTCCATATCTGTCTACACAAGAAACAGCTATTCCTCAAAGAATTTGTACAGCCCAAAAATCGAATTCTTTCCATTGAATTACTCACGCCTTTGGGTCTCCTGCAGAAAGTCAAATTAAGAGTGGCCAAACTACAACTCGTAAGCGTCCCCATTACTGCGTGCTCAATTTACTGAAATTATGTGCGTCTTTCAAAAAAGAAATGATCGATATTGATTGTGGAGATTATAATAAATTGAAGGGGAAGAAGAAGGATTGATCGTCTGGTAGAGGGACGCTGAAAAGAGTGAGGAGTGTTTGTTCCTTTGGCTGTGCGAATTGCCAAGGCATATCTTCTTCTTCGCTGCTTTCAAAAATATCGTTTCATTTTATTTTTTGTCCCTCGTTTATTTGCTGCTGTATTAATTCAGCCAGAATGCACGCTTATTTATAAAATATACTAGTAAGGGCCCACTAAATTTGGCAAAAAAAATATTTTGTATTATTATTATTATTATTATTATTATTATTATTATTGCAAAGAAACAATATTCAGAATTTAGATATTAAAATTTAGACTTGAAAACAATCTCTAATAAAGATTTATACCGGAGACAAAATTATTATTCTTGCAATATTATTTTGGTCTGATAATATCAATTGTCTAAATATATTAATTTAATATTTAAACTACAAATGGTAAATAACAATCAAGTTTGTTTACATTTAAAATTAAAATTAAAATGGTATTTTAATCTTCATCAAAATTTAAATCTATATAAATTTGCCATAACGCCCATTTCGGGATGAAAACAAATTTGGTCTACATATTACATTTTAAGAATAAATTTAAATTTAAAATGCATATACTACTAATTTTTCTGGGATATTTCTTGCTTGCTATAATTATTATTTTTTTTCCACACTTCCATTCATTGTTGTTCAGTTTCCTAAGTCAAAAATGCAATACTGACTTTTTTTAGTCAAAATAAAATAATTATAAATTCAAAATTAATATAAATTAATTTAATTTTAATCAATACAATTATGAATACTTAAAAAGTACTACTAAATACATAACTTATTGCAATAAAATATCTGAATTTTGAGGTTAAATTTGTTCTTATATTTTAAACGGATTGAGTAGTTATTTAATTAAAATACATAACAAAAATTAACTAAATATTAAAATTATTATGTTTGAGAAAAGCGTAGTAATGTATGTTCAAAAATTACTTTATCGTAAGAAGAAAAAAAATATTCTCGTCATTCTAAATATTAAGTTTCTTTTAAACCTAAAAAATTTAATTTGTAAAATATAATTAAAAATTATTTCACTCATTTAATCTATTAAAAAAAATCAAAGTTGATAGTTACAAATTTAAGTCTATCTTATAGTAAAAATCATTAAAAAAAATTATAATTAACCGATGCATTACATGAAAAACTATGTTTCACATTGGTTCTTCCTATTCCTGGTTTTCTTTAATTTACAGTAATGAAATGTATTTCTACAACTGAAATGTAAAAAAATAGATTTTTAAATTAAAAAATGAATAAAAATTAAAAATATATATCAAAATAATATTAGAAAACTTTAAAGTCTTAAAATTAAGATACAAATTAACATACATTTTTTTAATTACCTATTCATTTATATATCATACTTAAATAAATTAAAGTTAAATTTTATATTTAAAAAATCAAATTAAACCAAGTTTTTTATATGCTCTCCCTAGGTATAATATTAAAAAAAAAAAAAACAAATGTAGGTGAATAAGCAGCAGGTTAACAAAAAGAAAGAGATGTAGGGGGGGGGGGGGGGGGGGGGGGGATGGCAACATTAATGCATTATAATTTTTTTAATTAGGTAGATAAAATATGAATAAAAAGTAAATTTAACAAATTATGTTTATTCATCAAACCATCATTAAAAAAAATAATACTTCATATATCTCAACGTAAAAGATTATTAAATAAGGGTTCGTAGTTAGTTTTCATATTTTGTCTTTCAAAGATAGTATTAATTTTTTTTTTAAAAAATAGCTAGATAAAATATAAATGAAAATTTAAGCTTAACAAATTATTAAAAATAAAATGTTTATGACTCCAACTATTATTAATAAAATAAAACTTCGTCTAGCTTGAAATATAAAGTCAGTAATAATTTTTTTTAAATAATTTAAAATATTTTTAAATTCAAAATTAATATTATATTTTTTTAATATTAACTGTTTGGAAATAACAGGAAGCGTGTGGGCAGCAGTTTGGTAAGGGAGATGAGAAGTAATGGTATAACTGTAATAAAACAGATATGAAAGGTCAAAGAAGTAGGAAGAAAAAAACAAAAGGCCAGCTGCCTGGTTAAGCAGCTGGAGACCAGGCAGCTCGTTAGCCTCTTTTAGCATACTAACTAGGCAGGCAGACCCCACGCGCGGTCACAATAATAGGGAAAAGTTGTTAGCTAACAACATATGAAAAAAAACATCAAACCACCCATAGCGCACCATAATTATTCCAATGTTCTAAAAAAGAATATTATTATCTATTTTTTGTTCAAAATATAATTTTTTTAATTTCATAATAGTATATAATAAGACATTGCTCTCAAAGTTTTTATCATAATTTTATAAATAGTATATTGATTTTTTAAAATATTTTATGCACGTAACTATTATTTAAGAATATGTTCCCCACATTTTAAAATATAATGTAAAAAATTATGCACCAAATTATTTTCAATATTCTAAAAAAGAGTATTATTATCACCTTTTTTTTGTTCAAAAAATATTTTTTTTTTATTTTTATAATAGCATAAAACGAGACATTAATGGTATTTAATTTTTAAAAACATTCCGTGCACCTAAATATTATTTAAGAATATGTTTCCTGTATTTTAAAATATAATGTAAAAAATTATGCACTTAATTATTTCCAATATTTTTAAAAAAGAGTATCATTATCCATTTTTTTGCTCAAAAAATGATTTATTTTTTTTAAGTTTTTATAATAGAATTAAACTATACATTACCTTCAAAGTTTCCGTCATAATTTCACAAATAGTATATTGATTTTTAAAAACATTCTATCCACCTAAATATTATTTAAGAGCATGTTCCCTACATTTTAAAATGTAATGTAAAAAATAGTGCACCTAATTATTCCTAATGTTCTAAAAAAGTGTATCATTATCTATTTTTTGATCAAAAATTAATTTTTTAAGGTTTTTATAGTACCACAAAATGAGATATTGCCCACAAAGACAAAGTTATTATCTTAATTTCATAAATAGTATATCTGTAATATTTATAAATTTGATTTTTTTTTTAAAAAGGAGAAAGTAACATTTAAAGCTCCTCTTTGTTTCAAAGTAAATACTAATTTTTTTAAAAATATTTTTTACATTTTTAAAATTTGAAAATTAACACAATTTTGTAAGTGTGAATACAATAAATAATTTAAAAAATTGAAACACTAAATTGTTGAAGAAAAAGTTAAATATATTAATTCTAATTAAGCAAAAATATAAATCGGTGAACCTAAGAAATATTAGAATGTCATATTGTAATATAACGTATTTGAAGAGTAAGCATCAAGGGAAAATATATTCTTAACATTTATAATTTTTTTAAATGACAATGTTTCTACATTATTAGATCGAATTGTTTTTATTTTATTTTATAGATATTAGTTATTTCATTCTATTAAAATATTTTAAATTTTTATAGATTTTGAAAATGACATTTATTTGGGAATAAATTATAGTGTAATTGCTTGGAGGTTAATATGCTAAGTTTCAATATGATGCAATTTATATAAAAAAGAAGATGATGACTTATTTTAACAAAACAGTAAAAAGAGGATTTATATATCCCAAATTATTATTTTAAAGAATATTTAATCCATTTTAAAATGTAAGGTAAAAAATCACATGCACCTAATTATTCTCTTTGTTCTAAAAAAGAGTTTTATTTGTTTATTTATTTTTTGTACATAAAAAGAGTTTTTTATTTTTGATAATCGAATCATTGCACATTATATTTAATTAATATTTTTTAATCATAATTCTATTATTGCATGCCTATAAAAATGACAACGTATTTTTTTTTTAAATACATTGTAGATATTTACAATTTTATAAAATAAAAAAAAATTGTAAATAGAAAAAATATCATTTAAAACTATTCTCTTACTTACAAAATCAATACCATATTTTAGTAAGGAGGTTTTAGAGCTGTCAGGCTAAGCAGTTGAAGACAAAGTAGCTATAAGTCTAAATTATTTTATATTAATTTTAAATTTAAAATATTTTAAAAAGTTAATATTAATTTTATATTTTGAAACGAAAAATGTACATAATAAGTTATCTTCGTTCAAAAATAAAAAATCAAGTTTAATTATAAAAAATAAATTTATGATATTCTTAAATTTAAAATTTATTTAATTTATTTAATTTTTAAAAATAATAAATAATATATTTAATAGTGCTATATATAATTTTTATAAATTTACAATTTAAAATTAAATTAATTTATATTTATTTTAAATTAATTTCAAAAAATTAATATTCGTATTTTAATTTGGGACGTAAGGAGTACTATTCTAAGTATTCTTAGGAAATGCTAACGGACCCACGCGTCCATATGCCATTGGTGCAAGTGAAGGAGCCTTGTCTGTAGTAGTGCAAGGTGTGAAATTATGAAGGAGGGTAATACACCGTACGGATTGCAAGAGATAGTAGGAAGCAGCTCGGGTCTACCATGTACTAAAGAGTCGGTGTTTAATTGTATCTTAATAAATTTTAATAATTTATTTTTTAATAATTTATAATGTTATATTAAGAAATTTTTTAAATAATTTAAACTCATATTTATATTTTAATTATTCAGATGATTTATTAATATAAGGATATAGGTTATTAAAATATATTAAAAAATAAACTGTTAAAATATATTAAAATACAATAAAACACGAGCACCAGCAGCTGGAGACAAGCCAGTTTTAAGCCTCTTCAAGATAAGTAACTAGTTACATAGATTTATTGATCTTTAAAAATATAATACAAATGAAAAATAGATAAAGATAATAAATATAGTTTTTTCATTAAATTTAAAAATTATCAGGTAGTTTTTTTTTTTTTTTGTAATTATGTAATAAGTGGTTCTAAAAACTAGGGGTGATGGGAACGAAGAGTCCAAATAAAATATCCTTATTTTGAGAGCCAAGAGAATTTAAAAATAATTAACTCTTTACTCTCCCTTAATAATATATTTCCACCATTTTTTTTATTTGTCTTTTTAGATAGTAAAATTTATTTATTTTTATTTGTCATTTGTAGATTTTAAAGAAACATTAATAGAATATAGTTTACCATATTATTCCTATATTAAATATTAATTTATTTATCTTTTATTTTTTCAATAATTTTTGAAAGGCAAAATTGATATTGCATACTTATTTTATCAATCAGACAAAATATTAATTGTATTTCTTAAATCTTTTATTTTCTCCTAAAACGTCAATTAAAAATCAATGGATGGAGTAGAAAATATAGATATGAGTGATTAAATAATAGGCATTAAAAATAAATATAAAATATTAATGTGTATAATTGTGGTTAGTTATGATTATTAAATTTATATATGTATGATTTGTTGTCAATTAATTATATTTTAATAAATCATTTTGCAAATAATCTTTATTATATTAATTTGGTAAAACTAACTTGGTTGTAAAATACAATATTTGTTCAAGGGATAAAATAAGTGAATTAAAAGTTGGATAAAGTAATAAAATTTAAAAACATAATATCATAAAAAAATATTATTTTCAACTAATTTGAATAATATAATCTTGGTAAAAAGGGAGACGACGTCATTTTGCATAATTAAATACACCCCCCTCTCTTGTTATGTACAAAAAGATATTTTTATAATTTTTTAAAATGTTATTATTATAAAAGGATAGTTTATGTAAGAGCGGGAGGTACCCCTCACCTCCCGTGTGCTCTATAATCATACACTTGTGTTTTATTTATTTATAAATAATACAATTTAAACATTAGGTTATGTTATATAATAAGAACAACCCTTTAACAAATGGAGTACAACGTATTCCCGACAATTTTCATACGCACATCAATACATTACCCAGTAGAGGTTTTAAAAAGACAACTTTCACCCATGTATATTATTATTATGATATGCAAACCAACATAATAATACAAGTAACAAATTTATTATGAGTATATAGTTTCTATGATCTTACATTTTTCATTTTATAATTAAATAATTAATAATATTTTTACTTGATAATTAATTCACTCACTATTTATAAATAATTAATAATTTTATTTAGTTATTACTATTATAAAAAAATAAGATAAAAAAGGAGACGAAGATTACCTCATATTTTTTGAGTGGGATAACCCTCAAAACAATATTATTTTATATAATTAAATATAATTTTTTTTCTTCATATTATATACAAAAATATATTTTTATAATTTTTTAAAATATCATTATTACGAAAAGATACTTCACATAAGAGAATGAGATATCCCTCGCCTTAGTCCTAAAAAAGTAGTTATATTTTTAATCTATTATATATACTAAAATGCAGTACATAACACCGTTGCTTGACAAGTGGCTTTCTCACAATAAAACACATGTCTTACGTATTTAATACCCTCAATCCTTACTACGATTTTGGGAATTTACTCCACTTTTTGTAATTTTCTAATATTATACATTTTATATAATTATACCATACATATACCTTACTTCCCAAATTACTAACCATAATTATCCATTAAATCCGGTTTTTGAAATTTTAAAATATTATATACCATTTATAATATTATATTTTACATTATATCATACATATTATTATTAAATAAATAATAACAAAATTGAGTTGAACCATTACTCCTACTTTTCGTATTTTATAATATTATACTACACATTATGTGACGCCCCCAAATCTGAGCCCACACAGCCCAAACTTGAGTCGTCAAAAGACTACAACAAAATTATTACAACAAAGCACAACGTACAACAATACAGTGTATAATAATACACAACTAAGTCTTCACTATTATTGCCACACTATTTTACAACACGTGAAGACTACGACAGCTATTCCTCATACTCTCACTCCATTCCCCGGCTAGACCCTGTTACGTTTTCATCTCCTGTAATGGAACAAAAGAAAGGGTGATCTCAAATAGCCCAGTAAGAAATATCATGACTAAGATAATGACGAATAAATTATCATTAGTCTTCAACAGTTGAGTTCTGAATACAATAGACTACAAGGTTTATATCAAAAACTGTAGTTAAATTCTTAAACAATGTTCAGATCAATAATAGCAGCGGAATGAGCAATCTATTAGAAGAATAATGCAGACTATAATGTCCACTCGCTTCTCTTTTTAGTAAAAATATCATCAACTTTTATCATCTGAAATACCATTAGTCAAGATAATACAACTTCACAATTCCTGGTCATAATCATGCAGATCAACAGTTTATCTTTGCACTACGGGCCAAAGACATTCAATATAACACCAACGGTCATGATTATACCAGATTCAGCCTTTGGTCATAATCATACCAACCAACAGTTCATCTTTGCACTACGGGCCAAAGAGAACATTCACCACGTGCCATAAAAGACACCGAACAGATGTATCGCCTTTAACCTAGTATATCGCCTTTAACCTATCATCTGTTCAATAATTATATCACATCTGTGCCCCTGGCCACAGATATTCACAACAACTTGATTCTTGATGATTAATACAAATAACAGTGATACAAATGATGAACAGAAGAACAGGATAAACAATAAGTATCAGAAGTTTACTCTGTGCAGATTCAAATAATGTCCAAATTGCCAACATGATGTGAAGTGAAATTTAAAAATGATATTCAAGATCCACAGTTCAGAATAACGATTACAGTTCAATAGAAATGTTCAGAAAATAGGAAGGTTCAGTTGAAATAATGAAATTCAACTATTATGGAACATATAATATTTTCAGGAATTATAGAAGCAATAGTTCCATAATAAGTTTCGATTTAGGTGTATGAAAGAAAATAATATCCCTTACCGTAGCAGATTTGATTAACAAAAGGTGAAGGGAATTAATATCCCTTACCATAGTAAGTTTGAATAATGGAAGATGAAAAAGATGGTATCCCTTATGAGTATAAAGGAAAATGATATCACTTACGAATATGGAATAAAAGTGTCATGTGATAATTCGTGTAGACAAATTATTTTCACACGAGACAAATAAAAAGGGTTATTCACCAACAGGCGGTAATCCGCGCCGTAAGGTTATTCCCATCAATTTGAATACGAAGAGTTATTCACCAAACAGGCGATAATCCGCGCCGTAAGGTTATTCCTATCAATTTGAATACGAAGAGTTATTCACCAAACAGGCGATAATCCGCGCCGTAAGGTTATTCCCATCAATTTGAATACGAAGAGTTATTCACCAAACAGACGATAATCCGCGCCGTAAGGTTATTCTCATCAATTTGAATACGAAGAGTTATTCACCAAACATGCGGTAATCCGCACCGTAAGATTATTCTCAAAGATTAATAAGGAATGAATACAAAAGGTTATTCACCAACAGGCGGTAAACCGCGCCGTAAGGTTATTCACACAATTTAATACATGGAAGTAAATGGCACAAGAAAGAAACAATATTATTTTCGAGAATCAAAGAATGATAATCCCTTCAAGTAAGAAAGAAAATAATATCTATTTATGATGATGAAAAGAGTGATACCCCTTACCTTAACACGTGACTGGATATTGATTTAAATGAGATTGATCAACCTATATATTTTTAATAAAATTAGTAATTACCACATATAAATTTCAAGGTGTATGATAATTCATATATTATGAACTATCAAAATTATATATATTTAACATAATTTTTGTAGTATAATATAACAACTTTAAAATAGTTTTTAAAATAATATTTCAAAATAAATCTTCCAAAGAAAGCTTTTAAAAATGAATCTTCTTAAAGAAGAGTCTTCTAAAGGAAGATTTATGAATACCGTGAAAAATAGGAATTTATGAAATTACTACTCTTTAATAAAAGACTTACTTGAAAATTTTCTGCACTCCTTTTGGCTTTCAAACACTCAAAATAAGCTTACTATTCTCAGAGAAAACTCATAAAATTCTTATAGAAAAATTCTATGTTTTAGGTGTGATTTTTCTATTCAGCTGAGCAAGCTATTTATAGGAGAAAAGAAGTTACTATGCGCGGTAGGTGGGGGTTGTTGGCAGTGCAGCAGCCTCGTGTGTTTTTTTTTTCTTCTGCGTAAAATTTCTTCAATTTCAAGCTTCACCAACCATGTGGGCCCCACCAATGGGTCCACATGTTTCTTACTATTCACTTACTATTCACGTTACTATTCACGTCACTATTTCAAATAGTAAAATTAATTATTTTATTATTTATTTATTTATTTATTTATTTATTCTTCCTGTGAGTCCAACATATAAAATAATGTTACCACAATAATGTAAGAAACACGTTACATATTTTTATTAATTTAATAATATAAATTATAGTGTATTTGCTACTGTGACAATTATTAGATTCAATAATTTTAAACTACAGTGCACCAACAATTATTGACTCGATGATATGAAATACAGTGTAATGACAATTATTGAATCAATAATGCAAAATACTGTGTAGCAACAATAATTGAATTGATAATATAAAATATTATGCAGTGACAATTATTGATGAAATGATGCGTAACAGTTACGGTGTTAATAATATGAGACACTGTGCAATACCGTGTGCTACTGTAGAGTACCGCATGCTACAGTAAAATACCATAAATTACCGTATGCTACTATTCTTTTATCACCGGTATTTTAACAGTTAGCACCGTTGACTATTTTTATTAAAAATGTTACTTCTGTCGTTTTCTATATCCGACAAATATTCCGTTGTGGGGTCCACCAATAATTTGTTATTTCGGCGCCGTCGTACGGCCCGAATATTCCCCGACAGAACGAATATTGTCCGACAAAATAAAATTTGCACATAACATCCTTAACTTTAAACTTTATCGATTTAACCACTTACTGTTTCAGAAAAATATATATAAAGAAAAATTAAATTTTATATTTCATAAAATTCGGGGTCTTACAACCTCCCCTCTTTATGAAATTTCGTCCCCGAAATTGACATACCTGACATTTCGAAGAGGTAAGAATATTTAGATTTCATCTCGGATTCTAGCTCCCAGGTCAATTCCTCAATATCTTGGTTCTTCCATAAAACCTTAACTTGAGGTATAACATTTGAGCGTAGAATCTGCTCCTTCTTATCAAGGATCTTAACAGGTACCTCCTCGTACGTTAAATCCTCTTCTATAACGTCCGATTCTAACTCAATGACGTGGTTTGGGTCCTTCACATATTTACGTAACATAAATATGTGAAAAACATTATGGATGCAAGACATACTTGGTGGTAAAGCTGCTTGTAAATTAAATAAGCGCAGACGGGGCGTGCTAGTTACAGGATTTCGCGTTGCTTACGCGGAAGTATGAACTATCATATCACGTCTCCTCCCGTTGATATAAAAAGCCGCCCAAATAAAACACCCAAAGCGCGCGTTATCGCTCTATTTTCAAAGTAGAGAACCAACCAGAGGAGAGAGTGATGAGAATTTCTACTACTTCTCTTTTATTTTCTCTCTTCATTTCCCTTTCGTTCTTCTCAGCCTACACGCTTAAAGGTATTTTTTCTCCTACCAACTGTATGTCTCTGATTTTTTTTAAACAGAGACTGTTTTAGTTGAGTATTGGGGTTCTCAGATGTTGTCACTTTGTTTTCCCATTATTATTATCAGAAACCAAATGGAGGTTATTCTTTTTGTATTGTACTCATTCAATAGTTGCGATTTGATTTAGAAGCCATGTGAATTGGTCTGTAATCCGTTGAACCTAGTTTTCTTTTATACGATTTTTTGGTTTAATTTTATTCACAAGTTTCATTATATGTTATTTTACTGTTTGATCAATTGAATTCAATACATGTGGAAGTTAAAACTAAAACTGTGGATACTGATGATGGTTTGTCTTAAATTAATGTTTTTTTGGTGAGGTGGATTAGTAAATTTGAAGCAACACTGCTCATATTTCCATGGGGCCAATGTATCAAGAAATGAAAGGAATTTGTTAAAATTTTCAATTGTTTTGTAATGCGTCCTGGAGCTATATTTTTTTGCCTTTTTTCTTGTCTATCATGTTATCTTGAGTAAGTAATTATTCGAAAATAGCAAAATGAGCGAAAACTAAAAGTTGTGTGAATCGGTTATAGAAAATGGTTGGAACTTTTCAGTTGGACTTTGAAACTGAATTGGTTGGTATATAATACTCAAATTGGTGTTATTGTACAATTTTATTACTGATAGTCTTGATATGGCAGGTATTGATGTGGAAAATCCAGTCGGTGGATTTCACTTCACCCCCCCTAGTCGACTCTGCCCGAGGATCAGAAGATGCTTTATTGTGTGAACGTATTCAAGTTTCTGGGATATCAAGATTGAAACTTGGAAGTTATGCCAGTGCGTATCGGGTTACTTTGGCCCCATCAGTAGTGATCCCCGAGAGATTGCATTCGAAAATTCAAATTTGCTTTCACAAGTAAGTGATATATGCTGGATTTTCTGCACTTTGTGGCTCACTTATCTACTAGCTCTCTGTGTTTGTGCTCTTTTTTCCTACCTTTAAAACTTATTTTTCATTTTTGTGGAGAAAGGTCTCACTTAGGATTTATTTTTGTAGGAATGCTTCACTTGGATTATGTCAATGTGAAAGGATGACTGGAAAGCTGTCTATGAGGGGCTATGGAACTCTGTCATGCCCCCTTATGAGGACAGATACCTTGACGTGAAGTTTGTTGGTGAAGTTTCTGGTTCTGTCACAGTTACTGTTGAAGAAGGTTGGAGACATTTTTATTAATGATTGCCTTTCATTTGCTTATCGAGTTTAATCCTGTTTGACACTTGTTTTTCTTTTTCCTTTTGAATTCCTGTTGTGCAGAGTTTCAGCAATGGCGCGTCTTTTGTCTTGCTTTGGGTTTTGTGCTACAGCTGTTGGCACCTATTGTCAGCAGTTGGGTTCCATTTTACTATAGCAGTTCAATGGCTATTGGAGTTTTTCTTGTCATCATAATTATTCTTTTTCAGGTATTGGTTTGTTTGATATTTTTGTTGTGCAGCTTTTACTCTGTTGCCTTTCTAATATTTACTTGCAATAGCATTTTTGTTTGTTTGTATGGCTTTAATTTGAAGAGTAAAAGTTGTTGACTTTGGTTGCATTTGCAGTTGTTTATTAACTATTTCTCTTTTATTTTATTTTTTCTTTCATTTCTTTTAGTTGTCCTTGGTGAAAATACATGCAAATATGCAATTGAAGAAATGAAGGAGAATTATATTAAAACCAACAAACCATTTGCACCCTTTATCTGCCCCACATTTGAATTTAGTAGATAATAGAGGTTTATGTGGTGGGAAACTTTATTTAAATTCAAAATTTAGATTTAAAGGGTAAAAAGTGTTACTTTGTTATATAGGCAACTCTAAGATTTGGGGACCAAGAAAACTTGAAGATCAAGTAGACTCAATAATACCTTGACTTCCCTTTAGACTTGCAAGCCCACAAGTACAACCTAAAATCCCAAACCTAAAGTCTATTCTAGCAGCCAACTTCTACATCCCAAAAACATTATTGCTAATACCTTTGATCCTTAAGAATTCTAAATTACAGCAGTTGAACCCAAATTTAACCTAAATATAATTACATAATTAGTCAAAGAAGTTTGCTATAATTCTTTGACATGCATCCTGCATCAATTTCTATTTTGATTGTTTTGCAGCTTGCTTGTGAATATGTTTACATATTTCTGTGTTCTTTTATCACGAACAAAAGATTTCTCATTGTTCTGATCTATTATCAAATAAAATACACATTTTGATGAAGTTGTGTATGCATCATTTTATAGGGAATGAAATTATTACCAACTAGCAGGAAAAATATCTTCTACCTCACCGTGTATGGATCAGTTGTAAGTACATTTTGTTTTTCGTTGTCTATAGTTTTAATTAGTGTCTTTTATTTGTAAACCTATTTTCAATTCTATATCAGCTTGGAGGAGGATCCTTTCTATTACACCAATTTTCAATGCTGATCAATTCCATTCTGCTCAATTTTGGCCTGAGTAAAGAGTTGCACAACCCTGTAAGTCATTCTTCTTGTTCTTCCCTTCTAGTTTTTAAATTATGTTTTTTTCTTGGACTTCACAGTGCACAAATGGTATACATGTCTATGTTCTTTTCTAGTTTTTAAATTATGTTCTTTCCTTAGAATTCATGATTTGTATATCACAAATGGTATACATGTTATGGTGCAAATGTGCTTAATCTCCCCTTCCTTTGATTTTTCTATCTTTTGATTTGCATATCAAAGTAGCATACATGTTATGAAGTTGGTTAAAATTTTAACTTACACCTTCTTTGGTTTCAGGTGTCGGTTCCTGTATTGGTTTTAATCATCATTGCTGGAGCTGCTCTAGGATACTGGCTTGTGTGGAAGTTCGTAATTTCATCAGATGGAACTGTGGATGCTGGCATAGCTCAGTTTGTCAAATGGGCCATGCGCATTATTGGTTTCACATTTGTACTTCAGGTGATCTACTTTATGCATTCTTTTTAATTAGTATTGAATATGTTACAAAATCATGTGGAATTGCTGTTCATAAATATCACTTGTATGTTGTGGATCAATATTATTCAAATTGCTCAGTTTTTCATATTGGCTAAGCTGTTTGTATTTCCTTGGTTTCCCTTAAATGGGATTTGTACTTGTTCTGTCTGTTACAGAAGTCGACCTTTTAACAATATAATTACTTCTTTTTTTTTAATTTTTGCTTGTGTTTCCAGAAAGTGTTTTGATCTGGGGTTAATTTGCACCTGCATTGTCAATGTTAATAATTTAATAGTTTTGATGGTTTATAATTGTATGAGGAACTAATTTCCTTCCGTGGTAGGGCACTTTCTCTGAAGTAGCCAGTAGGACTTTCATAGTTTGAGTTTACTTTGTTCCGTAGTGTCAAAAGTCATGAATCTACGTAATAAAGTCTTGAAAAAGATTGTCTTATAATGTTGATTTTTGACGTTGAAATATCTTTATGTATTCATTACATATAAAATATTAGGAAAATGAAATCAGTTTACGAGCATTTTGATTATTTTATTTTGCGACTTCGTATGGATATAATGTGTTTATATATGGAAAAAGCCATCACTGTAAAACTTGTACATGATAATTTAGCTAATCAGGTGCTTGTGACAATTTATTGTGTATATATCAAATATGATGTGATTGTGCACCATTCAGAAAATTCTTTTCTTTTTATTAATGAATCTGTTTATTCTTTTGGGAAATTGTGTATCATCTAAATTTCTGGTTTTTGTTTTCATTTTTCAGAGCAGTCTTGATACTCCTTTGGCATTGTCAGCACAAGGTTGTTGTTTGTTGATCCGCTTTTCGTTCACTTAAAATGGCACAGCCCAGAGTAAGTTCCAGTACTGCCTCTGTTTTATGGTCTTTGTAATAACCACGAATTCTAAGTCCAATGTAATGATGATTATTAGATAATTATCAATGAATTAATTTTTTTGTATGAATTGATTATGCATTTACATGATTGAATGAATATATATATGTATGTGTATATTTATTAATCTAATAATGTAGCAAGTTAGTAGAATTAATTAAAGCAAATCAAATTGGATTATATTTTAAGTACAAATGAATTATTAAATTAGGTTCAATAAAATTAACCTAGTAAGTCCATGAAGATACTTAATGGTTGGTCTATGTTATAATTGAACTAGCTCAATACTTATTTTAATTAAATGTAGCATGTGTTAGTAATTGATAGCCCAATGGAATGAATTAATTTAACCCAGACAAATTAAATAAATGAGCCCAATAGAATTATTAAGTAGATCCAAAGTGGAGCCCAAATTAAAGTCAAAGATTGGTCAATATATATACATATATATATATATATATATATATATATATATATATATATATATATAGAGAGAGAGAGAGAGAGAGAGAGAGGTATTTATGTATATATGATGATAAAAATAAAGCAAAAATGAGGGAGAAAAAAGGAGTTGGCCGGCAGCTAGGGCCCCCCCACTTGGGGTGAAGTGTTGCTCAATATTGCTTCATTTACACACTTTACTTTAGTTACTCAACAACCCTAGTCAATCAACTAGTCAATCCAAGTGTCCATCAATCTAATAGTAATCTTAATTAGGAGTTTAATTGACTAGGTGTTAGATGATTAGTGTGCTAATGGTGTAATCCTAGACTTCTATAAATATGACCTTTACCAAGCTTTAATAGGTTGGTCATTTCATTTGTCTAGCATTTTTAGAGAGAATTCTAGTGATAGTTGAGAGCAGAACACTTTAAGTGTTGAATATATATTGCTAGAGAGGAGCTTGGTGGATGTCATATAGTCTCATAACCTATTTTGGAAGGAGAAGAAGAAGAGCTTCCAAGTCTATAAGGTTAAAAGTGTTCTATACCTTCATCATTTTCTTTCTATGGTCTATATATATTTTAAATGGTCAAAATATGTTTTTAAATGTTCAAAACCTATTTTGATGTTTTATAATACTATATCTTGGATATATATGAAGATTCATGAGATAGTATGTTTAATATGTGTATTTGTATGCTTGGTATGGAAATAAGTTGTAGAAATGTGCATATTAATGTTTACCAGTAAAACTCTAAGTAGTTATGTTCTATATATTGTGATAGTTTGAAATGTAAGAAAGTTATATTTATGAGTTATAATGATAACTCAACTTGAATATCTCAAAAATATGAAAAAATGAGAAAGTTATGACATTTATCGCAAATTATGTTGTTTTGAAACCCTAGAGTGATCGATTTTGAATTTTATGTCAAAAACATTTTCGAAATCGAGATCGAACAATGAAATGTTGAAAAACAAGAAGTTCGGAAGATAACAAAACGGATTTTTTGTATTTTGGACGTGTATATTTTATTTTATAAAATATTGAATCAAAATTGAAAAAATTAAGGTTTAAAAAACAGAACTACCGCCGTAGCGGTGAAACACTCTACGAGTCTCCGCCGCAACGGTGGTCCTCTCCGCCGCAGCAGTGGTCCAGAATATTTGAAAATTAGTTGTTTATTAACCGGGTCAGGTAAAATAAAACGGGTCGGGTCGGATCTTTTGAAAATGAAATGGGTCGGAAAATGTAATTTTATATAACATTAATATTTAACAAGTTTTAAATAATTATAATATTATTAAATGATTAATAATATTAAGAAATTAATAAAATATTATTAAATGAATAATAATATTAGAAAATGAATAAAATATTATAAAATGAATAATAATATTAGAAGATGAATAAAATATTATAAAATGATTAATATTAAGAAATCAATAAAATATTATTAAATGAATAATAATATTAGAAAATGAATAAAATATTATTAATATTATTAAATGAATAATAATATTAGCAAGTGAGTAAAATATTATTAAATGAATAATAATATTAAAAAATAATTAAAATATTATTAAATGATTAATAATATTATAAGTTTAATAAAATATTATTAAATGATTAATAATATTATGAGGTTAATAAAAAATTATTAAATGGTTAATAATATTATATAGAAGCTTAAACTATATTAAATAATTAATATAGATTTTATGTAATTAAAATATTATCAAATGATGATAATATTTCTTAAGTGTTTAATATACCCTTAATTATTTAATTATGTGATTAAGCGTTAGCAAATTAGGATGTACAAAGGTTATTATATGAACCTAGATATGATATTAATTGAAAGATCAATTTGATTAATTGTTAGGTCTGTTAAAAGGATATTAAGTTGTATTGGTTAGCTGTAATCAACAATCGAGGCAAGTTTCTTATGCCTGAACTTGTATTTATTTTGCAAGAGTTTAAGTGGTTTAATTATTGAAAATTGATCCACATCCATATTGTTTATGAATTCGCACATAATGCATTTGAAGCTTTATAGTTCTTTTATTCATGAACTGTTTAAGAATGTCTAAGCTAATTGTTTCGGTTAGACACTGCATGTATAAATTCATTAACTTGAATACTTTTAGAAGCTTATCCAAACCATTGGTTGGTGCGGATTCTTATAGTAAAACTGAGAACAAACAACCCTAAATAAGGGGATTATATTTCAGGAAACCGACCTTTGCGCAAGATGTTTGAATATTATGCATATACATAGGGTACAAGAGGTTGATCTCTTCATGTCTCAAAATAATAAAAGGGTCAGACACATCTGATTTACCTTAAGTATCAGTTTATGGTACTTAGAGGTCACTCAGCAGTAAAGACTCAATCATTTCTTTTAAATTTAAATTTAAATCTTGTTCTTTCACAATATTGTTGAAATCTCTGAAGTTATTTTCCATTCAATCATGATATATCTGTTATCATTGTTCTTAAACTTGCTGAGCAAGTTAGTTGCTCTCATTTGCTATATCATGAACCATTTTTCAGTTAAGTTCGAATGCTCTAAGAAGGGTAAAGGAAAAGTCAATGCTTAGATTATTGCGTGTTAGATAGATTATTTGTTTAATATGTAATTACAGTTTGTAAAACTTTTGTAATCCCTTAAAATATGTACTGTTTATGTTAAGGTTAGAAGACCTTGGGATTGTAGTCCTTTTTATAAAGAACATTTATATATTATTCCGTGAAGTTTTAAATGAAGACTATATATTTAGTTGTTATTATATTTTGAATTGTGAGCACTAAACACGAGGTTATGAAATTCGGATTTGGGGACGTTACAGTTTTTCCCTGATCTGATGGTGCAAGACAAGTAACTAGTAGAAAAGACTGTAACAGGTTGGATTCCAGTTGTCCTCCTATGAAATTTATAATCCCTCGACTTTTTTCAATTATATATATGTGTCATGTATCTACTTCAACTACATGTATAGGTAAAATAATTGGATTATAACAGATAAGCTGGAATAATGGTCTTGAATATTGGTTCTGGGGGTTGTTGGATATTTCGTTTCTTTGTAAAATGGGTGGGTGATAAAAGCTACCTGTTTGGATATTTTTTTGTAATGGACTCATTCAGATGATATATATATATATATATATATATATATATATATATATATATATTGCCTAAAAGTTTCTTTTAGATGTATTCAGAAGTTTGTGTGGTACTGTTATGATTTCATGTAGGCATACGTCATATCCTGGAAATGGAAGTCCTTGGGCACTAAGTGCTGGACGGACAACTACAAAACATACACATGCAGAATTTTTGAGCAGATTGGGAAAGATGAGTCCTCACAGAACTCTTTGGAAAAGCCCAGGAACTTCATCTGCTTGGACCAACTCTCCTGTTAAAGGTAAAGACTTGTTTTGTTAAAAGCACCCCTTCCTTTTACTCTTTTAAGGATTTCTTTTTCTTATATTTATTTTATATCATATTCAACACCATCAAGTTTGATGCATATACATGATTTCTGTGGTTGACTACTTGTTTTATGGTTTCAAGTAGTTCTTGGCGAACATTTACCATCATTTGAAGAAGTATAAATGACTACTTTTTGAAGATATTTTTTCTCAAAAAAAAGTTATATTTATCTATGAATGCATATTCGTAGTCTTGTATATAAAACAGAAATTAGAAGAGTTATACTCTTTGTAGAGTTGCTAATACTGGTTACATTGATTTCATTAAGTTGAAGAATCAAATACTACATTATACTAGCTAAGGTATCAAAAGAAACAAGGATTATCAGTTTAAACAGGAGGCAAGGCACCAAAGGGTATCATGCTTGAGTAATCACCGATCTTCCGTTCTTTACCATATTAGAGGCTTTTACCAGGTTTTGAACAAGAAATTAGCTTTAATTGGCATAAAGTTAAACTAACACAAGTACTATATCATTGTTCTTTGGGGGAAAGGCACACTGTCCTGGATGATCACCGATGCAACTGCTTTAAATAGTTTCATAAATTTCTTGATATTTTGGCCAAAGCATATGCATACAAGCATGGTTTGTGAGTTGTCCATTTTTGTTTGTTTTTCTTGTATCAGGTTTGATATCCCTGCCATCTATTGGGACAAGAAGGTAGCAGGATTTCTATTCAACCTTTCACAAGACACCAAACAGAAAGAAATTCTCAAAGAAACAATGGGAAGATTTCACAGAGGAATCTATGCGGCAGGCTCTGGCTGAATGGGCTTCCTCTCCAGAACTCACTGATTGGATTGTCAAGAATGCAGAGAGAGTAAAAGTTCTTCCTGATGAAAGCTCAGATGAAACACTTGGTAGTGGATCAGATTCTACAGATGATATTGCTGTAGAGAGTAGCAATGGGCTTGGGTTTTTCGGATGGCAGCGGCGGAAGTAGATGAGTGAAGTGCTTGTAGCATATGAACTCAATGTTCTTTATTAACTGTAGGATGCCAAATGAAGTAGAGATAGAGTAGAGGTTCATCTTAGTAGAAGTTTGTCTTCAGTTTTCTGTATACATCGGGTTGCTTGTCTGAGCATGTGTCATGTTGAGGCGGCCAATTTGTAATTAAAATCATCATAGACCATGTTACTATGGTATCTCACTTACCTTCCATGCTTGTTAGCTTTTTGCTCATTCGCAGCATTGCAATAGATTTGAAAGTTAACGACTCTAAAAATTGTATTTTTTAATGTTAGGTAACTCTTTGAATCTTGTTATGAGAATAAATCTTACTTTTGGTAGAAATATTATTTTGTAAGGTGTCTTATTTGTAGCAAGTATATTATAACATAAGAGTGTCCTAATTAGATTAGGAAAAAGGGAGTTGTGGGTAATTTATAAATAAAGTCTTGTATTTAGAGAGAGGTAGTACAACTAAGAGATAGTAACATTCTAGCCGCCGTTAAGAAAGTGTGTAATTGGGTTTTGAGTTGGTGTGTGAGATAGATTTTTTAAGCTTTTATTTTATGTAAAAAGTTGTAATTTGGATATTAATATATTATGGAATAGGTTTTGAGGATCAAACTGTGTTAAATATTGTGTTTTTTTTCTTTCTTAATTGTGTTGTTTATTTTATGTGATTTAATTTCCAAAAAGTAGTATTAGAGTTAGGTTGATAAGATGTGAGGTAGAGAGTTAATTCGAGTAATTCGATGACGACAAATTTGGTAAATTTAAGTTTTCAATATTTGATAGGAAAACAAATTTCACATTATGCCATAATAGTGTGCAATATCTTTTGATGTTGTAAAGACTTTGATCAAGTTTTGGAAGAGAAAAAGTCGACAAGGTGAAAGAAACATATTGGCAAATAATTTATAAGAAGGCGGTAAACACAATACGTTTGTCGTTAATATCTTAAATAAACTATGATGTGTTAAAAGAGACTGATCTAAAAAGTTGTGAAAAAAGCTCAAGAAGAGTTAACAGATTGTACTTGAAAATAGAATTATACTTTTTGAGGATGGATGAAGGAACGAATCTCCATGATCATCTAAGTATTTTTAACAAGTTAGTGTCTCAATTATTGAATATGGATGAAAAAATAAAAGATGAGGAGAAGTCACTGCTTTTATTGTCATCTTTGCCAAAGTCTTACAAGTCATTAGTGCAAGCACTGTTGATGGAAAAATCAACTTTTATTTTAGATGTGGTAGTTACTGTATTGCGGGAAAGTCAAAAGTTGATAGAAGAAAAGAGTAATAACATTGGTGAGCAAGCATTAATTGTGGAGGGTTCTAATTGAGGGAGACATCAATAGAGATAATAATATATGAAGATCAAGATTCAAGTAAAGAGATTATAGTGATATAGATTGTTATTATTGTGAAAAGAAGGGTCACATTCAATATCAATGCAGAACATTAAGGGAGGACATGAATAGTTTAAGAAAGTACTAAGAAAATTTGAAGGACAAAAAATAGTTGAAGACACTAATTTGTTTAGTGAAACTAAAGAAGAAGTTGTTTTAATGACTAAAAGAAATTATACTGAAGATGGATGAGTATTAGATTTTGTGGATTCTATGCATATATGTAAAGAGAAATATTGCTTTAAAAATTTAAAACAAAATGGAGAATTTGGCCACGTTAATGCAGTGAATAAAGAGAGAGTGAAAATTAAAGGCGTTGAAAGTGTTTGAATTTCATAATGGTTCTATGAAGATTCTTGAGAAGGTATGTTATGTCCTTGATTGTAGTGAAAATATAATTTCTTTGGGCGAATTATCATCCATGTGATATGTGGGTCAGGGAGATTCCTCCAAAGTGTTCAAGGAAGATTAATTAATTCTTCAAAGTAGAAAGAATAAAAAATTAATTTGTGTTAGATGGATAGTCTATCATCTATGTGTAGAAAAAAAAATCAAGAAAGGCAACCATCTAGTGAAATTCAAAGATCAAGTAGTGTTTGGGAATTCAAGTAAAGGAAAAAATTGTTAGGTAACTCCTTCAATCCTATCATGAGAAAGAATCCAATGTTTGGTATGAATATTATTTTGGAAGGAGTCCTATTTATATTAAGTATACTATTATACAAGAGTGTACTAACTAGATTAGATAAATGAGAGTTATAGATACTCTATAAATAGAGTTTTGTTTTTAGAGAGAGACAACACAATAAAGATGTAACATCTTAAAGAGATGAAAGATGATATAATTGAGTCTTAGGTTATTATGTAAAATGTTTTTTCAGCTTTTATTCCGTACAAAAAATTATAATGTTAAGAATATATAGAAATTGATGTTGTAGATTAAGCAATTGAGGACTAAGCTAAGTTAAATATTGTGTTATTTTTTTTAATTATATTATTTATTTTACGTGACTTAATTTTTAAATATAATTATTTGTATTGATATCATTTTCAAGCGATTCCTATTTTTACGAATAAATATTTTCAGGAGATTTTTTTAACATACAGAACAATTGGGTCCTAAGTATCCAACTCCCTCGGATATTATTCTTTACAAAATTGAGAGTTTAATGTTGCTTATTTTTTTAGTTCACATTGAAAACCCAAAAATGTAAAATAAATTTCTCAATTTGTTTGTAGGCTCTAGGCTTGATCAGAAATGACATATTTTAAAATAATTTAAAGTTAAAATTTAAATAGATTTATAAGTTCAAATTTAAGTGACTTATAAATAAGTGTTTGACATCAGTTTGACTTATAAGTTAAAATTTAAGGGACTTATAAGTCAATGTGTTCGGCTAATAATGATTTATAAGTTAAAATAAAATATAAAAATTACTAAAAATAAAATTAGTAAAATGAGTATTAGAAAAATTAAAGAGGGCAAAAGTGTCATTTTATAAGAGTTGATCAACTTATTAAAAATGACATATAAGTTCTAAAATAGTACTTATTTTTTTGGCTAATAAATTAATTTATAAGTCATTATCGAACATGTTCATTAACACAGATGACATATAAGTTGGGTTGACATGATTGTATTTAATTATATCTTAATAGTTCATCTCTTAATATATCTTAATATTTAAAATTGAAATAAAAAACTTTTATCTGAATGTCTCTAAAATTTTAAAATAAAATATAATTTAAATTATTCAAAAAATTTATTTAAAATATATTAAAATACATTAAGAGATGTAGTTTTTAGATATATTCACATGCAATCAACACACTCCTTTCTCTTTGCGGTTTTGCCTGCCCCAAACCAAAAGATTTTTTAGCTCAATGAATCTGGACATTTTATGGATGATGTTTTCCACTCTCCCATCAACGATGCGGCAAGGCGAGCACGCTTCTATTTAATTTAACTACTACTGGCACGTTTCAAGGGCGTGCTCGTTAAAACAACCAAACAAAAAGAATTAACCAAGCCAAAGAAACAAGTGCTTCATTGATTCAGCGGCCTCTGCTCTTCAGATAATCGAAGATCCCTCTTACGTGGGTGCTTGCTATACTTAAATTAATCTCTATCCATTTCATTCTTTTCAAAAATCCCCCCGAAAATTATAAGGAAAGGGAGTTTTATGCTGATAAATTTCTCTTATTTCGATCGTAATTCAAGATTTAAGCGTTTTTTTTCCAGCGGTAAATTTTGTGGGTGTTGTTCGTCTTGAAGATATGAAAAATGGTGGCGGCGTTTCGCAATGTTACTCTGGATTTCGATGTTTGATTAGGAGAAAGCAAGTTGATTCAGCTCAGGCAAAGGGCGAGGGTCAGCAACTCGCAAAGAGATTATCTGCTTTTGACCTCATTGCTATCGGTAATTCTTTATCTTCTTCATCTTTTCCTTTCCTTTTCTTGGTCAGAGTTTTGTTATGAATAGGACAGAGAAAGAAAGATTTTTTCAATCCTTATTTCATGTGTAATGTAACATAATAATTATCTTTTTCAACGGATTGCTAATCCGTTGTACGAGTTATTCGTACCACTTCTCTCAGTAATGGACTTCCTCGAATTATTCCTTAACCTTAGATGTCCTTTCATAGATTCTCGAACCTCCTCCAGACAGAATCTCCATGCATGCGATCTTTATCTCCTCCCCTCAGCCATACATCTCTTTTGTGCCCTTTTTTGTATTTTGGCCGTTTTTGTTTGGCATTGACCCCCCCCCCCCCCCCCCCCCCCCCCCCCCCCCCAGGTGCTGAGTGCTGTCCTCCCCTCCCTAATACCTGATAAAGACCCCTATATTGCAAATGTGTAATGGTAGGTCCAGCTTCCAATTTTTTCTCTTTTTTATATTGCTTGTGCACAACTTTTTGCATATGGTTTGTGTTAGTAGCATTACTCATTACATTGAATTATACCGGGGAGGTTTTTTGATGAATGTACTAATTTCTATGTTATAACATTTTATGCTAAAGTGGTCGTTGAACATGAATTTTTGGAGTGTATCCTATTACTCCATGAGGTCCTTGAAGTCTAACCCAAGTCCTTTAGTAATCCAAAAGTAAACAAAAGGCAGACAACCACAAGAACCAAAATGTGTCCCAATTGAATGTAACTCATTTTAGTTAAATAAATGCGAAAATCCTTGTTGCAGACCATCCAACCAGAAAATTCCTAAGCTCGTAGACTACCAAATTTTGTAAGAGTAGTAGCTAAAAAATGAGAAAACACATCAGTGCAGAATTATGATTATCAACATGAAATGAAACTGCTCAAACAACATCTAATTGTAAAATTCAATACCCTCTCAAGACAACAGCGGCAACTGAACTGACCGCCATTAAACAGTATCAGTCTTCTATTCGAGTTGATTGACAAGCCCCTGTTATTGAAATCTATGAATTTTTCCTGCTCCTTAGTTGTAATGGGAAAACCAATAGACTTACCAAACTCTGAAAAATCCTCCGAAAAACCTTTGCCAGTAGCTTGTTCGATTTCTGATCGTCGGAAAGTTCGTTGATAACTTTGAAACTCCCTGTAGGTCTTCCTATTTTGAAACCCTTTCCTATCCTTTTTTGTGTTATCCTCTTTCTCTGTGATGAAATTTAATGTGGAACACAGTAAGGAGTTGCAGGGTGGTATTATGGCAAGTTTTGCAGGAGGTGGCTATCCTGGCTCCATTTACTGAAAAAAATAAAAGTCAGTTCCTCTCATACCCGTCGTTAACATGAAATTTTCAGTAGCTTGGCAATTAATGTTCCAGGAATTACTTTTCTTTTAGTTAGTATTTCCTTTTGTCCTTTTTTTTGATGGGGCCTGGAATAGAGTAATAAAATCAGAAACTTTTGGGGCATAAGATTATTCATTGAGGTGAATCCCTTGAGGATCTCTTTGATTATATCTATGCTGTTGAACTTACGCTTTACTGAATCAGGAGTTGGATCGACCATTGGAGCTGGAGTCTACATTCTTGTTGGAACAGTTGCAAGAGAGCACACAGGACCTGCTCTCCCTATTGCTTTTCTAATAGCTGGAATTGCAGCTGGACTTTCAGCATTTTGTTATGCGGAGTTGGCTTGTCGCTGTCCATCAGCTGGGAGCGCATATCATTATTCGTACATATGTGTTGGAGAAGGGTGAGCTCAACTTTCCTTGATCTTCTAGTCTTCCCCAAATTAAAACTCATGCTGAAGTTTTCTCCGAATAACATCATCTCTATGTCAGAACCATAAACCTGTTTAATGTAATCAATTGTTTTGAAGCCTAGACCAAAGGTTCCTGGCTACATGTTTAATATTTGAGAGCATGTTGATTTTCTCAAAATAAAAGTATCAGTATGTCATAACCATCAAACTTAATCAAATTTATTTCAAGGCAAGGCCAAAGATTCCATTGTCACATGTTTAATATTAGAGAACATTTTGTTTTTTGGAGAATAGAGACCATAAATGATTTTCCGCCCACTCCTGTAGGATTTGATTTTTCTTCTTTAAATGACTTAATGTACTTTCATTGGCTTCAGTACTGCTTGGTTGATTGGTTGGGCTATGATATTGGAATATACACTTGGTGGCGCAGCTGTTGCTCGTGGAATATCCCCAAATATGGTATAGTTAATTTCCTTTTTGAGTGATACAATACATGCTCTTCAGAATTGCACCACACCCAATTTATTAGCTATTATGTTGTACTTACTCCAGTATGCATCATCTCTGTCTTGTCCAGTATCTTTTACGATGGAAATTCAATTTTGCGGGAGTTGTGTTGACAAAAAGTGCTTCAATTCAAAATTTTCTAGTGTAAAAAGGCTTTTCCTACACACTGTGTCGGCATAAATCACTAAGTTTTGATCACTTTTAACTATTTAAAGTTTGAACATGTAATCATGTCAAAGGAAATCAAGGCGAGGATTCAAAAGGTTCCTGGTATCCCGTACTAGGGCAGAGCTTCTAAGACAAATTTATAGTTTTAAAGACTTTAAGCCTATACCATGCATGATCTTGCATTTTCATATTTGATGGGACCAACTACTTGGCTTTAAAGATATTTAAGGTGCCATTTAATCTTGTAACCTGTAGCACAACCTCAATACAGCAATTAGGTCAACATTCTATGTTTGTTATCATCAAAGTCTAGGATTTGGGTCCTTTAGGCCAACAAATAGTACTAGATTTGGTAATTAAACACCACTGCGGCACTGCCAAATTTTATTCTAACGTGGAAGTGAATTTTTGTAATTTCACTCATGGTAATTGTAATTGGTAGTTCTGAAACACACACACTCACACTGTTGTACCACAAACATGAAAGTGTATATTTTATACTGTTGGAAGGGTTGAAAGAGGTTTTTACTTTATTTGCTTTGAAGATTGCACGTCATATGAAAGGACCTTCAATTAATTAAACTTTCCATTTACACTATTATGCATTGTGTGAGCTAATAGAATTCTCATTTTTTTCTCTGTATTTCATTACATACAGGCCTTATTTTTTGGAGGTGTTGATAAGCTGCCTGCTTTCTTAGGCCGCCTTACCATTCTTGGTACTGTAGTAGACCCATGTGCAGCAATTCTGGTTTTATTTGTAACTGGACTCTTGTGCACTGGAATCAAGGAGGTACAATTTGTCATCTTCTGCAAATCTTTGAATTAACACTAGAATAATATCTCTATGCTTAAGCTATGATTCCTGATTTCTTTGTTAAGCACAAATCTTGCAGAGTTCTATGGCACAAGCCACTGTTACAACTGTAAATGTTGTTGCCTTGGTTTTCATCCTTATAGCTGGTGGATTTGTAGGTTGCACGAGTGGATGGATAGGTTATCAACGTCCTAACGGGTAATGGGTAATCCCATGATCTCAAGTCATAACTGATATTAGTAATCAATCTAATATATCCTTGCAATTCTATAGGTATATTCCGTTTGGCTTAAATGGGATACTTTCTGGTTCAGCAGCAGTGTTCTTTTCATATGTTGGGTTTGATGCAGTTACCAGCACAGCTGAGGAGGTATAAGTTGCAAATACTTGATTCCTTAGGAGTACCGGTTGAATAACACAGAAGTTGATAGAAAAGAATGAAGGAAACGCATAGCAGTTTTGCCGTCTCTAGCTTTTCTTAATTAGCTAATCTGGGATAAGATGGAAAAACCATGAAAATGTGGCTAAATTTGAATAAATTTTATGTTCATATAGCCCTTCCATGGGATCTTTGTAACTAGGTGTACATTAAATCCTAATCTTCCTGAGGCTTCATTACTCATCTAACAGAATTGTAACCTGAGCATCCTTGTCTATATAACCATGACAGGTGAAGAATCCTCATCGAGATTTGCCGCTTGGTATAGGTATTTCAGTGTCTACATGTTGCATATTGTATATGCTTGTATCTGCTGTGGTCGTTGGTTTAGTACCATATGACGCATTGGATCCAGACACCCCAATCTCTTCAGCTTTTGCTAGCTATGGGATGAAATGGGCAGTGTAAGTCATGCTTGAACTTGTGTAGTGCTATGTGTCTTTTTCTAGTTTAGGGGAATGTCAGCTAGAAAATTTTGTTTTCTACTCAATATCACTTTGCAAAAATTGCAGATACATAATAACAACTGGAACAGTTACTTCTCTGTGTGCAGCTTTAATGGGTTCAATTCTTCCTCAGGTATGTGATGATTGCTCTTTACCTTTAGTTTATAAACTAGCTTTAGTTTTCTAAAGAGGTTTGTTAATGTATCATGAATAGTTATCTGGAACTTACTGGTAATGTCACTATAGGGTTCAATTTTGATTTAATCCAAATTACATGGTATATGTTTCAACTAATCAGGCCTTTTGACAAAATTGGTGGCTTGAATTGAAATGAGCACAAGGGATTCAGTTTTTCTTTCCTTTTTTCCTTTAGAATTTAGAGGATCCTGGTCAATTGGTGGACCTCTTTTCCACTGTCCAGCAATTGATTTACTGCATTTTAGCTCATGATTACTCTACTTCCTTCTCCCGGTTTTTCAGCCACGCATCCTAATGGCAATGGCTAGAGATGGGTTGTTACCATCATTCCTTTCAGACATTAACAAACATACCCAAGTTCCAGTCAAGAGCACAATACTGACTGGCATCTTTATTGCTTCCCTGTCATTTTTTATGGATGTTTCGGAATTGGCAGGGATGGTAAGTTAACATGATAAGATGATTACAATCATTTTTTCTTTTTGAGGGGAGATACCATATTTTTGTACGGAGATAAATGTTTATCAGGGATTGTGCCTCTTTTTCCTCTGCAGGTTAGCGTGGGTACACTGCTTGGATTCACCGCTGTTGCAATTTCAGTGTTGATACTAAGATACGTTCCGCCAGATGAGGCGTCTGTGCCATCATCACTTTCGGAATCGGTTGATTCTGTCTCATTTCAATTTCGTAATGAAACCCAGGAGATTTGCAGGGAATATTCTAAAGATTCTGTTAGACATCCTCTTCTTGATAAAGTAGTAGCCCAAAGTAAAGTGTCACTAATAATTAACGTTATCCATTCCTTATCATCAATGATTTACTAACTGACTACATCTTTAATTCTTTATATTAATGTGTAATCACAGGTGAAGAAAAGGAACTAAGAAGATGGAAAATCGCTTCTTGGAGTATAGCCCTTATCTGTACAGGGGTTCTTGTCCTTTCATCTGCCGCTTCAGCTGAAGATCTTCCCAGGTATGTCAAGAAATTGAAGTCCATACCTTTAACCATTAGTTGTTTGATACCCCAATATCTACTCTTTGACTTTTAAAATACCTTAAGGTCCATCAAGATCTGAATCATTTTTGTGTTTAGGTTTCTAATTGCAGCTCCCTCTATAATTTGAGGAAATACAACAACCAGGCAGATTGCCACCCAGCCTCTAACAATATAGTAGCTTTTATATATTTCCATATTTTTCATAATTTTTTGATTAGGTTATTTGTTATTTAGTAAGGTTATCATTTAGACTTTTCTTGTTCCTAAATTAGAATTATGGTTTGGATTCTCTTTAATTAGCGAAGTAATCCCCACAAGTTTAATATACACCGACTACTATTGATAATGAGAATTATTATCATTGATTTTACGCTTCTGCAGTTGAGGTTCTTATAATTTTCATTATTTTCCTGTTTATTCAAGCCTTCATACCTGTCTTGCATCAGTCTCATTCCCCCATTTCAAAAGCAACATTATTTATCTATTAGATGATCAATTGGTAACCCACCCCCTGACCTTTTCATCAAATTGTTCACTGTATCAGTATTCCTCGCCTTACTTTTTGCTTAATGGGTGGTGCTCTTCTATTATGCTGTCTGATTGTGCTGGCCTGTACTGATCAAGGTGTTGGCACACACGGCTTTGGACAAACAGGAGGTATATTGAATTTTTTTTTTAAGTTACTGTTATTGTTACATTGGATATGGATTTGATGCTTTTTATAGTATTTCTCTAATATTCTGTTCCACAAGAGTCTCATTTGCCAAAAAAAATTGTTTCAAAAGTGTCCCATTTGTTTTGATGGTACATAAGATGACACAATGCCCTCAAGTTTACCATAACAATTTCATTGTCATATGTCGTCACTATTAAGCTAAACACTAAACAAATTTAGGGGTAAACATTAGCAAGTTTGTATCTTGCAAAGGGGACTCCCTTTGTGGCATGTAGAAGGGAGTATACTATTGACCATTTGTTTTTCATGAAGATCTAAATAATTAGCCTTGAAAATCGGGGTTGTGATTTGATAGGTAGTCTTTTAAGCAAACCTCAATTTTGATAGTTTTGGCAATAATTTAGTACTTTTCGTCAATTTCATATATAATATGAAATGATGAAAAATGGAAAGATCTCTCAGATCGAATCATATCATTCTATTATATTGACAATTTCAAAATTTCATCATACTATATATATGCTACATATGATGACAAATTTATGTCGATAGTAAATACCGACGTATGTGGATACTGGATACTTAGTATTGGAGGGAAATAAGAAGGGACCCGACTATTTTATTCTATATCTTATTGTTTAGAGTTCCATGTTAATCACCATTAACTTCGTCATGAGATTTGTCGATATACAAATCATTTACCTATATATATAAAACTTTTTTCTATCTTTTCATTTGATTGGGATTATATGCACTAATTTGTCAGATAGGCACAGATCTACTAAGGGGCAAGGGTGACCTTCCTTATATTTTTTTGTTTCATGTTAGTATATTGTATGTATGATGATATTTATATACGTATATATTCTCTCCATTTTAAAATTAGAATATATTTTTAAAATGACAAATTTAATAATAAAAAAATTCGAAACATATTCATAATATTTGTTAGAAATGTAGTATTAGTGGTATGGTAGTATTCAATTTACCTAAATTATAAGTAATGACATATTAAGAACCTAATTTCATTTTATAGTCTATAAATATAAATATATCTTTAATTTTAAAATGAACTAAAAAGAGTAATGCATTTCTAATTTTGTAACGGAGAGAATATTAGAGTTAGTTAACTTAGTCTAGTTATTTTCTTTTTTATTATTCAAAGTTGCTTAAAGTTGAATAGTTGATTTGCTTATATTATTGGTTGAGAACTTTTGGTTCATTTATTTTATTGTTACTTTTGTGGGATATTTATATTTAATTAATTAATTATTGTTTAATTTTAATTTATATATATTTTTTAATAATTAAAAAAATTTGCCCACCCTTAAATAAATTCCTGCATCTGTCACTGCTGTCAGATTATATTTTTGGCCATTAATATAGCTCAAATATTTTTGTAGCATGTGTTCTTCATAATTAGAAGAATCTGGTGAGATTTATGATATCACTTGTTGACATCTCTTCAGGTTTCAAGTGCCCATTTGTTCCATTCTTACCTGTTGCCTGCATTCTCATAAACACATACTTGCTGATAAATCTTGGGTGAGTTTGCAGTTGATCAGTCTCTCTCACTTTCTCACTCCCTCATATGAATGTCTTTAGTTTATGATACTGTTGTAATGTTAATTCTCAAACACTCAGAGCTAGCACGTGGAGCCGTGTGTCTGTATGGCTGGTAGCAGGAGCACTGCTCTACGTTTTCTACGGTAGAACACACAGCTTACTGTTAGATGCAGTTTGTGTGCCAACTGCTGATTTGGATGACATAAATCGCAGCTCGTCACAAAGTTATTTAGATCAGGCGCCCAACCAGAGCACCTGAGGTTTATCATTTACAGTTTAAGAACATATCTTTGTTGTACAGTTTATGAACATATTCAAATCTATGTATAATTTTTAGTACTCTGCCCGAAAGAAACAGTACCGTCTCATATGGGACACCTCGGCTACTATGGTTTCTATTGCTACTATTTGGAATTCCATTAGAAGAAGAGGACAGGAAGTTGAGTGGGCAAATACTATATGGCATAATAATTTCCATGTTCCCAGGTTCTCTTTCTCTCTATGGTTGGCGTATCACAGAGGGTTTAAAACTAATGATGTTCTCCTTCGTTATGGTATTGAAGTCTGCTGAATGCCATCTTTGCGCCTCTTTCTCGGAAAGTTTCTCCCACCCGTTTTTTCAATGCCATTTTTCCTTTCAACTGCTTTTCAATGTGATGAGATTTTGTGGATGGAGGGGTTTTCATAGAGACTGGAATGCCATGACTGATTGTATGTTGAATTTAAGATGCTCAAAGCTTAAACGCCACGTTTTCTATTTGGGATTTGCAGCTGTGATCAACTACATCTGGAGAGAAAGAAATGCTAGACTGGATAATGATCTTGCTACTACCGCTGCTTGCCTTAGTCGGGAAATCATTAATGTAAACTCCATAGTTATAATCTATTTAGGAAAAAAGCGTTAGCTCTGCACATAATCATACGATGATTTAGCATGACTGGGTGACATTTGTTCCTGTTTAGTGCTGCATATTCACTTGAAGAGATTGCAGATATGTGATATTGAAAGTAGTTTCCTGTTTTTGGCTTCCGGAACATTTCTTAAAATGGGATTATACCCCTTCTATTAATTGAAGTTTTGAGTTTGAAAAACTTGTGTTAGTAATTTAGTAATGAACATGACTAAATACTCCATCTCTTCATAAAATTATAAAGTACAAAATTGTTATTTTGAAAATTTAAATAAATTTACACTACAATTTGAATTTTATGATTTTGAAAAATAACCAGAATCAAACAAAAATGAAATGGAACAAAGGGAGTAAGAATTATTTATGAAGTTTAATACAATGGTTTCAAAAGGTAAACCTCATTTTGAGAAATATATGTATGATACATATTACAAGATGAGTGAAGTTTACAAGGTTTGTCCTACGTAGTAGAAATTAAATGATAAGTGATTAGTTAGTTATTTTATATGGCAGGTAGTCAAATGGTCAAGTCTTCTTTTATAACATCATAGATAATTTGATCCCCAGTCATACACACGCTGACTTGTTCGTAATTATATAACAAGTCACAAGAACACCAATAAAAGAAAAAGAAAGGGAAGGGAAGTCATGAATCCCAGATCGAAGTTGAAGTCGAGCCTAACCATTCCTCCGCTCTCCTCAGCTTCTCCATTTTCATCTCCGCCACCCACAAAATCCACATCGCAGCATGGAGCTCCTCTGCCACGTTCACCCCCCAAACTTGGTCAACTGCCACGGCTTCATCAACCAAGCGGGGGAGTTTCATGTCCTGTTTGATTATGTGGACGCGGATCCCTCAGAGGCAGCAGCCACATTCACCATGAAAAAGAGCTAGCCAATATCACTTTCCAGGTCCTTTCTGCATTATCCTACCTCCATACTTGAAAGCTTTGCACAGAGATTTGAAACCTTCCAGATAACTTATCAACTCTCGAAAAGTGGTCAAGATATCTGATTTCGGGGTGTCCGTGATTTTAAGGCATACCGTGGATATTCATGCAAGTCATCAGATATTGCTTGTGTGAGTCCTGAGAGGATCATTACAGACCTGTATAGTGGACTGTATGATGGATATGCAGGAGATGTATGGAGCCTTGGGTTATGCATTCTTCAGGTCTACTTGGGTGCATACCCTTTTGAGGTTGTGCTGGATACGGATTGGGGGAGTCTTGTGGACACAATTTGTGGGGCAGAGACGCCTGAGGTGCCTCCGGGAGCAACAAGGGAGTTTCAGGATTTCATAGCATGTTGTCTGCAGAGAGATCCTACAAAGAGATGGACTGCCGAGCAACAGTTGCACCATCCTCTTGTTGTGCAAAACATAGAAGATTCTAAACAGAACAAGTAGGTTACTCAGGAGCTTCACTGTTCTTCCATGCTCTCTCTCTCTCTTTCTTTATGCTGCCAATAAAGCTTATTTATTCATTGGCTTGCTGAGTTATAGTCGCTCCAAAAATATATGCTATTCCATAACTTAACACTTGATGTGTTCCAAATTATAAGATTATTTTTAACTTTTAAGTAAATTTTAAATATTTTCAAACTCACAAAACATGTGAATTATAAATAAAAATTTAAACCACCAATATCCCCATGACATTCAGAAACAGTCTACTGAAATTATAAATAAAAATTTAAACAACTAATATACAACAGCAAAATTACATATTGGAGTTGATATACAAGATTAGTGCGGGAAGGTTCTCCAGAGCTAACGTGAAAATTGCCCCAAGCACAAAAATCAAAAGAAAAGCAAGCAATATCTTTCCAATGTACGACAAACTGATCTCTGGCTGTGACGCCATCTTTTCATGATGAGAGCCCTCGATACCCTGCAAAATGATAAATGTAGACTACTTAAAAAGCTGATTCCCACGAAGTTTACGTCACAACTTTCGGCTTGAGTTTATTTTGAATCTTCTCTATAAGACATTCTGAAGGCTAACTAGGTCTACCAATCAAGGGATTGACCACAAGATGCTAGTCTTTTATTGCCTTGTAACTGTAAAAGTTGCAACTCTATTTTCACTAGGTTCTCGCAAGATTTAAAAAAAAACTCGATTACAGATATGTAAAATAGGATATCTTGATTCTACCATACTTGATTGTGATTAAATGAACTTAAGAAAAATTATGCATTTAAAATGATCATAAATCATATTATGGAGCTACATGAGTATTAAGATATATGTTGGTGAATCTTTTGAATTAGTCAAAAGTAATTATCAACAAAAAAAAAAATAATTGCTGATTCCCATGAAGTTCATACCACAACTTTCGGCTTGAGTTTATTTTTAATCTTCTCTATAAGTCATTCAGAAGGCTAACTAGGTCTACCGATCAAGGCATTGACCACAAGATGCTAGAGTCTTTTATTGCCTTGTAACTGTAAAAGTTGCAACTCTATTTTCACTAGGTTCTCGCAAGATAAAAAAAAAAATAGATTACAGACGTGTAAAATAGGATATCTTCATTCTACCATACTTGATTGTGATTAGATGAACTTAAGCCAAATTGTGCATTTAAAATGATCATAAATCATATTATGGAGCTACATGAGTATTAAGATATATGCTGGTGAATATTTTGAATTAGTCAAAGTAATTATCAACAACAACAACAAAAATCTATTTATTGAATAATGTTCGACTCTCAAGATACAGTAGAAGATAAAAATCTAGTTTCTAACAAATTTTTTTTTTATGAATAATACACACAAAATAGTTATTTCTCAATATTTCAATCTCACTTTGAAATCCTCTCTTGGTATATCTTTTTGATAATTTCTTAACCTGTACTTTAGGCTCCAATACCTCAATGATAAATCAAGAAATGTGGAATCTACCATCACTCATCAGCCTTTCTATCTCTCAAGAAAAACCTAATAAATGCAGCTTTGGCAAGTATGGATATATTATGTGGAAAAGAAAACCTGCGGCATTGCTAGAGTTTGATTGAGAACTCTTCCATTAATGGAGGTTCTCTGAATTCGAAAGCCCCTCCGCCAACTACCAAACAACTTTGCATGCAATAATATCATCAGTGAACATCATCTGACCTAACGACAGTGAATTCTCACTTCCTTCAAGAATAGAAAACTTCATTTGGCGTAAACTCCTAGAGTTTCTCCTCAAAAAAATATAAAAGAATCCTAGGGTTTCCTATGAACTAGCACAACCAACTGTCGTATAGTTTACTATGTTTTAACTTCCAGCAACCTAACATATGAACGAGTGATTAAACATCTCAACAAACCCATTCATAAAATCAGGTATATAAAGGAGGCAACAGTTGTCATGTTTTAGAGGATCATTAATCCAGAACTGAAAAAAAGTAAACAAAATCATACGGCAAAAAATATGAAATCTTGTACCTTCACAGATTTGCCATGCTTAATTGTTTTCTGAATATCGTCCCCTTCTCTATGTCCTGCTTCAAGTATATTCACACGAAGTCAGAACTATGAACTTTTGACCACCTCCTACACTTGGTCCCTCGTACAGATTTCAACACGTAAGCAGACAAGTTATTTCTGCATTAATTCTAATGATTTTTTGTTTTTTAATATTTCTCTATAAGAGAAGGTGCAGCAGAATAACTTTCAAAAACTGAAATAGGAACTGATAAAAAAGAGAAGAAAAAAAGAGCACCTTCTAATCCAGTAACGGTCTGCAACTTCCAGCCTGAACCGTAATCCAGAAGAACTGAATTAGGGCCAAAACTGATGGATTCTTCCTCCCCTTCCTTAACAGCTTCAATATGTGAGGCAAGTGGAGTCCCACCATCAAGCTTTTTGTTTATCAAATTCAATGCAAAACCAGCATCAGTTCCCGCTGCAAATCGCCTAACTTTGCCTGAACTCGTGCATACTACCTCAACATACTAATCCATGATACAAAAAGTGGAATCAAAAACTGGAATCAATCTTTAATTTTTATCTAGAGCAAAAAATGAATGCATGCTACAATTTTTTTTTGGGTCGCTGTTCACATAATCGAATGAGTACATATAACAATTCAGAAATATTTGAAAGAACTTAATTATATTAATGTAATTTCAATTAAGAAAAGAAGTCAATATTGGAATTGATAAACGGAAAGCATGAAAACAGCAATTAGACGGGGACAACGATGACTTACGGGTACAGAGCGCTGTGAAGGGTAGTTGACTTTTGAACCTTCTTCTTGGTTTTCCGCCATGAGAGAGAAAGAAAGAGGTACATTCGTTGTATCGTGCTGGATAAAGACGGTGTGAATTGATACCTTCTTCACTTATATTTTCAGATTTTCTTTCCAAATATAGTATTATATATGTGGAAAAACAAAGTGCGTGCTGTCTGTTTAGAAACAGAACTAAATAGGTCCTCTCCCAATAAATGTTGTTTTTTCTTATATATATATATAAAAGAGGTAAAAATTTGTGTTATTGTAATAATATATTAAAACTTCAAATATAGTAAATGTAGATTCTTCCCTCTCTCTCTCTCTCTTGCTAACGAAAATGTTTATTTTTCTTGTTTTATTTTGAGGTGAGGATAAACACGTTCTCTTTTACCACCCCTCCTCCATTGTCGAAAGATAATTATTTGAAAAGTTACTTTGGGCATAAATTTTTAGACATGTCGCGGACTGTAAAAGGCATTGCTTTGATTATATATATAGTAACAAATGTCCAATTTTATGTAGTCATATTTAAATATCCAAGCACTCTTGTCGGTTGAAATAGACTATATATATATGATAATGAAAAGCTTGCGGACCAAACAAACAGTCTATCAAAGATGGAACAATTGCGAAAACCTCCTTTAAACACTGCCCGTAAAGAAAAACAGGACTAAAAAATGAAATAAGAAACTAATTTGGTCAACAAATAGCATCAGCCAAAAGAAAATTTTAAAATTCCTCTTTGGCTAACCCCCGACCTTTTCTTTTCTAGAACAAAATGACATTCTCATGATCTCCACAAATAAAGAAGCAAATGGAACTTGAAAGCCACGATGACAGACTTGCTGCACCGACAAGTTACCCCTCCCTCTCCTTAGCCAAATGTTGCGATAAGGAAATCCTTATAAATGCTCATGAACTTCGCTACAAATGCTGAAAAGTCGACCAAAGGACGAATCATTAAAAAGCTTGTAAATCCAGCCAGCTCCAAGAATAATAATATCCATTTTCTGATTTCATTTTAGTGACATCCTTAATAGTGAAAATATAATAATTAAAAACTTAGAATATAAAATGAAAAAAAAAATGGTAAATTAGACAGAAACAAAAATCTTAAGACACTGACATGCCATGGAAACATATATACACTATGTTCAAGCAACGAACATGCAAGTGATGCAAAGAACAGAGCTGAGATGGTATGTCCCAAGAACATGGGGCAGATCTATTGGACAAGTGCTACAATCTACTCGACAAGGCAACACTACGGCGATGCACCGACGACTTCAAGGATATCCACGAGCCCTTTATGCAATTCGAGAAGGCATACATGTATTAAGAGCGCATAGCCATGTTTGCTTTATTGGGGGCTGAGACAAAATAATCAGCTGAAACGAGATATGTAACAAAAATCCAATGAAAAGCACCACAAAAAATTGGAACCAACATGGGGAAAATTGAGTTCTGCCACTCACAGGTCGACTTTGAGAATTACTAATTGTTCAGCCCCTCAACGCATTGAGCGCGCTTATATGGGAAATCAGCAATGATGAAACATGTAAATAGCTGTTAATGAAGATGCTAATGATTGATGGCATGAGCAAATATTTCCAAAGGGCACATCAACCAATGGGGCTAAGGAAAAAAGTAAAGGCATGACTCAAATGATTAGATTTAGGGTTTCTCAATAGATGAATTACACTGAATTTATTGGATGCACCTTTAGTAAGGGAAGTTTTTTTTTTTTTTTTTTTGGGGGGGGGGGGGGGGGGGGGGGGGCAGTCAAATGGGAGAAAAAACCACTCAATTGACAATTTTATATACCTTTCCTCGGAAAACAACAGAAAAAAGGAAGGATGTAAAGTAAATAAGGGTGATTTTTTAAATGACAACTTGTAAATACCTCGAGTTTGAAATATCGTAGTCCATTATTTTACGAATATGCACTGCAAACCAATCCTTGCTTAGGCTGCAATATAATCTCTTATGGTTTTATTTGAAAATGGGAATGGAGTATTGATGCATCTGTTAACCAAGTGGGAACTTCACATTACTATTTCTTGCCATGCGTCATCTTTGGTCCCCTACATATCACAATAACCACTGTCTCTAATATAATTTTCTATATGGCTACCATATTATTTTCTTGGGAAACGGAGGTATCCAAACCCTTGAAGAACATTCAACTAATCTTCTACCATTCTCCAAGTGCAGTTTTTGTACATGTTCAGAGAAGTTAAATAACCCTAGTTGGATGCCGGAGTATTAAGGAAATAACCTGCTGAATTCCAGGGGTGGACGGAAAAAAACGGGTTCAACTGTGAACAATTGAATTCTTTTTTTGTTGCCCATGGTGTTCCCATTTCTGGCAAACTAACTATTAGAAGATTTCATAAAAATAATGTGGTACCTTCAATGTGAAATATGGCCTTCTGTCCAAGACGCATCCTATGTTCCTGCACTCAACAAGAAATGCAAGATTCGATATCAGCATCAAAGACTTCTGATTCCAAGCTATAGATGTGAATGTATTCAAGACCCAGTAAAATATGAAAACTATTATCTTATGTGTATTTGTGACTCCATCCTGTCCCATTTTAGTATACACTCTGAACTTGGCGCCTAGTTTAAGAAAGATAAATATTATCAACTCTATTTTTCTTTTCTTTTTTTCTTCCCCCTTGTACCCTAAAAGTAAATCCAAGGAACCTTTGTTCTTATGTGGAATGGTGGGGTCCACAATTTTAACTGTCTTTTAGGTTTTCAAGCATAACATAACTCACAAGGCTAACAAGCCTAATATATCTCTCCTTTTCTTCTTTTCCTTTCTCCAAAACAACTGAAGTAATTAAGTTTCTACTGTCAATACCATGCGAAGAATGTGTTAACACCTGCACTTTAGGGTGGCTTGCATTGCAGATGCATGCAGGATAATCAATCTCTTCTTCCGCAAAATTCAGCAGTAGTATTAATATTAGGGCTCAATGCTAGCTAAATTGTCCTAGCAACATTTGTAAGAAAAATACTCTATTTTCACACAGTGAAAATGGTTAAGATCAAGAAATTGCCAAGTTTAGAATCTAGCCATCTTAGTCAATTGGATATGCCATGAATGTGTAAAAGATGAGGTTTATAAGATGATGTGAAAACAGGTATTCAAGCGAGGCAGATCACATATAAACTTACATAATATGCAGCCCAATGGCAAACCTCATGCTTCAGTTCAGAATCCAGTTTCTTCAATAACTCGCAAAGTAGCCTCTGAAACCAACAGCAAGGGGAAATTTAGGTCTTAGTAAATTACTATTTTACTATGAAAACATGAACAAAAACATAGAAAAAGAACAAAATTCTGATAACCTTCAAAATAATTTCCGGAGGAATGCAATTACTAAGTAACTCGTACACCTTGCCCCGAACCTGGAATAGCCTATAGTAACATAATGTGTGTTTAGTAAGCAAATTAGAAGTAGGATGCACTTACAACATTAAAGTGGCAATACACAGATCAATTGTTTAAAAAGTGACATGGAGAAATTTACTGCAGGTACTTCAATAATCAACAGTCTTTAGAACTGACGCTAAAGAAAACCACCAGTTGATGAGTCCTTTGATGAAACACGTAATTAACTTAACTAAAACATTTTTTTTAGAAAGATAAAAGATTTGTGAGATTTTCTTATATTATTATTTTTTTTCAAAGATATGAGATATTAAGTAATGGACTACAGGAAAAGTAGCAGAATTTTCAAATTGTCTGGAAGCTCACGGTCCACCTTTAATATATACTGTGGTCGGTGAATTGTTTTGTGTCAGTATCATAATATAACTGGCAAAGTCCATTCCAGTCATACAAGTTACAGTAGGGCATGCTAGAGTGACGTCAGTTTTTTTTAGGATTGAACTACGTCAATATCATTAATTTGGTGGCACATTTATATATTTTTTGGGGAAAATGGAATGCTAAGAATTTTCTTATTTTCTGAATATGTCCAGTACCTTATGTTCCATGGGTTGTCGTGTGGGCTAAAGGCTGTAAAGTGCCAGAACAGCCAGATCTACCCAAAAAGCTAGATCAAATGACATGCTTTAGACATTATTATATATACTTCCGTGATGATCTCAAGAATAACGTTTAGGAACTTGTGTTAACAACTTAACATACTAGAGAAAGTGTGTTAAGACTTTTGAATCTTTCCGACATTTTCTTTTAAACCTAAAGTAGGAGGTTTGAAAATTGTGAAGCAGGGAAACCAATATATGAATAAAGTTCAGAAAAATTGGAGTCTTGTAATCATGATGCTTCACATCTCTACTCTCTAGTCTCTTAACAGCTCTGCTCTTGCTCCCCTCTCAGACTCTCAATGCTCTACTTTTGCTTCATCTCTACCCTCACCTTCTCAATTATCAGTGTCTATTGCAACAAATATAACATTAAACAAGATCTTCTTTATGGACAAGCTTCAGATGATACATGTCCAGATAAATCACCAAACAGGGGAAGAGAAAAATCATGCTTCTCACATTTTACGTTAAAAAAAAAGGAAAAAGAAAAGGAAATATGAATCTTTTTATAATGTTTATTTTTCATTTTTTTTTATTTTTTGCTAAATTTTATTTATGAACCTTTTTATAGTATTAATGCTCTTTGGAAACACACAATTGAACAAGGATTGATCAGTGCCTAACCTTTTAGGGCTTTGCTCCTTCATAATGTCTGATGCTATTTCTGATACATATACCTCCCAATCCATTGGGGATATTAATTGATTGTTTGTAAAAGGATACCTATGAGACAAAATGAGCCCGGCTTTAAAGAAAATGTTGTACAAAAATAAAATATATAAACACACTACAAGATAGAAGTTGTATGGCACTTCTAAAGCATCAACCAAGAGTACTATGTTGCTTAACTGTTGGACCCGGCAAGTCTCAAATGACAATATAGCCCTCCTCAAACTCCGATTTGATTTTTCTGCAACGCGGGAAGCAAATCCAGACGGAAGTTGCAGTCCTTCTTTCTTGCCAATGAATTCCAAAACTTTAGCAATCTAGAAAAAAAAAATCATATAAATTTACTTGAAAAAGAGATTACTTGAAGCTTTTTACACTTTCTATGGTTTTTGAAACCGGTAGTTATTTATGTTTACCAACTATACTTGAGGGCAAGTGAGAAACAGTAAACTTCTACAAACTTCTACAAATTTCTACCTCAATCATTAAGCAGGTGAAAAATTATAAACTACCACCTCTAGCATGAATCAGTTACTTCATGTAAAACAATTTTAAATTGATTACATATACTACACAGTCCTTTCAATCATTCTATAAATAAGTTAAACATAATTTGTTTTAACCAACTCTAAAAGGATGCAAAATAACACTAACCTCTTCTTCTTTTGGAGCATTTATTCGCACGTTCAGACAGCGAGAACGGACTGCTTCAGTCACCTTCGAGGAACTATTGCAGCATAGAATAAGGCGGCATGATGCACTATATTTCTCCATTGTTCTTCGAAGAGAATGTTGGGCTTCTCTCGAGAGTTTGTCAACCTCATTGAGCACTAACACTGACATTTTACAGCAAAACAACTCATAAGCATGGAAAAGCAATACACAGGTCTTTTTTTTCCAGTAATTTGTCGACCAAAAAAAAAGGTTAGATGATGAGATATGACGCATCAGAAACAATCCTCAAACTCTTATTCTTTAATCATTATTTGACACTCCCTCCCTTTCAAAATTAGAGAAAAAACATGAATTTATAAGTCAATTTGAAAATTCCTAAAATTTAAAATTGATACGAATTTATTAAATTCTAGTTCAAACAAATATAACTACTGTAAATTAGCTAAAAAGTATTACTAATAACCATATTTGTTACTTGCAAGTCTTACATGAAATCATGTCAATTTTAAATTTTAGAATTTTGCAAATTGATTTAAAAAGTCAAAATGTAACTCTAATGTTGAAATGTAGGGAATATTTAGTATAAACATTTCTCTGGTCCAATGAGCAATATATTGGTGTTTAATAAGCCTCTTCAACCATAAAAGATAGTAGAATAAATAAAATAACATCTCGTTGGCATAGTTTCATAGAAAAGATCAAATGAAACTTTTTTTGTACATATAAGTAAACAAAGATAGATCAAATAAAACATCATGAAACCAATGAAGAACTCATGTAATTTGAAGATAAGAGGCCCCACAAATATGTACAAGTTACAGTGAAATATGCACATGTCATATATAAATAAAGTATTTTCATGTCAAGCATATTTATTTGTCTACATTGTTAGGTAAAAAACTTAATAACGCCAATAGGATTTCTTCTTGTATCGTATCTACTATATTTCCCTAGATTAATCTTCAGTGAAGTGAGCTATTCTAGTATGTTTCTTTGTATCATATGTCAAACTTCAAAGCTCATTACACAAAATTACATCCAGTAACGATTCACTGTGTCCTTTTTTTACATTAAGTAGTGTCACTGATAGTCTGTATTTAGATAAGACAATTAACGAAATTACCTTTAAAACCCTTCTTTCCTTTTGTGTCAATTGGCCTGTTCTTGGCCATTTCTTTGATTATCTCTTGAACAATGTATCTATCCTGAAAGCCTGCATCACTGGGATTCAGTTCCACATGGTGGGTGCTAGATAACGTGGTAAGCTCCAGATCAATAGTTCTAGTTCCAGCCTGAAAGAAACCATCGACATAAAACAAATTAAATGGCTAAATAATGATTAATTGGTACAAAGGACTAAATCAATCACGAGATGAAGGCAATGCTAAAGGAAATCAAGGTCAGGGTCATACCAAACATCAGTTTATGGTACACATTACTTCTAACATATTGACTGGCATTGGGTAAACGAAACTCTAAGCTAAGGATAGTTATAATTCAAGTAAAACCTTTTTGATCTCTTTTCCCTTTATTCCCTGATTCCAGTTTATGGGACACATTACTTTTTTGGGCATCTCAAATTTCCACTATGATCCATTTCCTTTTTGGATACATATATATAGGAAAAAGGAACTCAAGGATCCCACTATTTCTGAAGTTCGTTATCATGAAAAATGTTACTGGAAAAGTAAATAGGAGGGGAAACAAATGAAAAACTCTTAAATCAGCATGTTGATTTACTTTTCATCCAGATTCCCATAAAAAAAAATAGAAAATCTTTAATTCGATCCAAATTACTCTTTAGTTTTTCCTTTCTTGTGTCCCTTTTCACTCAACCAAACCAGTGTAAATATAAAAGGAAAAAAATCAAACATAATCAAGAATAACATAGAAGCAAACTTACATCAACTTTCCAGGTCTTATTCTCAACCTTCACCTGCACAAAAATTACCAAGTTATTATTTTTCTTTTTCTTTTTTTGCTAAATATTATTTTTCCTTTTAAGAATGAGTCAACACAAATTTCCGGCTTAAAGTTTTTAATAAATTAAAAGAAAAGGAAAATTACAAAGAGAGACCTTTTCAACACTGGCTCCAAACATCTGACGGAGTAATGCCATGATTAGGGTTTTCTTGCCTGAGCCCGGTGGACCATAGAACAACAAATGTGGGCAATCTTGCTCAGTGACCTGTAAATAAGTGAAATAATGAATCGATGCCAAAACCCAAGATTTAAAGTATTGGCTACACACACATAATGAGAAAGGGCTCAGGGGAAAAGTAATTACCAATTTCTTGAGATTTTGGGCGATATCTTCGTGAACTATGACCTTGTCTAGGGCTTTCGGCCTGTACTTGTCTACCCACAACATTTTTGCAAAACCAAGAGGGAGGGAGAAGATGCAGAACGGAGGAGATAGGGTACCCGATAAATAAATAAATAATTGGCGGGAGTGAGTGAGTGATGAGGACCGTGGAGTTGTTGTGCAAAACTCGAGTATTCGGTACGTAATATACTCCCTCCCTTATAAAAGATCACCGTCCAACTGAATTTATTCAGACGTAAATTCTTTTAATTTAATTGTCACTGACATAAAAAAAATTTAATTTAATCCCGATAAATACTATAAATTATTTTAGAATTTTTACTCATTTTTCTATAATCATCTCAATTTTTAATGACTACTCATTAAGTAGTCATTAATGCTTATTGAGTATATGTTTAATGTTTGTTATGATTTCCTTAATAATACTCCTACAAATTTAATAAGTTAAAATTTATTATTAAAATTGAAGTGTATTATATTAACGTATTTACAGTTACAAAATTTACCAAAAAAACTGAATTCTTTCTCTAAGAGGGAAGTGTGAATATAAAGCTTTCTCCTTCTTGATATATATAAGATTAATTTCAAAATAAATTTGACATATACTTATATTTAGAATTAATGTGATTTATTTAATTTTGATTTTTTTTATTTATAATTAGTAGTACTTTTTGATAATTTAAAGTATAGTATCTCATATAAAACTAAGTGAATATGTAACAGTTTTAAATATGAAAGTATGACATTGATTTTAAAAAATCAAAGATGATTCTATAGCTTGAAAGAACGAAAGTACAATATAATATAATCGACATTTGATTAAATAATATAACTTAAAAAAAATTAACGTAAGATATAACTTGTTAAATTTTATTGTGCGACTAAATATAAACTAGTATAAAAAAAATTAAATAAAAATTATGAAATATGCATTGTGTGCAATGAAAATAAATAAATAAATTTTAAATAACAATTATAAAATATGAGTGAAAAAATATAATAGAGACTGTAGGAATAAAAAATGTGAAAATAAATAAATAAATAAAATTTAGATGTGATTTATTTTGTAAGTTGTGATTGTGAAATATGACAACTAAAAAATCTCAAAAAGTAACGGGTTGGATTTGGTATCCACAACCCAATTATGCTCGGATAATGACTTAATGAGTGCCATATCTTGCGGCCATAAAAAAATTAACCAAATCCTAGCAGTTTGTACGGTGTAATAATTCAAGTCAGCTGTATGTAATAATTCAAGTCAGCTGTATGAACAAACACTTCCTACAGTTAGTCCTAAAAGAAATGTGTCCTCGCAACCCCTCTGTGCTGAAACAGTCCTTCTGTGGGCTGTCTAAAGTTTAATACGGATGCTAGTCTAAAGCAAAATCCTTCCTCCGTTGCCATTGGTGGTCTCATCCGGAATGACAGGAGGCTGAGAATATGGTTTTTATGGGAAAATAGGCAATTGCACTATCTTGACCGTCAAAATTTGGGCCATCCGGGATGGTCTCATATTTACTTGGGATAGGAGAATTCAAAGAGGGAGACGTTAAGAACCACCTAGATAGAAGTTTAATCATGAAATGCCGTCATGAAGAGAAAATAAATGTGCGTATTTGGGCCTCCTATGCATCCAAAAATTAAGAATACAAATGTCGATACTCGGTTGGTCATTTTTAACTCACTACGATATTTTCATGATAAAGAGAACATTTTGTACGAGACGCTTTAATTTCAATATTCAGTCGTTATAAAATAGTGGTACAAGTTCTGTTGCCTGCTCGCCTTCTATATATGGTTTTGGCGGAGGACGTGTTGTAAATTATGTTTCCAATTATAACCCCAGCTGATGTTAATGGAAACTGGAGCTTTACATCCAAGTTATACACAACAAATATTATTAACTAATGATCAACTCATCTGGAAGAGAATAAAGCATTCTTTTACCAAAAATTAGAGGGAAAAAGATATATGTACCAGCACTTGGTAAACCACAACTTTAAAGTGTGCTCAATCTCATTCGAGAACAAAAATATCCTAACGGCATAAGCAGCATTTCTATTAGACCATCGCGTGTTGCCTTTGATAGTTAGCCTCGCACTGTAAGACAGGACTCGTTGCAACAGAGCTATCTTTCCCATTCTCCCAGTTAACCTCTATATACCATAGTAGCTCTTAAGCCTTGGTAAGCCAGAATGATAACCCGTGAAGGAAGAGTTTAAGCCAATCTATCCTTCTCAGTTCAAGCTTCTGAATGAACCAAAATGGAAAATTCAAGATGGTTAAGGAATTCTTTGGATATAAGAATAATCAATATTGACAAAGGATATTTTTGTCATGGGCAATCCGAATCATTAATCCTTTCACAGGACAACCACAACCAAGGTTATGCATGGAAGGAAGACTCCAACCAACCATGATTTATTGGGTTTCCCACACATCTTGATTAGCTAAAGGAGCTACCACCACCTTAATTGTTAAGACCAAGTCAATGACTAATTACTGTTTTTTATTTAATAGTCTTTCTTGACGACAGAAAAGAGAAATCAAGATAAACGGGGTGTATCCTTGTTTATGAGAAATCTGATGATATTAATTTAAGCATAACACTAGATCAGTAACCCAAAATTTTACGGGTTAAGCACACTAACTCTACCTGAAGAGTAAAAAAAGTGAGAGCTTCTCAACAACCAACAAAGTTAAAATTTTCTTTAGCTATCTACATTTTTAGAATATGAATTAATAATAAGGTAAGAACTTGAGGCCATTGCAAGGTATAAAGCAACCATAGTTCGGTTATATTGCGGTAGTGCATGTCTAAATTTGAGCCACCTGTTTTGTTCAAGTACAACCAACCACTAGAAGCCAAGACAAAACTTAGCCCACCACTTACAATTCCTCTGATGATTCAGATTCATAATTGTTTCTTATGATGCTCAAAAATAAAAGTAAACCATAGAGCACAACTGGAAAATGCAATACATACCTTTGCTCCATTCGAGGTGCAGGATCAAGTGATCAATCTCCACCTTTCTGACTGAAATAACTCTCTTTGATCCAACTTTAGTACATATATGCAGATTTGCTATCCAACTTTGGCCTCTCCATTTATTAATGTACTTTCATTTTTGCTAGAAATGCTGATACCTGGTTTACTGCTACTATCCTTTGTCCCGTCTTTGTTAATATGGGGTCCATCCTTGGCAGGACTGCCTAATTTTTTAACATCCTTATCCTCTGGGAGAGAATTTTCAGCTGACTTGCTTTTAGGGGAGTTTATGGGCTTCACATAAACACTTCTTCCCTTGGGCTGTTCAGTGTTTCTTTCTGCTAAACCATCCTTTGGTGTACTCAATATTTTCTTGGGTTTACTTTTATCAGGACCTTTTTGCAACACTGAACTATCCTTGGTAAGGTTACTTGTACTTTGTTTTTCATTGGAATTTTCTGGATTTGGATCTGGAAGCAGTGCCCTTCGGCTTAGGCGAAGTTGTCCCTTTTCATTGATCTGAAAAACATGCTTTTAGTTTTAATAACTTCTTCATATAGAAATCAGGATGTCTAAACCAGATAATATCAGAAAGATAATTTTATCTCTTCGAAATTCTCAGAAAACTTGACAAGAGTTACAAGTCCACAAGCCAAAGAGTATTTATAACAATAACCAAATCATTATCAAGAGATCCCTATTACTTCTACAATCATGAGAGTAATAACCGTAAAGAACTAAGTTTTCAAAAATCATACAAATACTTGTCATACTTTCACAGAAATAAGTAATTATGCCGCCAACAGAGATTACAATGCCTCACAATAATTTTGAATAGCATTATGCATGATTATCAAATTAGAAACAATAATCTACATGCATATATATTTGATATATATAGCACATAAGCATCACATTGGTACACCAATAATCATTGAAAGTATAGCACAATTCTGGCCCATCCTACTAGAGCAAATGAATGTGCATAATAACTTCTGTCAGACTTAGAGTTTCTTAATGATGCAGCAATTCTGAGATAAAATCGGAACAATTGCTTGGATCTATCAGCTATGGATGAAATTATCCAACATCAAAACTGACATGAAGTTGTGATACAAGTTGAAATGTCTAATAATAGAAGGGAGAAAGAGGAGGCTCTAAAACCATAGAACAATTGACAATAGAACATCAAAGGCTGCAAATTATTATGACTGTCGAGAAAGAAGAGGACATTGCTTTCTATAAAACTCAGTTACCATAAGAATGAAAAAGGAAGAAAATACACCTGCCACACCAACTTGAATGAAAAAGGAAGAAAATACACCTGCCACACCAACTTGGGTGCTGGCACTTGGGATGGCCTGCCAGATGGCTGTCAGCCATATGCCAGACTAAGAAATATCACAAAACTCAGACAAAGCTCATTTAGCAAATGAAAAATGTAGGAGAAAGTAATCCACTGTGACCGCTTCACGCCTTTAAACAGATAAAAGAATAAGTTCTATAGAGAGGAGATAGGATACACGATGAGGGATGAGAAGTCTCCAAAAAGAAGAAACAAGCGGAAATACTAAAAATCCTCAATGAAGGTCAGCCTTGAGGAAATGAAAATATACACAAGCTCAACACTAGGTAAGGAACATGCTTCGTATCACTTTTCGTTTATTATGATAATGTTCCCAAAAACCACGGTCTTCTCAAATATGTTTTCTTATCCCCTAGCATTTTCCGGTTCAGCATGCAAACAGGCGCGCGTTTCTGAAAAATTAATCAAGGAGTATGCTATCTCTAGAAGTAAGGTAGCTTCTAGAACAGCAGATTATAACTATTACAAAATAAAGACCTGTCAACATTTCATATACATGGTATCAATACTTTTATATATTTCATGTTGTTAGAATATATGAAAGGATAACAAGCTTCTGACCTCAATGAGCTTGACATCAACGCAATCTCCAACTTCAAAAGCCTGCTTTGAAGAAATAAAAAAGAAATAAGTTACCAAGATCTCCACAAATAGATTAAAAACATAAGGCTACATATTTTTTATTAATTTTCTTACGTCCTCCATCTTTGCCAGCCAATCTGAGCTCAACTCACTAATATGGCAAAGTCCCTGCAGCGACATTGAAAAACTGTGGTAACTTTGAACTTTTTAATATTCAATTGTGCTATCACCCACCCCAAGACGAAAATATATTCTATTGATGTGTAAAAAAAAATAGAATACCAGTACTTGGTGTTTTCATCCTATTAATTTGAAAAATTTGAGATTTGTTTTATAAATTTTGAGAGGTGAAACTTGAAAGTGTGTACGCATCAAAAACCTTCAAGCAGATACATTTTCCAGTCATTTCAATTCGGTATAAACAATATTAGCCCATGTAAAAATATTCATATTTGCTTTGTGGAACTTGAATGAGAAACATACCTCTCGGCCAGGTGCTATCTCAACAAAAGCTCCGTAAGAAGCTATAGATTTGATTTCACAGTTCCTGATTTAAAAGACATCACAGAGTCATGTATTCTTCTACAACTTCTATTTCAACTTAGTAGATCAGTACTAGGCCACTTGAAATGCATATGAATCCTGAAAACACTGATAAGCATCTAATCATCACGAGAATCAGTTTTGGTTGTCTAAAAAGCTTGTGAAAAAAGTGATATAAACTATAGCTGGACACAAGAGTGAAGTCTGAAAATTCTCTCTTCTGAGCAGTCGTAGCACGTTTGATGTACAGATTAACACTTTGCCCTGCCAATATAAGAGCGAATTGTGTGGTAGTAGACTCGGGATATTTCCGCAGCAGATATTTGGAAAGTGGGGTGCCGAGTAACGTGACCTTTTCCATGTGGACAGTGGCATTGAGAGCATACTGATCCAAGCTCATGGAAGCGGTGGAAGTTCATGGTCAATGTTTGTTATATGTACAGGAAAAATTGGGAGTCGGCCGATCACTTGCTCCTTCACCGTGAGGTGGTTAATCTATTGTGGTTTATGGTCTCTCTTTTTTTTTTTTTTTTTTTGTGTGTGAGGGGGGGGGGGGGGGGGGGGGAGATAACGCGGGTAGTGCCTAGTTCGGTCAAGGATGTGTGCTTGGAAAGGTGCTAGAGTCCGTAAGAGGATTCTTTCTAATTGGGATATAAATCCTCATTGCCTTTGGTGGGTGCTCTGGAGGGAAGGAACTGCAGATATTTTGAGGCTAGGGGTACATCTATTGCGCAAATCAAATACTCTCTCTGTTACATAATATAGGATCAATATTGAGCTTTTAAAATCAATTTGAGATAGTTTTAAATTTTATATTGATATGAATTAATTTAGTTTTAGACAAAACAATTATGAAAATTGTAAACCATCTTATTAGTACTACTAACTACAAGATTTATTGTTTTCAAAATTTAAATGAATCAAACAATTTTGAATTTGAAAATATTTAAAGTTGACTTTGAAAAGTCAAATTTCATTGTTTATTTGGAACAGAGGGAGTACTTATTATTGTGTTTGCTATTCTTTTGGCAGAAGGAAGTGTCTGCGGGATCCCCAGTGGCTTTTGCTTTTCTTGTTGGAGTTTAGCCTTAAGACATGTCGTAGTTATTAAGTGCCTTGGTGGTGCAGGTCTTCTAATTATATAAAAAAATCCTGAAAATAACAACAATTCTAACCTACACACACACACACACACAGAATTGCAGAGAAATTCAATAGAGAGACCTATAGATATCACCAACAACTGGAACCATCGTCAAACTACTAATAATGGCTTTAGACTTTTCTAGGCTCGACAGATCTCTTGCAGTTATTTTCACCTGCAAATATGTGATAGTATGTAAGACCGCAGTGAGATAAAAGCCTCAAACACACCATTCAAAGATAAGGTTTCCTCTAAGCTTACTATTCCATTATCTTGTGTCTCAATAGATTCTACACCGGTTTCTTCAATTATACTCTTCACCTTCTTCCCACCAGAACCGATAATAAGGTTTACTTTATCCGGTCTAACCTATAGATCACCATAAAAGTTCATGAGCATATTTATGCCAACTCCCACAGCAAGCAATCAAATACCAATTTGAAAAATAAACAAACCTTCATAACATGAATCAGTGGGGCATGCTCAGAAATCCTCTTTGAAGGAGGCGGTGAGCACTTCAACATCTCACCTGAAGAAAAGCAAAAGAAGATAAGAGAAAGCACTAATACCTTCACCATTGAAAATATATGAGTGCCAATGTACATGAATATACAAGAAGATCCAAATCTCCAGTTAAATTTCTGACTCCATGATTCTATTACCCCATGGTATAAAGAATTAAGTATGTAGCAAAGAGTGATATTGTATTGGGGATATAAGAAATGAAATATAGAAAAGAGACATGGTTCAGGTAGTTTTCAGGACTTAGAAATCCATCATAAAAAAGAAAAGAAAGGTTAACATGCTGGCACCAGAAATTAAAATGCTTTGCTAAAGTCTCCTTTTTCTTTTTCTTTTTTTTAACTGTTTAAAAACAGAACTCATTTAATGAAAAGACGACTCAGTGTCACATTCTACAAAGCTAAGCACACATACATGATTACCTAAATGTAATATACCTGTGCAATATATGTAGCCACCCCCTAAATTCAGGAAAATGTACAAGGCCATTTTAGTGTTCTTGCTAGTAAGTCGAATACAGTGACTGTATAATGGAGTATGTATATATTCTACCATGTGACTGAGGATAAATTGTCCCTGTAGCAGAGGCAACTCCTTGATGTTGAAGAGTTAGAGAACAATGAAGAAAGTAATCAGTTTGTATGCCTCAAAACACAGAAATTACTTCACTGCACTTTTTCCCTATTTCAAGGTTTAGAAGTGTGGAATCCTCTACAAGAGATTTAGCAGGTTCAGACAGAAGTTTCATGGGTATCTCTACCCACTCTTCAGTATTCATAAAGTTGATGGTTAGGGTAGGAGGCTTAATCAAATTTTTTAGGACAACAAAGTCACTAAAACCCGTATATTAATATGTTGATGCAAATATCTGTTGGTGAACTTTACCAAGAATATGTTTTCTCCCATCTCTTGCTTGTAGGAGAGCCTGCTTCATAGTTGGTAAAGTAATTCCTCCTACCTGTCATGTAAGAATGAGCAGCTATAAAATATTGAGCGACCAGTGACATCTGCCCTTTGGTCAAGAAAATACCATAAGCCCTCATCAGGAGACCATATGCTACTTTTGAGCCAATTATGAAACATACATATGCAAGTGTGCCCAGACTCCTATACTTTGATCTCAAAAGAAATACTTTCTCAGTTTCAAAATATAAGAGCAATTTTGACTTTTTGAAATCAATTTGAAACATTTTAAAATTCAAAATTAATATGATTCATTCAAAAATATTAAGAACAATAAATCTTCTAATTTATAGTACGTTTTAGATAATTTACCATATTCATAACTGTATAGACAAAAATTAGACGAATTCTTATAAGTAGGGGTTTAAACGGATATAATCGGATACGGATACAATAAAATCCGTATCCGAAAAACTAATACCCTATCCATATTCATATTCGGCGGATATTAAAAAAAATATCCGTATCCAGTATTCGAAATTTTATCCGAATAAGAATAATATTCGTTTCCATTTATTTATTCGAATAAACAGATTATTCCAATATCCAAATTCGGATATCAGTCACCTAATAAACAATTTAATTTTTAGAGAACAAAAATTTATTCAAATTATTTACAAAAAAATAAAATAAAGGAAAACATTGAACAATTACAACTATTTAAAATTTTAACAATACATATTATAAAGGGGACAAAAATATCAAATACAACATCATCCATAATTGATCATATACATCAATTAAAATTTAAACATCCTACAAAAAGTATCAAAAGGTTATTAATTTTAAAAAGATCAATTTGAAAATTATGAATACTTTGCAAATATATAAATTTGAATTTAAACTGTTAAATAATCCATAAAAACTTATCTTACATAAGTTTTGAAAATAAAACACATGTACTAAACTAATAATTATAGTTTTGTTCTTTTAGTATAGAATTTTTTTGTTAAATGATACATTTTAAATATTTTGCACTTTACAATAGTAAAAATACATAAATTAAAGTCCACAATTGACTAAATTATGTAGCTAATAATGTTTATTGATTTTTCGTAAATATGTAAAAAAATAATAAGATCTATTGATTTAAAAAATGGACATTTTTACCGCAAAACACAAAGTCATTGAGAACTTTTATCTGAAGATAGATTAAGTATATTTGTATAAGTGTCATCATTGTAAATAAACACCACCTTAGTAGCTCTTCTTCTTTTTTTCCATAGATTTATTTGTAATGGCTTATCAAATTCATAAACTTACAATAACTTCTCAAATTGTAAACCAAATGCATGGTGTCCTTTTTTCATAATATCATTTAAAATTATATAAATTATTATTCTAAATATCGTCATTAAAATATGTCATCTATTACGTGTCATTGGAAAAAACAAATGTTGTGGCACATGAGGACTTTGATATTTAAAGTTATTTATATACAAATTTTAAAATACGAATCTGAATATCGGATACCGGATATTCGCTATTTACTGAATATATTTACTGTTGGATGTTAAACGAATATGGATACTGCTATATTCGTATTCGTATCCGTTTATTTACGGATAACTTAAAACCGAATATGAATATATTCACTTAATTTCGAATACGAATACGAATTTTTCGATTACCATTTACAGCCCTACTTATAAGTTTTGAACTTAAAAATGTCTCAAATTGACTACAAGAAGTCAAAAGAACTTGTATTGTGTAGTTAAGGAAGTGTATTACTAAGCATATGATATATAACCTTTATATCCATCTGGAATGCAGTTATACCATGGTCATTTCCAGCAACCTGCATCATTGAAATCACTAGTATATTTAGTCAATATTCTCCGGAGACATAATCCACAGTGGCAATGTAGGAGTATAGCTTGACTGCACATATTTTTTATCTTCAATCGTGTATAATTGAAGGAGGGGGGAATGAAACTCAATACACTAGATCAGAAGGTATAAGATATTCCAGGGAAGACCTTGAAATCCATATCTCCAGATGCATCTTCTGATCCGGCTATGTCAGAGAGGATGAGGGGGGTTCCATCACCCCCAAATTCCTTTGTATCCAAGACCATACCCATTGCTATACCAGCAATGGAGCATTTTACTGGAACCCCTGCATCTTGTAATGCTAAGCATCCCCCACAAACTGATGCCATACTGTCACATAAAGATACTGGAAGTGAGGGCACAAGGATTTAAATTTAATTCACCAACCATATGATTTGAAAAGAAATTGATTTAGAAAAAAATACGATACTGTTTACTGAGTGCAGAAAAATTCTAAGAGACATTTGAAAAATATACTATCTACAAGAACATCAAGTCAACAATTATAATTATTTCACCCTATAACTATATAATAGCTGCTCACCTTGACGAGCCATTGCTTTCAGTTATGGTACTCTCAACACGTACAGTGTAAGGAAAAGAATCTTCAGAAGGCAATATAGGTTCAAGGGCTCTCTCCGCAAGCATACCATGACCAACTTCTCTTCTACTGGGTGCACCCATCCTCCCAACTTCCCCGACACATGATGGTGGAAAGGAGTACTAAACAATCCGACAAATTGTTACATACATCTCAAAGCAGAAAATTACCTTTAAAAAATTAAAGCTTGAATTTCAATTATCGGCTAATAACTCATAATAATAACTATTAATTATAAGTACCGGTGAAAAAAAATTTAGTTGGGTTAGAATGCGAAAGGGAGGGGGTAACCTCCTCAAACACAAAACTCCACCCCAGGTAGGGGGGAAGCAGTAGAGGAAACTCATTCAATCCAAGATGAAGGGGATCAGTATAAAAACTACAATATGTTAAGCCACCTCTGATGTGGGATAACAGCTTGAAAGTAAAAATAAAAGAGCAGAGAAAGAAGAAGAGGTGGTTTGTGTCACCCTCAGAAGGAATCCACTAGTCTTCTGTCTATAGTTTGCTTCTTCATCGCAAGGAATAGGAAATCCTTCGGGCTAGCTACAAGCTCAAAGCTTTACTCAAATAATACTTAAGTGCCTAACTCTATCAAAATTATGGGGGATTACAATGGCGCGATAAAAATTCAAATTCATCCAAGGCAAACAATGTGTAACTTCCATAACCATACAATTAGTAAAATTGACGTCCTTTTGATTGAAGAGTAACATTATTAGCAGCACCATTTATCAAAACATAAATTACAACCATTTTGGATAAACAAGTTTCTAGAGGGAGAGAATAGTGTAAGTTAATGCAATCATATAATTAAATCAGGAAAAAAAAATATTTAAACTACTTGAAACCTTACCCAAACCCTGCTATTTGCAGGAGTCTTTGTGCACTGGGTATGATGTTTTAGTTAAAATTCTTTAAAAGAGTTCTTATAGCTGCAATTATTCAGCTCTAACATTACCTTTCTGGGAGGAACAGACTTTCTATTTGTGCATGTGTGTGTGCGTGTGCGTGTGCGTGTTTGAAGCAGACAGAAAACTATGCACATGCACGCACCTGAAGATAGAATCTCTTCACATCTTCCAGATCCACAAGGTTGTCAATTCTTTGTGCCATTTGTTTATCACCAAGCGTAACCACTGCTAACGACTGTAAATACCAAAAGGGAAAATGACAAAAAACATAAGGAACCCTGTCAGCATTGCAGAACCATTATCTCACACTCACCTACTACCACTTTTGGATATTGTCTAACTGAAATTTAGCATAGTATAATCAAACAAAGTGATTCACACAAAGCCATATAAAAAATATAATAATGTAAGCCATTTAGATGTCAATGTCATTGATAACCAAGGATGTATCAAAAGGATCACCTCCATGACTGCTATATGGTTATTTTGAAGACAAAAATAGAAGGATAGGTTGACCACAATAACACAGTCGAATTTTATGCTGATCATGTGCCACCAGATGCCAAAATAACAAAGATATAACAACCACCCCCTGAAGTTTATGGCAATAACATGAGGTAGATTTATAGCATAATTTTAAGCATTTAAGAAACATCAGTTGGAGTTGCCATTAATATATATATATATATATATATATATGGGCGTGAGGCTGAGTGGACACAGAAAACAAAAAATAAATTAGGAAGAGTCTAGAATGGCCAAACGGACCATATGGAGATACATTTGCCTCAGATCATTGATAATTAATATGAGCAAGTGCTAAAATTTCTACAAATGCATAAATATTTTAAACAGCGTGCTCAAACATATTGATATTAGCAGACGATGAGAGTTGAGAGATTGTAATTTGACTGCATTTTTAAAGAGCTATTAAATAGACACATGATTGTATACATATACACAAACTCATCAACAAGTGAAAACAAAATCAAATATATTAAAGCATTGCTCCAATGATGGTGCTGAGTCTGTTGCCAGATAGTGACTTTCAAGAAATACTAAATGAAAGAAGTGTTTAGTTTTTAATCCAAACAACAGTGTAGAGTTGATCATCATGCAAAGGCACCCACTCATAATTATTGGTAAATCTCGAAAATAAATTATATTCAACAAACCTGTGTTTCTCCGCGTGTAAAAAGAGCACTTCCATGTGCTCTAGGAAGTAATCCACATTCTGAGTTAATTACACGTATATCAGTTGGAGTTCTGCCGTCACTTCTTTTTCCTCCCTAAAAGAAAAGGAAAATTTCAAAATCAACACATTATATGGAATTAGTAGCAATTGAAAGGTTTTACCAAATTTAGTGAAGAACAAGGTAAATTTAATTTCTCAAAAGAACAAGTTAGCATATAAATATATGGTTTACTAAATTGTAATAGCAAACTCAAGTTTAAATTTTTCCCAAGAAACGTTTATTTTATTTTTATCTCTGACATAATTTCATATGCGACTAATCAATAAGAAACAAGAAATAAAATACCCAAATAAACTCTTGAAAACAAGAAGCAGTAATTTTTTGGCAGAAAGGTAATTATGTGGTTACTGGATTCTTTTAGCATAAAAGTATAATCTAGGTTGTTGACGCACTTCCCAGTCTTTGTTGGAATTTTCAGTAACCCCGTATTTCTTTTAGGAAGCGAGTTGTCAAGACTTTGCTCAGTTGCTGTAAACTAGCTAAGAGTTGTGTGTTGAACAACCACAAGGTGGGATGAGGCAGGGGAGTAACCAGGGTTGGCAACTCTATAGGGAAATTCAGGACCAGCTCAATTAAAAAATAAACGTTGTGTACATAACTGAGTACATTGAGCGACAAAGCATCAAGTACATAAATAAGAAGACATTTAAATATTAAATCAGCTTTTTTTACATTCAAATAATAACATCAATACCAAGACCTAGAGCTCACTCACAACCTCCATCAATTGCATCAAGATAATAATCCATGTATTAACCAGAATTTTACATAGTAAAAGACTACTAAATAAGAGTTGGGTAGTTCTGGGCATATATTGGAAATAACAAAAAAATATTTATTGAAAAAATAGTATCACTCGTAAACATATAAAGATCACAAATAGCAAAATAAGAAACTAAGGAATATGCTACAATTATGTATTATGTGCTTGAGTGACTGCTTTTCTAAAAATAAAATTGAAAAAACGCACACACTTTTATGCGCACATGATTATTCAGTTAGAAAGAGCATTCATACCTCCACAATACGTTTCCGCAGGTATTTGGATGTAACTTCTTTAAAAACCAACTTCACATCTACCTCAGAAAACAACTATAAGAGGAAGAGAATTGCGACAGGTATTATGGACTTGTTCCACAATGTGTAATTATAAAATGTCAAAGTAGTAGATAAAGCAGTAAAATCAAATAAATGCTGAAATAAGGAAAATTAAGTAGATACAATTGTATCTAAAGGCGATAGCTAGGCACTTTATGTAATTAAAACCATCTATGTGATGCTTGCCTGAGGAAAAAAGACCTAGGTGATAAATAGACAACTGATGCTCACCTGGTACACAATGTTAGATAGTACCCGGCCAAAGTTATTAAAGCAAGAACTTTATAGGGATTTGAATGTAAAATCCTTGCAATGAAAAATGACAAGCACCATAAAACACCAATTCGAGTGTCCAATTGCAGTGTTGTAACTTGCAAGCAACAGGTTTAATAAGAAATTGATACATACTTGAAACGTTTACACTTGACAGCCTAAAAAGATATAAATGACACTTTTGGTTGGGGAATAAGTCTTCTTGATTTGTATGAACCAAATATGATAGCACAAAAAGAATTTTTTTTACAATGATTATGACCCTTTAAATCTGTTGTTCTGTTATTTGTTATTATGTGTTTAAAACATAGCTATTAATTACGTCTCCCACATAGATGATGAAACTCTATTGAGATTACCAAGGAAAAGTAAGGCAAGATGTGACGGGGATAGTGTGTGGTAGAGAAGCTATACAACTAATGATGAATAACCTTTCAGCACTTCATCTGAATTGGAATGGCAAAAAGGAAGAACAGTAATAGGATGGAAATAAGGATAGGGCATCCATCCTGTTCACACACCACTCAAATCCTCTGAAGCTGCCTGTTCGTGGTAAAAACAATACAAAGTGAAATTTTAATGAGATGCAACAAAATGAATGATGTTTCCATGAAATTTTTGCTCTGCTCACATCTTAGACAAGGCAAATAACAAAACCTTCTTCTTAAATAAAAGAAGATGATTTTTATTTGAAAGGAGAGATATTTTTTCATTTCATGGCTCTGAAGCAACATAAATCTAACTATATGTCTAAATTTTAATAATATTTCCTTGTGCCAACTATAATTACTTAGTCCAGAAAAGCTAAAAGGACAATTATATTATGCAAAATTATTCAGAACGCTCCAGGCCCATCGAATGATGTATAAGGCCTTTCTATGACATAATCAACCAAGTGAAGATTATATAGGTCCCAATTAAATATTTTAACAATCTTATTTATATTAAAATTTAGATAAGGCCTATTGTACTTAATTAAGCAGGAAAAAGAACTAACTGAAAACATTGCTAATATATTCAACCAAAAATAATATATTTAGGTATTGAATAGTCGAGTTTACCAAAGGAACGGGTTTCCGCGATACTGGTTTTATATGAACATCTCCTTCATCAACTTCCCCGTCCACAACCACTTCCTCATCCTCATCTTCATCCTCAAACAAGTCTGGTACCACCTCAGAAGCTACAAAAGCTTCGTCCTTGCTCACAAAACCCTCTTCCGTAAGTATGGTTAAAACTTTCTCTTCCAATGATAATAGGGCCTTTCTTCTTGGAATTTTGTTCTTAATTTGTAGTGCTTTCACCAATCCATCACCAGCAATTTCCTAAAATATAACAAATTAACAGTTCCCCGTTATTCATGACTTTAAGAGACGAAAAATATCCTAACATAATATGCTCATCAAATGAGTATAAATAACCTAAACTTATGCACGTCAATCAAACAAAGATGAACACAAAGGAGTTTGAGGAGAACATGAATTAATGCATAGACGTATTTAGATTAACTAAATCACGGATCAAGTTACACTTTTCAAGACGGAAAAAGAATATCAATTGATTCAACACATCCCTTAATGTGGAAACTTAGCTATCCCATTATTTTTAAATCATGTATATAAGCAATAACAGGAACTAAAGCTGTTTTAGCTACCCATTGTTAAATTGTTGAGAGCATGCAAAATATCTGGACTATCTCTGGCACAAGAATGAAAACGGCAAAACAAAGTGATATTCACTAGAAGGGAAGACAAAGGTATATACTTCAACGTGCTTATACAGCTCAGGAGGAGGTAATTTAATTGCATCAAGCATTTTTGGTTTCCCACACTTCTTAACCAATGTTTCCACCTCATTGCAAATGGCTCGTACAGCATCCTGGCATTGTAAACAAAAAAAAGTTTAGTAATACACGAGGATTCCTCTTTTTCTTTTATGGTATTCAGTTTTTAATAACAATTTAAGTGCCAAATGTAGCTTATAATAATCCTACTCTATAGGAGAAATCACAAAGAGAATTCCTCAATAAATCATAAAAGCCACAATTTAACTTGGTTGATATTTTGCATCCAAATCAGGATCATAAGAAAGTAAGAAATTAGAATTGTTCTAGGAAATTTACTATAATAATTCATGCTCCATCAATAATGGAACAAGTAATGAATTTAAAATTTATTTCCTGTAATGATTTGCAGTTTGGAAAATCTCTTTGGACTATTGTCCTGTGTCCTTTCTGATTGTAAAAATGGCTCCATCAGCTGATATTGCTCTCTAAGTCCATCATCTTACTTCAAGAAAAAGTTTTAATGATGAACAAGTACAATCTCATTTTAATTATCTTTTGTTTTGTAGTGTTTACTAGTCCTTCTCCCCCTCAGATGAAATCCTATCTTAAAATCAGTGTACTTTCACCTTCATGTTCAACTCAACTAGAAAGAGGATTTCCACTGCTCTCCAGCTCCAGCTACAAGCTCATTATAAGCCCAATTCCCAAATAATAACTTGCTGTTAATTTGTAATCAAGACAAGGCAACCAACTTTCATCAAGGCAGGAGATTAAGGACATTCAGCTAAGATAATTTAAGCATGTGATATTTCGTTCTCCCTTTGTATGTTCAGAAATGTTATTTCTTTTTGATAAGATAAATTGTAAAGCATCATATACTTTGTTTGACCCTTTTTTAACAGCTTAAGATATTAGCGCAGCTGGTAACTGGAAATGGTGTCAAAGCTATGGGTATGCAAGGTCTTGGGTTCAATTTTGCAATTGGTTCCCTATTTATGTTGTTGCAATTGCACTTTGGTTTGTGCACTATGACGCACCTTGTCTCTTCACGTGCAAGTTACAAAGGTGCACAAGATGGGGAGGGTTAAAGTATATGTACATTATTGAGCAGTGGGCAGTCTATCTAACAGCTTAAGCTTTTAGGGCATCTGACAAATTGACGCAAGTATCATAGTGAGACATCCCTTATTTAAAATTAAATTGAAAGGATGGATCACTTGAAAATATTGTGCTATCTAGTTTTGTTGGCTTTTGAAAATGGATCAACAACAATGGGTTACTTTAAACTATAGATACACAAGAGCAGAAGTCATTCTGAGCATTATTTTAGTGTACACTAATACTAACAACTTACAAAAATAAGGTTTCTTGCATGTCTAAAGGTAGAGTCGTTAATTACATAGATTTCGAGTTAGAGGCTTAGAGACATACAACAGCCAATACTTCTGAAAAGAACCTCTTAATGAAAGAGCAGACCCAAATTTAGGTTATTGAAAGTTGATGCAATATGTACAACATTTGCTTCTCAGCTTTATAAGATCTAGCACCATTAATTCCACAATTCCCTCTAACAAGTACATATTGCATCAAGAGGGAGAGAAATAGAGAGGAACAAAATCATAGATATGCATCCAATGAACACATCCAAGTATGTTGGCAAATGATCAAAATATATTTAAAAGTTGAACACACTAACACTATAGCAAAATAAGTAAATACTTTATCCAAAAAAAAAAAACAACCTGCCCGACTTCTACTGCTTGAAGCAACTTCTCTTCTGGAAGAAAATCACAGTAACCCTACAAGAATATGTTCCAAAACACTAGAGACTAGAGTCAGTGTGATTAATTAGCACGGGCAGTAGTAACAGAATAACGAAGGAATATATTAGTAGAAAAACATTCATGTGATGCAGATATGGCACCAATACGAATAAATTAAAAGAGAAATAGCCTTCTATTGTTTGCAAATATATGATGGTTTGGAACACGAAACAAATACAGTTAACTACTTCAGTTTAAAAAGCACTACATGATCACTATTTGACAGCAAGGCTAAAGAAAAGATTAACATGGACATAGACAATCAGAAATATTTAATAGTTCCTTGTTTAACAAATAGGATGCATTTAGGTGGTTAAAACAGCAATTAACTACAAAAACTGAGCATATAAATACTGTTACTATCATCCCATAAGATTTTTTCTTATCATGCTTGGATAAATTTACGGGTGTATTTATTTACAGAAAGATCGCCCGACTTACTATAGATAAGAAAAATATAGAGAATTGACCTCTATCATCAATATTGCACTGTCAGTGCCTGCTAGCAACATATCCAACTTCGACTCTTCCATCTCCTTGGTTGTTGGATTCACAATAAACTTATCCCCAACCAGACCAATTCGAACTCCTGCAACAGCTTTTGAATTTGGCAATTCTGAAAGAGCTCTGTTGTATTCGAATAACAAGGTATGAGAAAAAATAACTGAAAAGATTATTGGAGTTTGAATCCTAATTGTTTAATAAACAAGCAACAAGAATCTAACTTACATTGCAATTCCGGCTGCTGTAACTGCCAAAGAATCTGGGGAATGCAAACCATCATAGCTCAACACCTGATGGGAATAATGTAAGTATTCAACGGGACAACATAAACACATAAAGAAGAAGAAAACAATTGTTATATTTAAGCTATATCATTTAAATTATTTGAAACATTTCATAAACATGACAAGGAAGAGAAATAACATCTTAAAAAAAGGGATGTTTCGAAAAGAAAACATAGAACATACCCAAGATAGTATCTGAGTTTCATGATAAAAGCCCTTAAGCATGGTTGGACGCAGCGGCCTATCAATCAATCTACAAATAAGCACCTGCCTCCAACAACATCCAATTAGCTATTGAGATAATACATTAACATAGCTATTGAGATAAAACTTTAATGTAGCAATAGACCTATTCAAAGTAATAAATGTAGTGGTCAGCTGTACAAGGGGTATTTCTACTCAAGTGATAGTGGCTAGTACCTCATGATCTTTCGCCCTCCCTTCTCGCTTGAAAAATCCTCCACTGAAAGCACAAAGTCCAAAAGCAGATAATATAACAATAATAATTGTATGTTTTATCCTGACAGTACGAGAATCAAATGAAAGAAGAGAAACACAAGACAAACCTAGTTCGACCGGCTGCTGAAAAGCGCTCTTGATAATTCACATAAAGTGGGAAGAAATCAGAAGGCTCACTTGGAACATCAGCCAAACACACAGTGGTGTAGACAATCTATAGGAACAAAAAAAAAATTATCGGTTTCGTATGAGCATGCAGATCCAACTCACATAACCAAAGTACCAAAATATCAACAGAAATACATCAAAATAACGCTTTATGAACGTATGTCAATGGAATCTAGTTGATGAACAAAACCATAAGGTGCTAACTAAGCAAGTGCTGCAATATAGTCAGTAAAACGTCAAAGGCAAAATCCTTTCAATTCAAAATTTCATGAAATGAAATCCCTTTCTTGAATCGATGAACACTTTAATGAACTGTGAATTTTTATAAAAATAAATAAATTTGTACAGCTTCAATATATATACAAATATGGAATCAAAAACAAACACATTGTTGGTGGTCCCCGCAAATGATAGTTTAAGTGCCTTTCTGAGTGTCGTTTTGACAAAAATTTAGAGCCATCATGGACAGTTCTCTCTGTCTCATATCAAGTACCTGCATCATCTTTTATAAGGATCATAAAGTAATAATATATAGACGTATATGTATACGTATTTAATATTTAATATTTTTATTAATTTGGTCCTTTAGCTCGCAGTCTTCATCAATTAAATAATTCTAACCATTACACTGTTCTCTTTTATAGATAATTTTGGCCCCAAGTAAGGGACTGAAACCAGAGGCTTTGAGGTTCTTCCTCAAGCCCTTTGCAATTTCTCCCACCCCTTGTGGTCCTATAACTCTAACCATTACTTGTGGCAAGTAATATTCACAAATATATATATCCTTAAAGTTTGTAAAATTTTCAATTGGGGATCTTTTTGTGGAACAGTAGGAGTATTATCTCAAAGGCTAACTATGATCTTAGCGTTTGTTTCACAGAAATTGTTATTTTACATCAGTTCGTTAACCAACGAAATTGACAGTGCATTGCAAAAAATGTTGCTTAAATATGTGCATATGGATGTGGCCTTAATAGAAGTTTGTTTCAAGGTATTAATAAATTTGTACTAATTAAAACAATGTAAGCATCACTAATTAGGAGCAAAATATCACTTTAAGAATCCAACAGTGCGCAACGCCAAAATGGTATTAACAGAACATATAGGCAAACCTAAATCTAAATCTAAAACTTACAGTATCTCCGTCTGTTACTGTAACAGCACCACTAGCTTGTCTCCCCATATGACCCGTCTCAACCAATATCTGTACAATTGTAAAAATTAGTAAAAGAAATTACATATTTATCAAATGCCCATAACTTAGCATTGAATTTTAACCCTTATGAAAAGTGCACTTCACAATCTTTACTGCAGAAAAAAACTTCAACTACATTTAACCAAATTAGCAAAGAAAAAGGAAACAATACCCAAACATTAGAATGACTTACATGCCGATCACCGACAGGAATTTTGATGGAGTGTCGCTGTGTTCCTTCATTAGTAGTTTGTAAAACATCAGGCTGAGTTGAATTTCGAATACAGAGTTGATTGCAGCTTCCTCTTCTTCTTCTAGTTCTTCTAAACGAAAGTAAAGACAGAGGAAGAAGAAGCTGAGGGGTTTTCAGGTGAAGATAGATAGGGGAAGAGAGAGAAAGTCTGTAACGATTTGAGTCAGTGAATAGTGGACAAGGCCGGCCATGGAAAGTAGAGTTCATTAACATTTTTGGCTTAACAATATGTTAGTTAAGCTGGTACAGAACTCAGAAACCGAAAGGCCAAAGCTCAACCAAAACCAGGGGAGGGAAAGAGAGACTTATCCGTTTTTTCTCCCTCCTGGTATTTTGGTAGGTTTTGGTGTTCGAGGGTGTTTTACTGGCGCGGCAATTTTTTGACTTCTTATCATTATGGGCTTCTTAAATTGATAAGACGAGCCCTAGAGCCCTATTAGATCGGCCCAATATTGAAGTTCCTACTTCTTAGTACAGGTCCTACTGGGTACTACTACATTTCAAGTGTGGACAACACCACAAAAATTCTCAACTTCTCTTTTGGGCTTCTGGCCTGTGAATGAAGGCTCAAATGTCCGGAGAAAATAAGAAATATAGGATAGTCTAATGTAACGGAGTACTAGCTTAGAGAAAGATAATTAAGTGGTAATACAACTGCTGGATAATTCTTCTTCTTTTATTTGTGGTTGCAATTCTTTAAGGGGAGTGCCCTGTAGTTATAATACACTCCTGCTCAAAAAAGTTTAAATAAACACTCACTTCATGTCATAAAAAGAGCTCCATATTGGCCTATGTTCCTAGTTAATTTGTGTTAATTTAAAATTTATGATTGTATATAAGCTTTCAAAATAACAATTTTGGAGGTTGTTCGTTTACTTCTAAATGAGTTTGAATGAATCTGAACCTGACAGAATAATATTTTTATTATTATGCTGACACATCTGTTTAAGTTATTATTTTTTATGAAACTCGGATTGAAATTGTTTGAATCATTTAATACTTTATTGATAAATTTGTTTGAATTATTAAAATATTGTGTAATTAATATTATATTAAACTTATTTTTTAGTGCGTTCATACTTATATAATTATTCAGCATAGTTCAGAAAGATAAAATAGTAAAAAACTATTATTCAGATGTTTCAGACATATTAATTATCAAACAACTTTTTTCATTCAGAATTATGTTTTATTCAAATTGTTTAAACATTCAGAATTATTTTATTCAATTTTATCAAATAGTCCTAAGTCATTTAGACTGTTTATGTTGTAATTTTTAAACTCTGAATGCATATGAATGAATCTTTCAAAAAATTATAGTTAAATGAGTAAGAAGTAATGTTAAATAGTATTTTTACTTGCATACCTTTATTGACAATTAAAAATTACATTCAATATCTATCTTATTTGACTATTATAAATAAATTTTGTTATACACAAATTGTTTTTGATTTTTTTTTAACAAATTGGTCAATAACCAATTTAATGAATATTATTGTAGTCTTTTGTTTTAATTTTATGGATGGAGAATGTTATTAATTTTTAGTTTTTTATTCTTAAAATTATATTAGTAATAATCTACTCCGTTAAAAATTGTTCAAAAGTTTATATTTACTTTTTTTAAAAATAATATTATTTATTTGTTATTACATAATAAATTTATTCATAACAGTTCAGAATGCTAAAATAGAAAATTATATGTGACGCCCCCAAATTTGGGCCCATACAGCCCAAACTTGAGTCGTTAAAAGACTACAACAAAATTATTATAAGGTAGAACAACGTTCAACAATACAGTGTATAATAATACACAACTAAGTCTTCACTATTATTATCACACTATTTTACAACGCGTGAAGACTGCGATAGTTATTTCTCATACTCTCACTCTATTCCCCGGCTAGACCCAGCTACGTTTCCATCTCCTGTTGAAAAACAATGAAACAAAAGAAAGGGTGAACTCAAATAGCCCAGTAAATAATATCATGACTAAGATAATGACGAATAAATTATCATTAGTCTTCAACAGTTGAGTTCTTGATAAAATACAATAGACTACAAGGTTTATATCAAAAACTGCAGTTAAATTCTTAAACAATGTTCAGATCAATAATAGCAGCGGAATGAGCAATCTATTAGAAGAATAATGCAGACTATAATGTCCACTCGGTTCTCTTTTTAGGAAAAACATCATCAACTTTTATCATCTGAAATACATTTAGTCAAGATAATACAATTCACAGTTCCTAATCATAATCATGTAGATCAACAGTTCATCTTTGCACTACGGGCCAAAGACATTTAATATAACACCAACGATCATGATTATACCAGATTCAGCCTTTGGTCATAATCATACCAAACAACAGTTCATCTTTGCACTACGGGCCAAAGAGAACATTCACCACGTGCCATAAAAGACACCGAACAGATGTATTGCCTTTAACCTATTATATCGCCTTTAACCTATTATATCGACTTTAACCTATCATCTGTTCAACAATTATATCGCATTTGTGCCCCCGACCACAGATATTCACAACAACTTGATTTTGGATGATTATAATGATATAAATGATGAACAGAAGAAACAGGATAAACAATAAGTATCAGAATTTTACTTTGTACAGATTCAAATAATGTCCAAATTGTCAACATGATGTGGAGTGAAATTTAAAAATGATATTCAAGATCCACAGTTCAGAATAACGGTTACAGTTCAATAGAAAGGTTCACGTAAATAGGATGGTTCAATTGAAATGATAAAGTGCAACAATTATGGAACATATAATATTTTCAAGAATTATAGAAGCAATAGTTCCATAATAAGTTTCGATTTAGGTGTATGAAAGAAAATAATATCCCTTACCGTAGCAGGTTTGATTAACAAAAGGTGAATGAAATTAATATCCCTTACCATAATAAGTTTGAATAATGGAAGATGAAAAAGATGGTATCCCTTATGAGTATAAAGGAAAATAATATCACTTACGAATATGAAAGAAAATGATATTATAAACGAATATGCAATAAAAGTGTCATGTGATAATTCGTGTAGACAAATTATTTCCACAAGAGACAAATAAGAAATGAATACAAAGAGTAAATCACCAAACATGCGGTAATTCGCGTAGTCAGGTTATTCTTAGAGATTAATAAGGAATGAATACGAAATGTTATTCACCAACAGGCGGTAATCCGCGTCGTAAGGTTATTCCCACAATTTAATAAAAATTGAATACGAAGAGTTATTCACCAAACATACGGTAATCCGCGCAGTAAGGTTATTCTCAAAGATTAATAAGGAATGAATACGAAAGGTTATTCACCAACAAGCGGTAATCCGCGCCGTAAGGTTATTCCCACAAATTAATACATGAAAATAAATGACATATCTTATGAGTAAGAAAGAAACGATATTATTTTAAATAATCAAATAATGATAATCCTTTACCTTAGCACGTGACTGAATATTGATTTAAATGAAGTTGATTAAATTGAACAGTACACGTACACTTATAAATCTTCACAAATACTCAAGATGACTTAAGCACACTTAGAGAAAACTTTCACAAGAAGTATTTAGAGATAAAAAGAAAGAACAAGTAAGGAAGTTTATGAAAAATCCTTAAGTTAAGGCTTCTATTTATAGCCAAAAATCTTATCATAACCAATATTTTCTAATTTAATCCAAATCATTCATTTCAAGATAATGTTTAATCCATACCATTCATTTCATCTTTTAAGATAAACCATTCATTTAAATATCATCTTTTAATCTACATCATCCATTTCAAATTCTATATTATCTTTAATCTATATTATTCATTTCATCTTTTAAGATTTCCTTAATCTAAACCATTCATTTAAATATCATCTTTTAATCTACACCAACCATTTTAAATTCTATATTATCTTTAATCTATACCATTCATTTTATATCACATAACTTTATATTATTAACAAATAACTTTATCAATTCAATTATTCAACAATAATTCACACTTATTGTAAGACCACGAATTTTATGAAATACAAAATTTAATTTTTCTTCATATATATTTTTTTTGAAACAGTAAGTGGTTAAATTAACAAAATTGAAAGTTAAGGATGTTATGTGCAAATTTTATTTTGTCGGACAATATTCGCTTTGTCGGGGAATATTCGTTTGGTCGGGGAATATTCGTGTCGTACGACGGCGCCGAAATAATAAATTATTGGTGGACCCCACAACGGAATATTTGTCGGATATAGAAAACGACAGAAGTAACCTTTTTAAATAAAAATAGTCAACGGAACTGTTAAAATACCGGTGATAAAAGAATAGTAGCATACGGTAGTTTATGGTATTTTCTGTAGCACACGGTACTCTACAGTAACACACGGTATTGCATAGTGTCTCATATTATTGGTCTGATAATTGACACCGTAACTGTTACGCATCATTTCATCGATAATTGTCACTGCATAATATTTTATATTATCAATTCAATAATTGTTGTTACACAGTATTTTGCATAATTGATTTAATAATTGTCATTACACTGTATTTTATATCATTGAGTCAATAATTGTTGTTGCACTGTTTTTAAAATTATTGAACCTAATAATTGTCACAGTAACATATGCACAGTAATTCACATTATTGAATCAATAATTGTCATTACACAGTAACGTATGCTTTATTTTACATTATTGTTATCTCTATTATGATGTTATTTAAACAGTTGTATTTCATTAATTTATTGACTTGATATCTAAGAGCTAACTATACTGTATTTATAACAATTAGTCATAATAATTGAATTGATAAAGTTATTTGTTTATAATATAAAGTTAGGTGATTATTAGGTGATATGAAATGAATGGTGTAGATTAAAGTGTGAATTATTGTTGAATAATTGAATTGATTTGTTTATAATATAAAGTTAGGTGATTATTAGGTGATATGAAATGAATGGTGTAGATTAAAGTGTGAATTATTGTTGAATAATTAAATTGATTTGTTTATAATATAAAGTTAGGTGATTATTAGGTGATATGAAATGAATGGTGTAGATTAAAGATAATATAATATTTGAAATGGATGGTGTAGATTAAAAGATGATCTTTAAATGAATGGTTTAGATTAAATGAATGATAAGATTTGTGGCTATAAATAGAAGCCTTAACTTAAGGATTTTTCATAAACTTCCTTACTTGTTCTTTCTTTCTCTCTCTAAATACTTCTTGTGAAAGTTCTCTCTAAGTGTGCTTAAGTCATCTTGAGTATTTGTGAAGATCTATAAGTATACGTGTACTGTTCAAGTTAATCAACCTCATTTAAATCAATATCCAGTCACGTATTGAGGTAAGGGATACCATCTTTTTCATCTTCCATTATTCAAACATACTATGGTAAGGGATTATCATTATTTGATTCTCGATAATAATATTGTTTCTTCCTTACTCATAAGACGTGCCTTTTATTTCCATGTATTAAATTGTGGGAATAACCTTACGGAGCGGATTGCCGCCTGTTGGTGAATAACCTTTCGTATTCATTCATTATTAATCTCTGAGAATAACCTTACGGAGCGGATTGCCGCATGTTTGGTGAATAACTTTTTGTACTCAAATTCTATTAAATTGTGGGAATAACCTTACGGAGCGGATTGCCGCCTGTTTGGTGAATAACTCTTTGTACTCAAATTCTATTAAATTGTGGGAATAACCTTACGGAGCGGATTGCCGCCTGTTTGGTGAATAACTCTTTGTACTCAAATTCTATTAAATTGTGGGAATAACCTTACGGAGCGGATTGCCGCCTGTTGGTGAATAACCCTTTGTATTAATTTCCTTCACCTTTTGTTAATCAAACCTGCCACGGTAAGGGATATTATTTTCTTTCATACTCCTAAATCGAAATTTATTATGGAACTATTGCTTCTATAATTCCTGAAAATATTATATGTTCCATAATAGTTGAACTTCATTATTTCAACTGAACCTTCCTATTTACGTGAACCTTTCTATTGAATTGTAACCGTTATTCTGAACTGTGGATCTTGAATTTCACTCCACATCATGTTGACAATTTGGACATTATTTGAATCTGTACAAAGTAAACTTCCGATACTTATTGTTATCCTATTTCTTCTGTTCATCATTTATATCATTCTATTCATCCAAAAATCAAGCTGTTGTGAATATCTGTGGCCAGGGGCACAGATGTGATATATTTGTTGAACAGATGATAGGTTAAAGGCGATATAATAGGTTAAAGGCGATACATCTGTTCGGTGTCTTTTATGGCACGTGGTGAATGTTCTCTTTGGCCCGTAGTGCAAAGATGAACTGTTGTTTGGTATGATTATGACCAAAGGCTGAATCTGGTATAATCATGACTGTTGGTGCTATATTGAATATCTTTGGCCCGTAGTGCAAAGATGAACTGTTGATCTGCATGATTATGATCAGGAACTGTGAATTTGTATTATCTTGACTAATGATATTTCAGATGATAAAAGTTGATGATGTTTTTCCTAAAAAGAGAACCGAGTGGACATTATAGTCTGCATTATTCTTCTAATAGATTACTCATTCCGCTGCTATTATTGATCTGAACGTTGTTTAAGAATTTAACTGCAGTTTTTGATATAAACCTTGTAGTCTATTGTATTCTATCAAGAACTCAACTGTTGAAGACTAATGATAATTTATTCGTCATTATCTTAGTCATGATATTCTTTACTGGGCTATTTGAGCTCACCCTTTCTTTTGTTCCATTGTTTTTCAACAGGAGATGAAAACATAACAGGGTCTAGCCGGGGAATGGAGTGAGGGTCCGAGGAATAGTTATCATAGTCTTCACGTTTTGTAAAATAGTGTGGCAATAATAGTGAAGACTTAGTTGTGTATTATTATACACTGTATTGTTGTACGTTGTGCTTTGTTGTAATAATTTTGTTGTAGTCTTTTGACGACTCAAGTATGGGCTGTGTGGGCCCAGATTTGGGGGCGTCACACTTATTCATTATTATGACTAATTGTTATAAATACAATGTAGTTGACTTTCTGAGTTAGATATTAAGCTAATTAATTAATGAAATACAACTGTTTAAATAACACCATAATAGAGATAACAATAATGCAGAAAGTATGCAAAAGAAAGATTACGTTACTGTGTCATGATAATTATTGATTCGATAATGTGAATTATTGTGTATATGCTACTGTGACAATTATCAATTTAATAACATGAATTATTGTGCATGTGAAAATAAAGTCAAATAATGTATGATAACCACTTTATCAGTTTAATAATACGAAACACTGTACAATGCCGTGTGCTACTGTGCAATGCCGTGTGCTACTTTGCAATACCGTGTGCTACTTATAATACCGTATATTACTATTCTTTTACCACCGGATATTTTAATAATTAAAAGTAATAGTACCATTGACCATTTTAAAAATTGTTTATGTCATTTTCTATATTCGACAATTATTTTTTGTGAGGTCCACCAATGATTGGTTCGTACGGCGCCGTCGTACGAATATTCCCCGACAAAACGAATATTCCCCGACCAAAAGAATATTGTCTGACATAATATAATTTACACATAACATCCTTAACTTTTAACTTTATCAATTTAACCACTTAATGTTTCATGAAAATATATATGAAGAAAAAAATAAATTTTATATTTCATAAAATTCGGGGTCTTATATTATACGTATTCAAATATTTTAGATAGACAATTACCAAACATATCATTTTATTCCGTACTCAGAGGTTCTACTCCTCAATTCAACTAATTCAGATTCTCTTATACATTCAAAACTTTTCATTCAATTTTATCAAGCAGTCCCTTAGTACTCTCTCAAAAACTGGTGAAGTCTGACTTCTTTTTTTATAGTCAAATTGAGTATTTTTACAATCAAAATTTATACTATTTTCTCATCCATATAAATATAAAAACTATAAACATAAGAATTATATCAAATTTACTACTATCTCTAATTTTCATTAGTTTAAAAATATAAATAAATTTACTTAATTTTTAATAATAAAATTAGTTAATTTGACTAGAAAAATCAAACTAAGTCAATTTCACGATTAAATGGAATACATGGTAATATATGTAAAGTAAAATATAGTATGTGAGTCCGAATCAATTGTCTCAAATAATGTCTCATATGTTGTTCTAACAAAAAGATTACGACATGTGATAATTTTTCAGAATAATTTTTTTACAAATAAAAGGATCCAGACTTTAAAAACAAATAAGGAAAAAAGGAAACCTAATTATATCTCCTCCTAATTAGGCTAATTCTTCCTCTTCTTGTTCCAATTCTCCCTAAAACATCTGAAACCATTCGCCCTTATCTAACTAACAGTTAGGGGTGCATAACCCCTAGATACTCCCTATACAAACCACCCACCCCATTTGCACAAACCAACTATGCACGAACTCTTTAAGAAAAAACGAAATTCAGAGCATTTAGGATTCCTCTCTCTCATGCAACAAGGGACAACTTCAATCTTAATACAATTCCGAAAAGCCAAAAAATCCGCCAATGTTAGAATGTTCCACGCACCACCAAGAATATCCCAGTGTTTGCCTAATTTTAATTAGCAATGCATACACAAGTATACGCGATTAAATAGTATTATAATAGCAAATAATGTATCGTTTCCACATATAATTAAAAATAATTATTATCAATTACTAAGTTTATATTAAATTAATTTTATTTAAACAAATGATTTCAAACTATAAAATAAATCTAATTAAACTTAACAACTAAATTAATCCAAGACAAGAATTAATATCATATTTAAAGGCTTAAGATTGTAATTTTTTTCAATGTTTCATTTAAACATTTTCACTCTTTTTTTAATTAATTAATTAATTATATAAAATTATTAACCGAAAATTCTTCATAGTATTTACATGTATCTCTCGATGGTCACATAATTAAATTTTCCTAAATCCACCAATAAAGGAATAGAATTAGAAAGAACATTCTAGTTAATTAAAACACTATCCCTGTATGAATTATATTAACAAGGATGCGTGAAGATCAGATTTTCTTTAAGGTTACATGTATATCTTTATTCTATACACGAATCATGAATTTCATCAACACAAAAAACCCAAACGTATGTTATCTTATTCAGATATAAATTTATAATTCATCACTCAATTTTTATATAAATTATCCTAATAATTAATCACAATTAATTAATTAATACATGAAAGCACTTAAATATTTAAACCCAAAAATACTTAAACTCTCAAAACTAATATAAAATACTTGAGAACTAAAAAATTATTAAGTTAAAAGATAATCAATATACAGGTATAAAATCCACTTATCACCCAGAAAGAGCAAACGTGGTGTACCATTCAGTATTATTCCTTTATTTTTTTCATTCATTAATTATATATATATATATATATATATATATATATATATATATATATAGTCAATTCTTCTGTATTACTAGTTTTCTTCGATCAATTCAGATTGTGACACGCTTAGCTAGTGGTCAAATAGAGCACAGATTGTTGAAGAAATAAGAAGGCATGAATTGGAAGAGGGAAAGTGGGAAAATTGGCGACAAAAGAGGGAGGCATAATTGGGTTTTTTGTTTCTAAAATATGGATCCTTTTAGTTGTTAAAAAAATTATCTCAAAATTGTGGTATGACATAATCTCCTTGCTGGGACAGCATATGAGACATTATTTGGCATAAGTGATTGGGATTCATTTTGAAAGAATCGGTACTACTTTCTTACAAGTTTTAAACTAGACAAAAAATACTCCCTTGGTCCCTCTGATACAGAAAAAGAGTTATATTTGATTTAATTTTTTTCGTAATCAATTTGCAAAATTCTAAGCTTCAAAATTGATGTGCTGTTATTTGCTTTTGATTAATGCAATGTTCCATGCTACGAGTTGAGAGAGCTGATCCGGAGTCTTCCAAAAAAGGGAAGGTGCTTTGCTTGTTTTGTATAAGAATAATGGTTGGCATTCGCCAGAAGAAGATGCATGATTTCAGATGCTTTTGATAACACTTGTTTTCTATTACTCAATACTTTGTGTACTTTGGCTTCCAATGTTTCTCTCCCTTGCCACTATGAAGCTTCCTCAATTGTTCTTACTACAAGTACATATGGAGGATAGATTCAATAAATGGCGTCTGCAATCTGAGAACTGAAATGTCAAGAAAACACACTAAAATCCCACACGTACGTACTAATCTTCCTTCATCTGATAATTTTATCTTTTTACCGTCTAAAAATGAAAAAACACATGGGAATTTGTCTCTCTCCCACTCCCTATTGCAAAAGCAAAATTTCCAGCTCTAGTGTCACAATGCTAAGTGCCAAAATAAAAACAAGTTGGATTTGACTACACCATGGTAGTTATCTCCCATTTTTTGTCTTATTGTCCATTAACTATCTTGATTACCAAATAAATTGGGCAAAATACAGTTACCATTTCCATGGACTATTTTATGTGATTACATCCCAACATCAACACCTCAAACACTTTTCTCATCAATAGTCCATACCATGAAATTCTCTCTCCTTCTTAACATATCCTTCATTTTCCTCTTCTCATTCTATCTCGCTACAAATTTTCATACTCTTCCCAAAGGCACATCCGCTGCCCTCCTCACAAAGTCTTCATATCTCCATGAAACAATCAAAGATTATAGTTGCTCTGGCCTTCACAACTATACTGATTACCAATCCACATGCACATACATAAGATCAAGCAAATCTTGTCGGCCAGAAGGGCATATAAACTATCTTGAAATCTTCTATTGTAGCTGTGGAAAATTACCCTTTTTTGGTTACAGTATACTTTTCCTATGGTTTGTTTTGTTGTTTTATTTACTGGCTAATACAGCTTCAGAGTACTTCTGTCCTTCAGTGGAAAAATTATCAAAAATTCTCAATCTCCCTCCAACTATAGCTGGTACCACCCTTCTTCCACTAGGAAATGGTGCTCCTGATGTTTTTGCTAGTATTGTCTCTTTTACGCAATCCAGTGATGGTGATGTTGGCCTTAACAGTGTTTTGGGTGGAGCTTTTGTGATATCCAGTATTGTGGTTGGAGTTATAAGTATATTAATCAGTTCTCAGCAGATCAAAATTGATAAGCCCAGTTTCATAAGAGATGTTCTCTTCTTGCTTTTCTCTCTTATTTCTCTACTAGTGATAATTGGTGTTGGAAGAATAAACTTCTGGGTCGCAGTTTGTTTTGCTTCTATTTATTTTCTTTACATATTTGTGGTTTGTGCAATGCATTTCTTCAACAGCGACCAAGAAGATTTAGCCGCGGATGGGGATGAATATGGTGGGATCAGAATACCGTTATTGGGTTGTGTTGATGAGGAAAAATGTGTTTTGGCTCGAAATAGTGGATCAGAAGAATCGGATCAGAATCGACGGGGAAGGTGTTGTAACCTCAATACATCATTAAGTCATTTTTTGGGGTTGTTTCTTTATGTTTTGAAGTTGCCCCTTCAATTGCCAAGAAAACTTACAATACCTGTTGTTAGTGAAGAAAAATGGTCTAAGCCATTTGCTGTTATTTCTGTTATTTTGGCACCAATTCTCTTAGCAACCCTTTGGAATACCCAAAGAGAAGAAATGCATTCCAAAACTCGATTAGTGATCTACATGACATCCGGTTTAGTTGGGGTGGTTCTCGGGAACATAGCATTTGTGTCCACTAGGACATCTAGGCCTCCAAAACACTGCTTGTTCCCTTGGCTAGCAGGAGGGTTTTTAATGAGCGTCACTTGGACATATATTATTGCAGAGGAACTGGTTTCTTTGTTGGTTTCACTCGGGAACATAATTGGAATAAGCCCTTCAATTTTGGGACTCACTGTCCTAGCTTGGGGCAACTCAATTGGGGATTTGATATCCAATGTTGCCATGGCAATGCATGGTGGTTCAGATGGGGCACAAATTGCGATATCCAGCTGCTACGCCGGGCCAGTGTTCAACACATTGATTGGCTTGGGGATATCACTTGTTTTTACATCATGGTCTGAATATCCATCATCTTATGTGATTCCTATAGATTCTTCTCTATATGAAACTATAGGGTTCTTGATGGGTGGCTTACTTTGGGCACTTGTGGTATTGCCTAAGAAAAATATGCAGCCGGACCGGTATCTTGGATGTGGTCTATTGGCCATATACTTGTGCTTTATATTTCTAAAGCTTGCCAGAGCTCTTGGATTACTGAATCTTCAGGACGCTTTAAGTTAATTCCTTCCAAAGATAAGTGCTTTTTCCTTTCTTCCAACTTGTAAAATTTCATTTTCTGTTATTTGTTTGAGAAGTGATGGTGTATGTTTATCTTAAATTAGTTCTGTCCCAGTTCACAGTCTCTTCAAATTAGGAGGCAATCTTAGTCATAAGATGATACATACTAGATGATGTAAAATGGGTAGATATGATTCATGTAAATTATGAGTGGCAGTGACAATAGAGTATGAGTAATTTGAAGAATTTTTTTCATGAATAGAGAATATTGTCAAACATATAGTACGATAAAACAAGTCGGTGCAAAAGATGGCCTGCTTATCGTGTGATAATTCAATGGTTGATGGTGAATACGTTCATCTCCAGGTTGAAATGCTCTGCAACTTATGCACCAGCAACCACGGCTTCAGAAATCAATTAAATTGTTTGAAAATTGAAAGCTTGATTATACATTAAAGACGAAAGCTGATTTTCCCGATTAAAAATGTGGTGCAATTTGTATTTTTCCTAGCATTTGGCTCCGTTCCAAAATAAAGGTCTCGTTCGATTTTTTTTATATATATTAATATGAAGATTATTCATAAATGTTTTTATTTTTTCATATGAGGCTCTCATTTTAGCATGGAATGATTGGATTATGATATGTGAAACTTTCTCTTTGATAGTAATATAATTAATGGGATTAAAAAATAAAATAAAAATTGTACTACCTAGGCCCCCCCTCAATGGTGCCATCGGTAAAAAAAGGGCCCCTTCCGGTGGGTATGGGTCATTTTCTGTCTATGACATTTTTAGCCGTATCATTATCAAATTGAGCCAAAATGTGACAAAGTAGTGTGGTCCGTTAACATTCATCCGTGGCTGTAAGTGTTTGTTGCCTGTAGTTATCTAAACGAATGAATATTATTCAGATAAACAGCCGATGAAAGAAATACAGCACGTGTGACGAGAAAAATTTATATAATAATTTTTTATAAAATGGTGGGTCTCATATTTTAATTGTTCTATAGAACTCACTATTTCATAAAAAAAAATGATATGAATTATTATGTATAACAAAACTTCTTAATAAACAAAGATCGCCTCATATTTTAATCATTTATCATTTTATCCTATTTGAGTATGGAGTTTTCGGGGGAGCTACCGGTCCAATTTTATTTTTTATTTTTTATTTTATTATTTTCTTTTTTTTTGTCTCTTAAAATATTGGACTGGTCCCCAAAACTTTTCCATTTGAGTATACCCCTACTCCTACTTTTATCAGTCATACTTCCAAACGACTAAAGTAAGAAAACATGGACCTAATCAATCAACTTCACCATGACATTTTTCATCAAGTTAGAAAGTGGTAAGACACAACATTATTTAGTCTTATAATTGAAAATAGTTTATTACTTTTTGTGTCCCGTAAAAACCGACCCAGTTTAACTATTTTAAGATCAAATTGAAATTTTAGAATCCTATGTTTATATCAAAATTTTATGTCACGTGAGGTCAATATTAAATTAAATGACACTCGTCTTGAAATCCAAGTTAGGAACAAATTATGTCCCAAAACAACGAAGTTAGGAGATGAACAAAACCCATACCCAACATTGAAGGAAAGGCTTGACAATATAACTAGTTCTTGATAGCAGTCAATATAACAGTAGGCCAAATATAACAATATAATATCTTAAGATCGAATTCTATTTACAATAATTGTTATGACAGTAATATTAACGAAGTCAAGAATTTTAAAAGAGTTGGTTCAAACTGAAGATATATATATATATATATATATATATATATATATATATATATATATATATATATATCAGTTGGCCAAATAAGATTACAAAATTGTTTGGTCCTTGCTAGTGGCCTACCTTCCATCTGGCCCATTATGATGCGTACAGCAACTCGGGTTTAGATTTCATGAATTACAATATATGTGAGTTTATACCTTTTATTTGTGTCTACTATAAAAAAAAATGAAGAATAAACTTTATAAGGATTGTCTATAAATTAATATTTTTATATTATTTAATAAAAATTTGTTAACTCTGTAATTTGAGAGAAAATTAAGAATTTTTGATTATATTAAAATTATTAAATAGATTTTATCATGGTAAATAATATTACATAATCTGTTAAAAGAATCAAAATTCCTTAATTTTCTTTAAAAATATAAAATTGTCCGACTCCGATTGAATACTGTAAAAATACTAATTTACAGACATTTCATATAAATTTGATTCTCATAAAAATTAAATTCATTATTTTTATCATCCACCATTTTGTTTGGGCAAAATAAAAAATTAGAGACTTATATATCGTCAAAAATGTAACGATTTCGTAGAATTCGAATATTCTCAACTTACTCCCCGTACAAAATTAATTATTGTATGTATCCCACGCACGTGTTTAATTTGTGTTTTTCCTTTTCAGTTTTTGCCTTTTTGGGGAGGTAGTAATTCTTAAACACGCTATATGCGTCTCTTTTACAATGATACATTGCCTTATTTTCTGTTTATTAGTACTATAAATTTTGAGGATATAGATACCAGGGATCACCAATAAACCGAATATAATCGAAAATGGGGTTAAATTTGGCCGACAATAAACTAAATCAAAAGTTATAAAATTAATGAATTGACAGTAAAAAAAATAAAAAAATAAAGTTTGATTGATCGATTTCGGTTTAATTTTCAAAAAAATCGAAATCAATCGAACTGATTGAATTTTTTAAATTACAAGATAATTATATATTTTTTATTTTTTATTAATAATTATTTATTTTATATAATTATAAGACTCTGAATTCTGATGCATCATTGCATAATGCTCACTAGGAAAAGATTGGAAGTGTGCCAATGCAAGAGGTTATTATTAAGTTGAAAGTTCCTTTCACTACTGATATATCAGTAAGTGAACAAGCTTTATTCCTAATTACACAGAATGAATACTAAAGAGCAATCGTGTCCTCCAATCTCCCCTATCCTTATCCTTAACAGTTTATAGAGGCTCAAACATTGCTTTCGGCTTTTCTCCTGTCATTTCATTATTTCAGCGCCTTTAAAGCTTGACCATAAACCATATCATAAATAGAATAACATGATATAAGGGCATTTAGCTTTTGATTACCGAGTCTGACTATCTAAAATTTCTGAAGTCCACTGTGAACTCTATCCAGTGAGCGCTACCGAACAAACCATTTAAATCCACAAAGAAAAATTATTAAATTTTATAATTGATCAAATCGTTTAAATCGACCGATTTAATCAATAATAAAATAGGTTGATAACAATAATAAAAATTTAGACACTATTAATTTTAATTTTTTATAACCATTTTAAATTATTTAATTATTTTTTAGATACAAAACGTATCAAACTGACCGCTGTGTACTATGGTACCCCAAATAGATACTACTTGTCTATGGGAAGAAGTGGGGAGAGAGAGGTGTATGTAAGGTAGAAAAAATAAATAAATTCAAGTTTAATTAAGACATAATTTAGTTAAACTTGACTAAGGGCAAAGTATTTATTAATAATAATATTGTCAGTGTGTTAATGAAAAAAGTAAAATGACAAAAACTGTCATAATAAAAGTAGAAAAATACAAAACTGCCCTTAATAAAAGTATATTATCATTTGGTATTTACCGATTACCAATGTAGTGCTTTTTTCTAAGAAAGCTGTTTCTAACGTAACACTTATTGGTTACATTAGACATAAAATCATCCCCAGAGGATATTAACCTTGTGAACTATAAACAATTTAAAAGGATATGTCTCATCTTTTTTTTTTTTTTTTCCTGAGTTGATATGGTCTCCAAATAGGATTAATTAGGTCAGTAAAAGTTGTGTAATCATTTGCTAAAGGCAGAGTCAAGCTTTCGAGTTGGGGGAATCACTAGCAAATCAATCTTAGAATTTTTAAAATTTTATTAGTCCCACCTTACAACATAAATGTATTATACTTCAAAAGAAACTTTTGTCAAAGTTTTTTTAATACGATTAAATCAATAACTAAATGCATTTCAGAATATTAATTAAAATAAGATACTTGAAATTCTAAGTTTTTAATTTTGAAATACGTGTTTAAGAGTAGTGATTGATGTAATATGTGTGTGTAGTGAGCAGTGTTCTTAAACTCGGACCGGTCATTGAACCGAAAAAGATACCGAGTGAATATGTCACTAGTCCAATCAATAGTCAAACCGTTATTGAACCGATGACGTTATTAATATATAATAAATAATTAAATATATTAATTAAATAATTAAAGAAGTAGGGAACCAATAAAATCGATTATCGGGTCAACCGCCAAGTATGACCGAATTTTGACAAAAATTGTGTTTTTTTTGTTTGAACCTGACCAAAATATCAGCCGATTTCGATCGAATCAATGGACCGGTCCGAATTTAATAACCTTGGTAGTGAGAATATTAATACATTTAAGAAAAACTAAAAAAATACATCAAGTCCTAATTACATGCTTTCTTAGGAAGACAACGAGCTCGCTTAATTTTCTTCATAAAAATATTACGGGGATAATTTCGACAAATAACCTTTGTCGTGGGTTCAAGTCTCTTTCATGACTCTTAAAAAGTGGACATTTAAGACTACTCTCTTTGGCTGTGTCCTTTTGTGGGGGCAGGCCACTCCTTCAATAAAAAAAATTATGGACCAAAAAAAGTTGAATGTATTACAACATAAAAATTGTTCATCAACCATAGCAAGTCCAAAATAACAGCGATAATATAAAATTGTTGCTTGTAATTGTTGCAAAAGATAAATAAGCGCCAAAGAGTCGGTATTCACTTGGATTATACGCCATCCATTTGGAGTATGAAGAAGTATTAGAGCATCTAAATGGGGCCGGTTGATAATCTCGTTGTTCCAACTCCATAACCGACCCAAGACTAGGTTGGTATTTGAACACATGTTCTCGCTTTTAACTCACGCAAGTGCGTATCTGATTAACTAATTTATATTTATATTATAAATGGAGAGGAGAGTTAACAGTTATTTTATGTAAATAAAAAATTAATTTTTTAATGTATTCTTTAAATAAAAAGAAAAATTATTTCTTAAAATTTTAAAAAATTATTTTTTCTCTCCTCATTTTTTTTTATCAAATTTAACTTTTTTTTAACATTATTTCATTTATTCTACACATGTATTGTGCGTGCTATGATATTAGTTATTATATCAAAATATTAGTAGTATTCATGATTTTTTTGTTACTTATCTCTTATTATAAAATCGTGAGCTTTAAAATTGTTAATTTTGATAATTTTAAGTCACAATCGATAGTAAGAGAGTCTTATTAAAATTGATAAAATAATAAGTAAATTTTTTTTATAAATTTGGAAAAATCATCATCTACTGCAGTACGTCTTTATCTTTTTAATTTTCACAAACGTCACATTTAATTTATTTATAATTTTTCCTCTTTTACATATTTAATATTTTTCTTAATTATTTCACACGTGTGCCTGAGCGACTAATAGTATCAATTATCTGTAAAGAGAATCATACCGGTTCATTTGCGAATTTCTACAACTCTTGACAAGATCAAGTGGGGGGAAAAGTAACCGTGACATGTAGGCTGATCAAATATATATAGCGGCAGCCGGCTCAACACCTAGTCCGAATAAACATGGCATATTATATTAAACTCTGTAAATAATTAACTTTCAACATAATAAAATTGAGAGAATTACTTATTAAATTTACAAATAAATAAATAGTACTCATTTTATTTTATAAAAGAGTTTAATTTGTTATTTTTTTATTTCACAATAATTTTTATATTTATTATAATATAAATTAAATAATAAATTTATCATTGTAATTTATTATTATATATCCATGCCAGTAGTATTTAATTAATAATTTATTAAATTTTAGAAGAGATTGGAACAAAAAATCATCCGGAATATTTGTAAATTTAAAAATTTTATAAATGGGTAGATGGATTGTGCATTGAAGATATCATCAATTGCTCTACCTATTTCTCCTTCTTCATCCAAATCCTCATTTTAAGAATTCATGCTTTAGTCTCAAGGACGGTCAACCCAGTATCAAAGCCTTCGCCACCACCGAAAATGGCGCCGTTCCTCGCTCATGCTCGCCTCAGGTCAGTTTGCCTTCATTATCTGTTTCTTCATACAGGAATAATTTGTTTAGTTTGCTGGAATTATGGGTGAAAAGAAAATTGAAATTAAATAATCTAGGTCAAAAAGCTCGCAGTATAGCTTTGTTCAAATGCTACGCTGCTTTCTATGATTTTATCTTTTTCTTCCCTAGTTAATGTTTAATCAAGTGATAGAAAATTTGCTCAAGTGCAATTACAAACAAGTTGCTTTTCCGAGACTTGATGTGCTCATTGAAATTATACAGATGGCATTAGAATGGAACTCAGAATTGTAATAGGACATCTGAATTTCAATTCTCTCACTTGGAAACAATGTCAGAATTGTGATCGTAATTCTTCAACCAGTTCCGGAGCGTTCATTATCGTACGAATGACTGGAAAACTATTCTTAGGTCCAAGGTGTTGCATTGATGAAATTTAGAAACTGTTCCAGTTAAATTTCTACTCTATTCCAGTTTTGATTGAATTAGATTGCATTATTAATTTCAATTCAAGTTCTGATTTTGTGTGCCAATCAGAGCACTATGGAGATTGTAGAAACCTTGATGTAGGAATTTCATTCTAATATAGGCCAAAAGAAAATAAGTAGAATCGCTGTGATGTGTCAATGATTAAATGAGTAAAACAAGTGGCATCAGGTCGTGAAGTAGTCTTGTGTTATGCTTGCTTTGTGTTGATATTGAAGATAGATTATTTTCATATCAAGAGTCAATTTGGGAGTTGTGTTTCAATGTAATTGAAATAGAAATCAAAGATGTTTAAAGGTGTAAGTTTTAAATTGTATTGGTTACTGTTCTATTTTTGGTGACAATAAAATTTCTTTTTCCTAGTCTGAGTTTTTGATAATTATAAGTACTAGATGGTTTACACATGCATAATACATAATGCGATTGTATGATACTATTTTGCGTATTTATGTTTGTAACGAAAGTTATGAACCGAGTCAACTATGGTAGTTATTCTCTACTTACTTCATCAGAATTCATTATGTTCTAACACCTTATAGATTCCATCCAACCAAACTATGCATGTGAGTTTACATTTGTATGTATGCATGTTGATTAGATGTTTGAGCACATGCCCCTATATTTTTTGTTATCTGAATTATCTCAAATAAAAAACGGTAGTGGATCTTTTATTTTTATTTTTTTCTATTGCAGGTTGCGTCACGCGCAGTAGAGGATGCACATAGAAGTAGAAGCAGTCTCGAGTCTTTGTTTTCTTATGACAAAGCTATACCTGAGGAGATTATTGACAAGCCAATTGGTTTATCCTTGACTGAAAAGAACATGGAGACAATACAAGGTGTCCAGACTATAAAGCTATAGGTGCTGTCCCTTGCGTCACTTGCTCTGGTTCGGGCTTATATGTGGACTCTATATTGGAGAGTCAGGGAATCATCATCGAAGTTCGCTGCCTAGGTAAGCTCTCTTTTCCCAATCCAGGACTTACATATGTTACATTGTTTTTCAGGCACTTGCCCCCTTTATCATTCTCCTACTGATATAAGTCATGTAATAATTTAATTGAAAGAAGTCAAAAGTTTATTCCATCATGACTCACAAAATCAATGATTTGAACCTCTCTTCTCCCTTGAGAAGATGTATTCAAAATACCGTTCCCATGACTTCCTTTGGTCCTTAGAATGGAAGTTGATGACTTCCTTTGGTCCAATGACGACGAAGAACCTGATTATATGATGGTTTCTACTCTGTGAAAGAGTTTGTTTTTCTTTTGAAGTACTGAAGTAGGAATGACATTGAAAGTTGTGTCATAGATTAAGTTATGAAAGATGACTTAAATTAGGTTCATAGACACTTATAAAAATAGCAGATACCTACACCCCTCATAAAATAATTAGCTGTTTAATATCTTACCACAAGCATGAAATTATACTCAGGATAAACCAAAACATCAAACTAGCTAGGCCTCAAACACGTTTCACGTGTGGTTTCCATGATCATCATAACACCATTTATGCCTTCCGGTTGCTGTACTCCTTAAAAAAACCTGTTGAGGGTTGATGAGAAAGCATATTGGCACATGCAATGTGATTTTCCATTAAGTTAACTTGTAATTTATGAGCATTTTGAGTTGTTTCAAGAGGAGAAACTTGTGATCAAGTATGTCCTATCACCTCAGACAGTTCATTTAGCAGTGTATATGAGTCCTAGTAGGCTAGTATGGCATCTGACAGTAGAAGTGGGTTATGAATTAATATCCTATTTGATGCTGGGCGAAGGAGACAAAGAGCCTGGTCGGAAAGGCTTTGGAAGTCATGGATTAAGCACATAAATTAAATTTTGTATTTTAATTAGGAGTTATATTTTAATTAGAAATTGTATTTAAGTTAATTTTTATAATTTGTAATTATCTTATTTAATTTGTATTTATCTTTTAGAGTACAAAATGGATTAGGAGACTTGTTAGAAGCATTATAAAGAGGGATGTAACTCATTATTTTTGATGTATTAAATTATTGAGTTTTGTGAAATTCTTTGTGCGAGAAATCTCTTTTATCCCATACCCCTGCCCCACCATTTTGCTATTAGAACTAGGGGTGTTCAAAAAACCGGTCCAACTGGTTTTTTGTGTATACTGAACCGAATAGTTCGGTACAAATAGTAACGGTCCGGTACCGGTTCGGTATACCAGTACAACTGGTTAGGTACCGGTCTGAAGCTTTGATGATTCGGTATATCCCGGATAGTACCGGTCATCCTATTTTTATTTTTATTTTTTTTAATTATTATTATTATTATTAATAAAATAATAATAATAATAATAATTTTCGGTAAATAATCGGTATACCGGTTCAACCGGTACCGAGTTTTGAATAAATTCGGTACTGATTTGGTTCGATTTTTACTGAATGAACACCCCTAGCCGCTGTTATTGCTGCCTCGTACTGCTATAGTAGCGCTTATCCATCTTAGTCGTCACATAAAAGAAGTAGCGAGAAACGAAAGAAAGAAGAAAGACATAGAAAAAGAAAGTAAGAAAATTTCAATTTGGTACCTCAACATTTTATAAGGATTTTAAAATACCCCCTAAACTTTGAAATTGTACATATTAACCCTTATACTTTTATTTTTTACTGTTTAATCACTGAAGTTTCATTAATTTCATATCAGTCACTGTACTTTCATTTTCTTCAATTTTAGCCCCTGAAATTTTATCAGTTTTCAGTTTAGTTCATGCCAAAAGAAAAAAAAAAGAGAATTTATTTATTTATTTACAGGATCATGGTGAATGTCGAAAAAATCAATGCCAAAATTGACGCTTATAAGTTACAACAAGATGATTGTGTTAATTCACTCGCAAAACTTACTGCGTATGTTCAAACATCTTTTACAACACTTGCAACACAAGTTGATGTCATTACGGCATGTGTAAATAAAATATACGGAGTAAGTGAGACTTTTCAAGAACAAGAACCTCAACATGTTGAAACTTGTGAGGATAAATGGCTGAAATAGAAGATGTTGTATTGGTTAAAGATTCAAAAGTGGTTTGCATTAAAGAAAGTGCAGTGTAAGAGGTGAATTATGTTGGCCAAGAAGTTGTACAAAAAAAGAAGAAGACACAATTGAGGTAGAGCACGTTGATTTTCTTTTGTCAAATTTTGTATTCGAGTCCAAAGTTGCATCTAATTTCGTGCTTGTGTCAATGCTATTCTCGAAAATTGTGCTAAAAAAACATAAGATGCACATCTTTTATTGGAATGTATCTCTCGGGTTATAGTTTATTATTCTTTGATATTTCAAAACTTGAAGACAAGTTTTTTTCGAAAGAGAAGATAATGATGTAAGACAAAGAGCCTGGTTGGAAAGGCTTTGGAAGCCATGGATTAAGTCCATAAATTAAATGTTGTATTTTAATTAGGAGTTATATTTTAATTAGAAGTTGTATTTAAGTTAGTTTTTATAATTTGTAGTTATCTTATTTAATTTATATTTATCTTTTAGAGTTCAAAATGAATTAGGAGAGTTGTTATGAGCATTATAAATAGAGTTGTAACTCATTATTTTTTATCTATTAAATTATTGAGTTTTATGAAATTCTCTGTGTAAGAAATCCTTTTTATCCCATACCCCAACCCCACCACCAGTTGTAGTTAAAATGTTATTTCCATGTAAATATTTAGAGAGAGGAAATACTGAAATCAAATCCATTGAAGAGGCATAAACCTACATAAACTTTTTAAATAGATCCAAAAACATATCAAGCATTATGTTTTCAGGTATGTTTGCACCCAAGTTTTCAGGTAATGACTATCAGAACCAGTGTTCTAAAAATTCCCGACTAGGTCCAATTAATCCCCGCCTAGGCGCTAGGCCCCCCTTTGGCGCCTCGCTTAGGCCAAAGGCGAAAAAAAAATCCCTCCAGAAAATTATACGGGCCTAGGCCGCCAAGGTGAAGAAATTAGGCGGGGCCTAGGTGGAGAATTTAGGGCTGCAATTGTTTTTTTATTTATTTTAATAACTAAGCTACAAAACGACGTAGTAGGAGTGGATGAAGAAGTTGAGGGCTATTCAGACCTTATTTGGGAAGTGATTGGTGAAGCATCTGGTGCGAATAGCGTGCTAGAGCCTAAGAGCGATAGTAGAAATGTTGGAGTAAGAGAACTACATGAAGAATATTTTTTATCTGATGACGACACAGAGGAAGAGGGAGATGAGGAGTATGAGTGTGAGCCCGATGGAGACATTATCTTGGAGGGACATGGAGAATAAGAGTTAAAAGAGATATAGAGGAATATGGAGATGAGGACTACGAGTTTATATTTTTTTATTATTTGTTTGTGTTTGAATTTGAAACAATTGCATGTTTGTGTTTGAACTTCGACATTGGCAATATGAATATGTGCTTGAACTTTAAGCAGAGGCCTTTATTATAGATTGTTTTGCTTTATATTATTGTTTTGTTTAGATAATGTAAGATAAAATATTAAAATTGGTTTAAAATAAAAAATCTTGCCTAAGCCCCCTAGGCGTTAGGCCCCCTGGCTGCCCGCTTCCCGCCTAGCGCCTTTTAGAACATTGATGAGAACAAACTTCATCTTTGATGTACTTCCCATACTTTATCCTCTTCTTCTTGTAGTGATGATTTTTGGTCTCAGTTATGATTTACAAAACATTAGGCTTTTCTGTGGATCTCTTTATTCTTGTAAAATTGATATTTCTTCTTCCACTGATATATATATATATATATATATAGATAATGTAATCATTTTTCAATGCATTAACTTTCCATTTTAATAAACTTTCAAGTACTTGATGAAATCGACAAGTCTGCACATTTATGTTGCTTAGCTCTACTTATAAAAACAAGATGCTTTACAGCTCCAGATTAAAGAACCAGGTGAAGAAGTATATTGTCAGAATATTTATTGCCATAGGTGGTTATAGACACTCTTACACTCGGTTATAGAAATGCTCATTATTGATATTCTTATGCCAGAAAATTAAGCAAATCACATGGCATTACCTTTGATTGCATGCTTTAACTTTCCTTATCTAGATGGTAAAAAGGGTTTAACATGTCTGCTTCATAATTCTTGATCAGTTCATACTGAATATACATATATAATTTTTGCATATGTATAATTATGTGAGTGTTGACGATGTATCAGAAAAAATTATTTGTGCTTTTTTCTTTAATACTCCATATTTGACAGAGAAATTTTCACGTATTTACATTTACATGCAGATTGTGGTGGTACTGCTAACATTAAGTGTCCGGATTGTGGTGGTTGAGGTCATGTTGGAGTTACCTAAGTTGTAAGGTTTGAATTTATCCCTATATAAATGATGTGTTGTATCCATGTATTTTGTAACATCCATATACAAAGCAGAAGATGCTTATTTGAGTTGCATTTATTAAAAAAATTGTCAAGTTTTTATCCCATCCGAGTTGTTTGTCTCCATCCCCATCACCCCAACTATGTTGAAGTTGATGTATGCATTGATTTGGTAGTTCACACATTTATGGTTTATATGCTTGCTCATAGATTTCAACTGAAGTAGGCGGCAGTTAATTGCACAATGACCTTGTCTTTCTTTCACTTTTTCATCCACTCTCTCTCTCTCTCTTCCTTTTTTTTGTTGGGAGATAATCAACATCTTGGTCTCTACTTCGAAAATCAGCCTACCAAATCTGATGAGATATTCAAGTAAGTTTGATCTTGACCTTGATCATATTTAATTTACTGGGGACCAAACTATTTGGAAAGTAGGGAGGGAATATCAATTATATGCAACTATTGATGTAAAAGCACTTGGGGTTAACTGAGTGGAGAATCATTAGCATTGTAGATATAGAAATATATTTCCAGAAAAATGAATTATTTATCTAAGAACAAAAAAAAATTGATACAATTTGTAAAGCTTTTCGGCACTATAACATGTATTACTACATTGTTTCTCCTGCTATAACTACAGAATTCAGATTGAATGAATGTCAAAAATGAAAGTATTTGTTGGCCGGTAAGTTTCCTTGTGCTGCCTGAACAAGACAGTTAAACTTGAGATCTCTGTATTTCTTGAATTCGTGCTGGGATAGTTGAGTCAAATCGTTGGCTCTGTGGGTTTTCTGCATACGCTACATAATATGCTGAAACACAAGCTTGTTGCCATGCCATAGCTACTCGACTCTGCAAAACATAGTAAAATAAGAAGTTAGTTGTCTTCTTAAGTTTTGACACACTAATTTTCTTCAGTACTAGTTGACCCTTACCATGAAATAACCTATTAGGAAAGCGTAAATGGACACTTCTGTTGCATAGCTCTTGTGAACCACTAGTGCCCATGAGCCACCTACTAAGGTGCAAGCTGATCCTACTGCCATTCCGCAGAGGAAGCAAAATGAACTGGTGAGATCAGAATCAATCACTGGTTCCAACCCAACTCTTCTGAACATTTCCCACGTATCAGTTGATGCCTGCACAAAACTCTTGCAGTAAACTCCAACATGGACAAATCCCCATCGATTCCCATATGCTACTAATCTGGAAGCAACTCCGGAATAGCAATTAGCACAGGAGAACATGAACTCATCTGTATCCCCTGCAATCAAACTTATGGCTCTGGCTGAACCCCTTATCATGCCAAGAATTGGCACAATGGCTGAGCCTATACAAATACTCCCCATTGCATAGCCTAGTGTCTGTTTGAATGCCACCTTTGTATCTATATCCATCCCACATGCGAATTGCATGTATTTGACCCGAGAGATCATGACCTGAATGGTGTTCTTGACAATATGCATGGTCCACGTTAGGCTTAGTAGGATTACCAAGATGAACAAAATGTCTAAGCCACTTCCAGTGGCAGTGGCTCCTCCAATCCCAGAAACCAAGAAACACGAATAGAGAGTACTAGCAACGATTGATAGAAAACACAGGATAGTCGTTTTGGCAGGAGGGGATGCAATCGAGACTGATAAAACTCGAGCCGCATGGTTGAATCGGGGATTCACCCAACAAGAATAAAGGGATTGTATAACTGCTGAAACTAGAGCCACTACTGCTACTGCTAGACTTCCGGGGGAACCAATGGAGATGAACAGAATTCCAGCTGCGCATGTTAACAAAGGGCTAAGCCAAAAGGCTGCCCTCATGGTTCTTGAAGGGTTGTAGGTGGTCAGCAATTGCCACGCAAAACTGATGATTCCGGCACATGCCGTAGAAGCAAGGAGCGGTGGATACCATTTTTGTGGCTGGAAGTGGTGGATATGGGCAGCAGAAAGAAGGCCGCGGGTGGTGAGAAAGATTACCAAGACTGTAATTAGGAAAATGTTCAAGAAGAATAGATTTTGAAAGAGCTTTTTAGTGAAGTTTGTGGATGCCCCCGTCTCAAACTGGTTTAGGTTGGATTCTTGTACCTGCATTTGAAACGAAAGAGTTGATCTCTCTCAGATATTAAATTACAATCTAGAGAGAGAGAGAGAGAGAGAGAGAACCTCGATGGGGTTTGTTGATGGAAAGCTGTGTTGTTGACTATGAGTTGCTTGGAGTTGTAGTTTAATGATGTGTGTCGAATTCAAGGCCTTGAGTGTTGCCATGGTGATTGGTGTTGGTGATTTTGATGTAGTTTTTTATATTTGCCCTGTATATATAAAATGTTTGACTGCTTGTCCTTCCGCTTTCTTGGTTCCTACGGTTCAGAAAATGAGATTACCAACTTCAATCTCATTTTATTATGTTTACTCCACCTTGTTCCACACACCATAGAATATAGATATACGCATGTATATATATATATATACATATTTTGTGTGTTTCTTTATGTATCGGTAATTCTATAATACATCCTACTGACCGATTCTTCTCCTTCACATTTCAGTCAGATGAACTGATGATGATGTGGCAGGCAGGCAGGCAGGCATACTGAGTTGGGAGATTAAAGACAAGTCAGTGGCGGTGACTTGATGAGCAGGGACTCTCTTTTCCCCCTCTCTATAGCTTTATAACTAAATAGTTCTCGTGATGCAGTTGAGTTCTTCCGAAAAATGCGGGTGTGTTTAAACTAAAGCCAAAAAGAAAAAGTTGGTTTCTTTAGAGGGGAGATGTGGTGTTTGTTTTTAAAGTTTGGTTTATCGGTTCAGCTACTAACTAACTACAGTAGTTCAGTTTTATTTTTTTAAATACATTAGGACCTTTTTCTCTCTCATATTCAGCCAGCCGGTTCTAAAATTAAAGATATTTTTATTTTTCAAAACTTTTCACTAATATTGACTAGAAATATAATATTAGGGTTCTGATTGACTATCAATTAAAAATAAAAAGTAATAACATGTTAAAATTTGTGTTCTTTTATAATTTAAAAATAAAATATATTTTAATTGTTGAATAAATTGAAGGAAAAAAAACTAATTCTAGTTTTGAAACTAAAGAAATTAATTCTAGAAATTTAACTAATGCCCGCGTGCTTGTTTGATTGGAAAAACATTGTTTTTCCAATCTTTGCCCTCTTCCAATAAAAGGGTCAGCGGGTTTTGGTTATTAAACTTTATTTCAGTCCACGTCGTGTAACATTTGAAAAATAAAGTGAAGTAATCAAGTAGAGCAGCTCGACTATGATAGCCAATTATTCTATACGATTTATATATTTATAAATTTATGATGACAAGATTTTTTTAAGTAATAAATTAAAATAAAATTGTTCATAATTTCTTGCTATACTTTTATATAATATATAGTAGTTGGTTAATACTTTATACATGTCAGAGTAATTTACGTGTGTTCCCTTTTGACTTTTAATTTAAGTAGTTTACGTTTGTTTATAAATGTAATTACAAATACATCTTTCTTAATAACTAGGGGAAGAAGGTTCAAGTTGCAAAATATGAATAAAATTCACAAATACTTTTATCCCACTTAATCCTAATACTTATTAAATGTTAGTCAACATAAAACAAAGCATGGAGCATGCTGGTTGTTAAGAATTAAAATTATTTGCGAGTAATTATTCAGTAGTCTTGGAGTAACGTGGTGTTTTAAATTAATCATATTTTTTTATTTTAGTAGGTTCCTCCTATTTTAGTAGGTCCAGAGTTACATGCAGTAGGACACAGTTAAAATAAAAAGATGTGATTGACCTGAAACACCATGTAGTTGTGTTCTGGGACTACTGAATAATTTTCTATTACTTGCTCATACACTTGGGTGCTGCGAACAAGCACACTTGGGCCGAGTATCTAGTGGTGCACAAATGGCCTGCGGCCCGATCTTGATCTGGCCTGGACCCGGCCTGGTCAAAGTTTGGACCGGGCCAGGCCGGCCTACAAGGCTACGAACAGGCCACGTTTTTTGGACTCTAATCCGGCCTGGCCTGGCCTTCCAATTAAGCCTGGTCTGGCCTTGGCCTGCCATCACCACTAGTTAAAAGATACTCTACACTTATCTGAGATCATAATAATCCGGCCTGGCCTTCCAATTAAGCCTGGCCTGGCCTTGGCCCGGCCTGATTTAAGCCTGGCCTGCCATCACCACTAGTTAAAAGATACTCTACACTTATCTGAGATCATAATAATCCGGCCTGACTGACCTTCCAATTAAGCCTACCCTGGCCTTGGCCACACCTGATTTAAGCCTGGCCTGCCATCACCACTAGTCAAAAGATACTCTACACTTATCTGAGATCATAAGCCTTTATTAATATTAATAGTAATTTATAATAGCCCTCTTTTGTCTGTTGCTTATGTACTGAGTTTCACTTTCCAAACTTTTCGATGTGGGACAACAAATTTCTTGGAAAAGGTAAGACTTACATTTAACTTTTGCTAAAAACGTGTACAGCTTCCATGCTATAAAGAACTAGTAAAAATACACTACACCCACTCGACGTCATACTCCTTTATTAATAACAATAGTTGGTAATAGCTCTCATTTGCCTATTGTTTATGTATTGAGTTTCACTTTCCAAAATTTTCGATATGGGACAACAAATTTCTTGAAAAAATTCTTAAATTGAACTGAAGCATTCAACCTTTACTAAGCAAAAAGTACAGCTTCCTAGCTAAAAAGAACAACACATACTGCTCCGGCACTCCACATCATTAATATTTTACATTTAAACCTTTGTCTGTTGCTTATATAACAAGTTTTACTTTTAAAACCTTTCGATGTGGGACAACAAATTTCTTGTAAAAATCTTAACTTTCAGCATTCAACTTTTACTAAAAATAAGTTCTTAACAGAATTAAATATCGTCACCATCTTTCTCTCTCTTTTCGTTGTTTTAGTTTCTTGGTTGACCTTTCAAGGAGTCATTATCTATTAGTTTTGCAGATATTGCTTAGGAAAGATGTATGGAATTAATAGTGTTTCTTTTCACGTGTACATTGCCACCATGTGTACACATCCTTTCTAAATTTCTGTGGATAATGTTGAAACTTGAAAAACATGAATTAAAGTTATCTTGATTGTTCCATTTGGTAATTACAAGTTTTGGAGATGGACCAACAGCAAGGAGCTAAAAGGATATTGTTGAAACTTTTCAGAGTTCATGTCTTCTTGTGTTCTGCTTGTGATGTGACAAGAATGTGCGAGGAATTCTTTTTGCAGTATACACTATTAATAGATTAACTGTTGATGTTTTTTTGCAGTTTTTCTTTTCATTATTTCAATGCCATCAATATGTTCCTCTCATATTTAATAGCCGTTCTCTTGGCAAGGAATAGATCTACAGTATTGCTCATCAACGAAAATTCCAATTATCATACTTGACAGGATAATTACTCAATGATGCCGCCATTTATTGGATCTTCTGGCAGCACCATTGAAAGGAAGCGGAGAACTACTGTACTGGTGTGTTTGGTGTATACATTATTTAGTCCCACATTGAAAGGAAGCGGAGAATTTAGAACACCAATAGGCTATAAAATAAAGCAGTGACCCGGCTCTACAATTTAAAGCCACTTTGGGTTAATAAACTTGTCTAAAGTTAACCATAGTGGTTTATTTTGGGCATCTTAAATCAAGTTGAGTCCGAACATTTTATCAAGTAGTAGAGTCTGGCATGACCTGGCTTGCGGGCTTTGTCAGGTCGTATATTTTAGAGTTAAACCTGGTCTGGTCCGACCTGGTTTGTTAAATAGTAAAGTCTGGTCCGGCTTGGTCAATGGTCAAAGTCCGGCAGGCTTAAATCAGGCCGGACCAGGTCGGCCTGTTGTGCACCACTACGAGTATCCATGCAACGATGAGTACAATGATCTAATGAAAAAATAATGGGACTCACAACGTAAAAATAGTGGATGTAAAAATAGTGGGGCCCATTATTTTTATATTGAATCATTGTACCTATCATTGTATGAGTCATTACATATAACAAAACGCCTGTTTCAATTTTGATAAGTTTGCATTTTAGGAAAGTTGTCACTTATGTACTCATTTAACCACATAAGTTGGTTTAAAAAACACATTAGTTAATTTAAATAACAATGTATCTTATTAATGTTTTATTAGTTAGCTTTAAAAGTACACTTGCATTGTAGGAATTTTTTTGTAAAAAAAATAATAATGATAAATGACTAAATAAAACTCATTTTGAGTACATTTGTGAAAGATGTCCTCCTATCCTATGCGGTGAAGTACTCTCGCAGATTTGTTCTATTATTTCTTTATCTTCGTGAATGGGTGACAAGAATTAAGTCGAGCGGTGAATGCTCGGTCAGCTTTTACTTATAGGATTGAAAAGTACTTGGGCCTATCTATCTGTCTTCCAATTTGCACCCAATCAGTCATCAGGACGCATTTTTGGACGACGACGTATGGACGGATATATCAGGGGGTACATTGGGCCTTCAAAATTTGGGTCCAGAAGAATATTTAAAATTATAATTTTCAGATAATACTTAATTTGTTCTACAAAAAAGTTTCATTGTAAAATTAACAAACTTTATATATATATATATATATATATATATATATATATATATATATATATATATATATATATATATTACAATATTACCCTGTTATTTTTTTGAAAGAACAATATTTACCCTTTAATTTATTAGTGTTTAGTTTATTAATTTTGGACATTATTAATTTTAACAGTATAGTTTTATTTTAGTCTACATATATCCAAACACTTATACTTGTGAAAAAGTATAAGAGTACAAAAATCGGTGACAAAATATATCTCAATTATTATAAAATAGAATTTGATACAAAAATTCGTGTTAAATTTTATTTTTTAATGATTAAAATAAATATAATATTTAATTTTATTACTAATTTTTGTATATGTAATATTGCCCTATATTTATTCTTTATTTTATCTGTTTTAGATGATAGATTTTATATTCAGTGACGTGCATTGCACGCACCATGTTCTTAGCAAGAATATATTTAAGATTTTGTCTCAAGTTTAGCGAGGACAAAAAAGTGGCATTTCCTTAAAAAGCAGTATTTAGATGAACACCACTACACAATATTCAAATTAAAGAACTTTGACTAGTATTTATATATTTATATAGCGTATACGGACGTCAACGAGTTTGCGTATTTGTATTTACCTACATATTCGGCCACTCCTTGAAGAAATCCTTAAATTTGGAGTACCGCTCATTTTTAAGTCTTGTCCTAAACTATAGAATCATTTTTATTTTTTTAAAATAAATTTAAGATATATTCAAAATAAGTATAATACATATTACTATTATAATACTATATTAATATATAATATGATAATATTATATAATATGATAATATTATACATTCATATATAATGCAGTTAAAATATAATATAAAATAAATGTAATATAGACTAATACATATAATATTATATACTATAGCAGATATTCTATATATTTATATATATAATTATAATATAATATAAATTTAATACATACCGATACATTAGTTAAAAATATATTTCACTTTATAATCTTTAGTTAAAAATATATATCTAATTTTATAATGAGTACACAAATTTATATATTTAAATTTGAAAAGGAGGGACCGTAGAAATGAAAATGATCCTAAATAGAGTCGATCAAGATCTTACTCGGATTTTAGTTGAAACTTTTTAGAGGTTCTTGGATTCATACTCGGATTTGAATATAATTTTATAATTTTTGCTAAGATTTGAATTTGACTAGTTTTATTGTATCGACTCAATTCGGTTTTTTAGTTAAGGTACTTGCAAACATTTGAAACATACACGAATTCGAACTAGATTATTTATATTATAATAATTTTGATAAAATTAACTCAGCCAATTATTTGAAATAATTTAAATTTGAACTCTTCAAGTTAGATTTCAAGTCTTATAAAAAATTAATGAGATGATGTTATCACTCTTAAAACATTTGATGGACATGTATGAAAAACATAAAAATCCCTTTCAATTCTCAAATAATTGGAGAATTTAATTGTTGAATATTATATATTAAATAAATCGAGTATACTCATACTATATACGAGTAAAGATCAATGAATTTATATCGAGTAGAGATCACTGAAGTAAAATTTGATATTCTAAATGAGCAAATAGTAATCGGTTTAAAAATCAAATCTGAATTTCGCTGAATTTTTATAAATCGATCTCGAAGTGAGTTCGAGAGTTCGAACCACTATATCAATTTTCAGCCCAAGGTGCGAGTACTATTTTAACTTATTAAGCGAGGGCAATAAAGCTAAAATGGGGCATCTATCATATGGAAAGCTTGAAAAGCTTTTAGCACCAATTAAACCAAGGATAAAGTGCCTTCTCTTACAAGAAAGTAACCCAAACATTTCATCTTATTCTCAGCTTCTGTCTAAAATGGCCGTATATGCAAAATTCCAAGTAATGGGTGTTAAAGGCTGCATCATCTCTTTCATTCTAACTTCACTTATTTTCTCTCTCCTCTACATACCAATCCAACTCGCAACAGTCAACAATCTCACTATATTCCGCCCAACCCTTCCCAAATCCCCATATCCAGTTAGCTTTGCCTACTTGATTTCTGCATCCAAAGGTGATACTTTGAAGCTCAAAAGGGCCCTGCTTGCTCTGTACCATCCGGGGAATTACTACTTGATTCATATGGACTCCGAGGCCTCTCGGGCCGAGCATTTGGACATTGATAATTTTGTTTCCGGTCACCCGGTTTTTAGCCGTGTGGGTAATGTTTGGATAGTTGGGAAGCCCAATTTGGTGACGTACAGAGGACCCACTATGCTTTCTACCACTCTCCATGCAATGTCTATTCTTCTGAGAAGGGCTGGAAAATGGGATTGGTTCATTAATCTCAGTGCCTCTGATTATCCCCTTGTAACTCAAGATGGTACGGTGGTGTGTGGACTGACCTTTCTGGTCAGTCTTTTTATTTTTCTTCTTTAATGTTACAAATGTTTGTGGACATTTTAAACCCCTAACCAAACCCCTAAACCCCCCCCCCCCCCCCCCCCCCCCCCCTATTTCTTCCTTCTCATTTTGACCCATTTTCCATAATTGCAGATCTGATATATGCATTCTCTGAATTGCCGAGAGATCTCAATTTTATACAACATTACAGTCGTCTTGGTTGGAAATTGTAAGAGCGCACACATATATATATATATATGAGAATATAAAGGTGCACAGCTGTGTACCTCTATTTTTCTTATATATATATTTTCTTTTTTGGCGAATTCAGAGTAGAGGACTGAACTGTTAATTTATGTAGTACTAAGCTTGTTTTTATCATAGTCTGGACTTGTTAGTCTGAATTAAAAAAAGTCCCAGGCTAATTAAATTGGAGGGAGGGGTGAATTTCATAGTCCTTCGAATGTTGAACTGTTAATCTTGAAAACTAATAATCCCACTTAATTCTTAATTCAGTCCCTCAAACAAACACACCCACAATTTCTCAATAAAGGATACCCCTACCGGAAATGAGGTCAAGTGTTTCACTTGTTTGACTTTTTCTTGACTCACCCAAACATAATTTTTTCAATATTAAATTTTAAAAGAAGAATTTGTTATTGCAAAAATTGTATATAAGTTGGTGCTAATAAAATTTTAACACGAGTAAGTAACTGATCTTATTTCCGGACTAATTAAGGTATGTACATTGAAATACCATATTAGTAATTGATAGAGATTTGAATTTGCAGCAACAAGAGAGCAAAACCAATTATGATAGACCCGGCTCTGTATGGTCTAAATAAATCAGAGATTTGGTGGGTTAATCAGCAAAGAAGCCTCCCAACAGCTTTCAAGCTTTATGCAGGTACGTTTTTCTTCTCTCTCTCTCTCTCTCTTTAAATTTTAAATAATGAATGTATATCAAATATCAATTTCCTTGAAAATTAAATATAAATAGCATTTTTTTTTGAAACAATATAAATAGCATTTATACCTATGGACCATATCCTTTTATGACTCTTGCATGATGGTTTCTTTAATTTTCTGATCAAATGCATGTGAAGTTCTGAAGAGAATTAACGTACGTACCAAAGGTCATGGCCCAGTGCTTTATTTTTATCATTTAACGTGATAAAATACCTCTCGCCAGTCAGAAAGATGATAATATATATATATATATATATATATATATATATATATATATATATATATATATATATATATATATATATATATATAAAATCCTAACTACTTAATGCAATTATTAATCTTGAAATAAAAAAATATACTCTAATGCAAAGTTTGTAGTTTTAGATGGCTATTACAATTATATACCTTATGCGACTACCTAATAATAAGATTGTGAGTACTGTTAATAACATTATTAACAAAAAGAAGAAAAAAAACTTTTACTATTGTTAAATCAGTTTTATTTAATGAAGAACTTTCGTCAAGTATCATGCTGGATATCATAGAAATAATTAATTAAAGTTACTTTAAGATATGAATGATCATCCCTATTACGTATTGACTAGCCCACACTCAATTTTGGGATTTGAATTTGGTGCTTCAAATCGTCAAATTAAAAATAGGATATATATATATATATAAGGCAATTTGTCAATCCTACACAAAAGGAAATAATATACATTTTGAAAGGACAACGAGCCCACGTGTCTGTATGTTCCAAATTAGGTTGGACAAATTTATATACGTAATATTTAAATATAAAATTATACATTATATTCACTTTTATTATTAAAAAGTGGGGCATGACAGATATTTCAATGCCATATCCCACTTTTTAATTGTTAAGATGAATATGGTATTTGAATATTGTGTACTTATACTTATTTCCAAACCAGTCTGTGTTCTGTGTATCAAATATGCATTCTGCGTATAAGTTACTATAGTTCCGAATCAATAACTAAATAACTTAAGCATTTTACTAGAAATAGCGATACTCAGATTTCATTTTGTTTCGCTTATTTATTTAATCAGTGTTCTTGGTAATCATTCTAAACAGTCTTCTACAACAACATATTCAGTTTGTAATGGTTTTCTTGATATACAAAAAAGTGGTTTTATATTTTGTTCACATTACCAAATTGTAGCATGTGTGCAATGCAGGTTCAGCATGGACAATATTATCTAGATCATTCGCAGAGTACATCATAGTGGGGTATGAGAATTTGCCAAGAACCCTCCTCCTATACTATACAAACTTCGTTTCATCGCCTGAGGGATACTTTCAGACCGTTATATGCAACTCGGACGACTACAAGAACACCACCGTGAACCATGATCTCCACCACATTTCTTGGGATACACCCCCAAAACAGCACCCCAGGTCGCTTGGTCTCAAAGATTATAGAAAAATGGTCCTAAGCAATCGGCCATTCGCTAGGAAATTTAAGCAAAATAATGGCGTTCTTGACAAGATTGATCGCGATCTCCTCAGAAGACAGCCTGGAAATTTTACTTATGGAGGATGGTGTTTTAAAAGGGATAATAATAAAAGCGAAACGTGTTCGGGTTCGCGGAGTGAGAATCTGGGTGTTTTAAGGCCCGGAGCAGGGGCTATGAGGTTGACAACTTTGCTAGGAAAATTGATATATGCTGACAATTTCAAGAGGAGGCAATGTAAATGATCATTTTATTTTATTTTTTGATAAAGATTGCAAACAATTAAAACTGTAATTATAGTAAGACTGGAAGAAAAGAAAAAAAGAAAAAAAGAAAAAGAATACTCCACTATATGTTATTGTCAAATTGTTGGCTGATGAAATATTAGTAATTACATTGTTGGTTGTTGCGGCTATGCAAGTCAAAAGTGGCTTTTATTCACACACCCATATAAAGAAAATGATCCATAATTAATGGTAGATGTTATTTAATTTTTAATAAATAAATATTTAGAAGATTAATTTTTGAAAAGTATTTGCATTATTTTCCGGTACTTTTCACTCTTAGAAGTGTAGTGCGAATCACCTCCGAAAATCTAACCTTAGAGAAGTTAATTAGATGCCATCTATTGTTAATTGTGAATTAAGCCTATACATTTATATAGAAATTCAGAAAGAGATAAGATAAGCAACAAAGTTGCTTATGGTTGTATTAATATTAATGCTCTATATCCGATTTTTTTGTTATTATATTTTTTTCCCAAATTTATTACTCCTTTTTCTTTCAAATGAAAAGATTCTTTTTGTTGTTGCAAAAAAATAAATAAAATAGAATTCTTATTTGGACGGATTGGATACATTGTCTAAACCTATAAGCATGAACGATTCAATGCCTGCTGGTCGTAAGACGAAATTATTTATATATATATATATATATATATATATATATATATATAGATGCAGTACCCTACATTAAGAATGTGTTACAGTATAATTAATACATAAAGTGGACTGAAGAGGATAGTCATTATCTACGTACACGTATAGTATAGTGGTGGATGCATTTTTAGTTAATGAATGATATTTATGTAATATATTGGGAATAAAATGGCCTTTCCATTTGTTCTTTGATGGATAATTAAGTAATTGTGTTGATCGAGTATAAAAGTATGTAGGAGGATAATTGTCGGATATGATGACCATCTTCACACGTCAATGCTCCGTCGAAATCGAGTTTAATGACTTATACAATAATAAATATAATAATTTAATTTAAAAATAATAAAATTAATTATTTTTATAGTATGAATCTCACTATTTTATATTAAATTATAGATCATTATTTATAGTAAAATTGGTGGAAATTTCTCTCTGGTAAGTGAAGAAATATGTACGGTGGCGATCACGTAAGGTGGCTAATCCCGTGGCGGATATTTTGACAGCGAATATACTCCTCGAAAATGAGGATATTTTTGTCTATTTCTCTTCTTTCCCTCTTTTTCTACGGGTGGATCCCAAAGGGGGCAAGTGTGCACCCACCTTTGTTTTTTATTATTATTTTTTATTTTTAAATATAAAGTTAATATGATAAATTAAGTGATTTTTAAAAAAAAAATATTAGCTCACTTATTAACAATTAGATATGTTCATATTATTAAATTTATTATTTAATTTTTTTTTATTATATTGTGAATTTATATTTGATATTTTGAATCAAGATGAATAAATATATAAATAAATATTTTTTAAGATATAATTACTAAACGTCATCAATCAATTTTTTTTGATAAATTTACTCAAGAGCCCAGAATTAATGATTTAAAAAATAATTATTTATCAATTTTTATATACTTTTAACCGAAATTTATATTTAATAAATATTACTATTTTTTATTTAATTATCAAAATACTCATTTTTATAAAAAAAAATCCTGTGTCTTATTATGCAAGACAATATTTTGGGGAGGGTTCCTAGATATGCCTAACCCACTTATCTGTGACTTTTGGTTTAATCCACTTTCTTATTGCAAACAATAATAATAAGTTATGAAATATGTACGTCTTTAAATTAAGAGATAAATATTTTATACTTTTTAATATTACTTCACAAAATTTAGAATTTAAAATATGAATTAATTTATAAGATATAAAATATGAATTTATATAATTTTAGTGCAAACAACTATAATTATTATAAATTAATTAAAGTATTACTAATTATCATATTTGTATATTTCAAATTTTGAACGAATTTATTTCAATAAGAAAATATAAAATATATCTATATTTTTGGTAGGAAGTATTCATAATAGAGATATATAATTATATTTACTAGTAGTATGATATGCACAAATTACTAGTAGTATAATAATAGGTTAAGGAAGAAGAGATTATGAGTGAGAGAGTAGAAATAAAAATTAAAAATTAAAAATTAAAGATAAATAATATTGACACAGATCTAGAAATAACCGTTAAAATTCTTTCTCTCCCTTCGTAATAAGACATATAATTATATTTATATATGTTTTTAGGGATACAATGGGAAGTTTATTTATTTATTTTTTCTTGTCTTTTTCATATATTTGCATAAAGTTGACCCAACAAGGGTTTTCTTTAGGGCACTAACATAGTTGAATTAATTGGCTACGACCGAAAAGATTTTTTTTTATAAAGGTAGTGTCGGCAAATTTCGACATTGACTAAACTGGACATTCTATCATGCACCCTACTCCTCACCAATGCTTTTTCCGTGCGTGGGCAATTAATAATAGAATATAATAATAAAATTAATTAAATTTAAGGAATATAATTAGAATGTATTAAAAAAATTAAATTAAAAAGGACGAAAGTGAAAGATTGCCAAACTTTTTGAGGCGAAAGAAGAAAAAATTGATACTTTTATTGAGGCTTGTGACATGACTTCTCTCTTTATAATATAGATGGATAATAATTTCTAGCCAAATTATTTTAACTAGCTACGTGCTCCATGCAAAACACGGGTGTATTTTTCAACTAACTTAATTTTTAATTCTTTATTCATTTTATTTATAATGATTATGAAATATTACTAAAAAATTCACATATTAACTTCCTATTGTTATTAAAAAGATAAGTTTAGGGATATAAAATTCAAATACAAAATTAAATACTATATTCATCTCAATTATTAAAAAGTAATGCATGACACGAATTTCAATGTCATGCTCTATTTTTTAATGATTAATATTTAAATGTTACGCACTTATATTTATTCCTATTAAAATGTCTACAAACGTTGTTCAAAAAGACAAAATTATATGATTAATGAGTTAAAAAAATCAAGTAAAGAATAATTTTTTTTGTACAATACTAAGTTACTATTATGATAAAATTAGAAACTAAAGTTAACCATGCATTAATTTATTTTGATATATATATATTAAAATTTTAATACTAATTACTATTTAGTCATAATATTTTTCATATATTTATAATATATAACTATTTAGTAATAGAATTGTTGTAAAAAAATGAGTTACCATTATGATTTTTAGTTTTAAAATTAATTAACTAAATTTTAGACATTGATATATAATTTAGAATTGATTTTATAATATTAATTAAGTAAAGATCTCTTATATGAAATAAAATTGGTAGCTGAAGTTTAATCGTAAAATATTTGTAATATATAAAATATATTTATTAATACTAATTATTATTTAGTCATAATATTTTCAATGTATATTTATTTAGAGTTCAAAGTTGAGTAGAAACCTTAAAGATAAATTCTAGACATATTTTTTTAGTTAGAATTTTTTGTACGATTAAATAACTAAATGACTCTTATAAAGAATAAAATTATTTTTAAAAAATATACTGATATTTACTCATAATATTTTTAATATATAATTATTTAGAGTCCAAAATTCAGTAAAAATCTAAAAATTAAAATTCTAGTAATAAACATGATTTACATGGCTAATTAATTAAAGGACTCCTATAAAAAATAAAATTGTTATAGATAATAAGTTCCTTCTAAGTTTTTCAAGATTAAGAGTTTTAGTTCTAGTTAAATTTTAGACAGAAACTAAACCATAGGGCGAAGACAAAAAAAAATAATCAAGTGTTGTCTAATTATATAGTTATATAGATTTTTTTTTATAAAAAAAAATTACGAAATCTTAAAATTTGTGATTAATATAAAATTTGAAAATAACAAATTTTTAATTAATAATATTTTTATAATAGTTACGATTGTTTTAATTAGAATCAAGTAATTTATATTAATTTAAGATTTTAAATTTAAAAATTCACTTCAAAAAATTAAACAGAGGCAGTAAATTAATTTGATTTAGGCCGCCCGTGAGGGTTTAACAAGGAGACCACTCCTGCGCTCCCTCTGTTTACAAATAGAGTGCTAATAGTAGTAAATTATTAGACACATTAATTGAGGAATAAAGTGAATAATTAATTTTTTGTCTCCAAATATAGCAATGCCCCACAAAATTTCCAAATGAATAAAGAAAGGTAAAAATAAACAACCTACCTCGTGAGTCTAAAAGAAATGGACAAGCATTCCCAATGGTGTCACGGTCTACTAATTGTCTGTCCATCGCCTTCACCATCAATTTGGGCGGTGCTGATGAGACTTATTTAAGTTAAACACTTTGATGCGAAATCTTCATTTGTCGTTCTGGACAATTTCCCATGCCAGAAAGCCTGCAGGTTCTTCTTATATAGCTACTACATAATGCCAAATACTACTTCATACAATAAATCAACGTATAGCCATTAACTAGATCATACATGTAATAAAAGTTTATAAAATTAAAATATTTATGGCACATTATACGTATCTTGCTGTATGTATGAACTTGACGTATATAGGACGCCCTCTAAAATAAAAGAAATATTAATATTTTTGAGTCCAGATCACCTATTTTAAACGATATCTCGTCCATTTTTTTCAAGGTAATTAAATTCGGACCAGACTATCGGTTAGACCTGCAAAAATTAGAATCGGCCGATCATTCAGTCCAATTTAACTTTAAAAACCAGTTTTAACCAAAATTTGATAAAAACTGGTGACGGATAAACGGACCGATTGACCTAGTAACTCGGTCACCGATTCTCAACATATTTTTTTATTTATTTATTTTTAAATTTTTTTCTTAAAACATTTGAACTTGATTAAATGTATCATTGATTTAGTTTTGAGTTATGATCATGATTTAATATCTTTCTTTTTATATAGATTTAATATCTATTTGAATTGTATAAAGTAATATTGTACAAATAGATTTATTTATTTTTTTCGAATTTGATTGAATATATCCTAGAGATGTTTATGTTCATTTGTATTTGATTTTATTACTCTCGAGTCTTAAATTTTAAGTTATGATCATGATTTAATATTTTTTTTATATATAAATTTAATATTTATTTGAATTGTATAAATTAAACATTATACAAATAGGTTTAATTTTTTTGAGTGTATATAAATAGATTAATTTTATATATTTATTAAATATTATATATAATATATAATAATAATTAATATATTTAATTATTTATTATTTATTATATATTAATGACATTATTCGTTTAATAACAATCTAACTATTATTTAAATCAATGACTTATTCACTCAATATTTTTTTCAATTCCATAATCAATTAGGGCCTAAAAAAACTGATTTTTTCAATAAATATAATTCCAGCATGAAAAACAACGGTTCCAAAGGCACTGGCATTTTAGTCACGGCACGGAAATTTATGAATCATGATTGACCTACGTGACAAAAGTCTCAGTCCTGTGGTCCTTCGTCCGTCTGTATTTAGCTAGTACTACTACTTTATTTCTTTTAGGTATTTCTGCATTTTAAAAATGGAGAAACAATTAATTATATACAGGGAACAAGATAATACATTAAAGAACTGAGTGTGACACCAATTAGTGATAAAGTTAGGCAAGTTGGAACTCACTAGCTCTAAGCTCAAATAATTTGAAATAATAAGTTGACTTTTTTGTAAATTTTACTAGTAATTAATAGTACTTGACCTTTTTTGTATATTCAATAATGCTGCTCTATATAAAGATTGCACCTCATTCACATATTCTGTAGCGCTCTCTCTCTCTCCATCACCAACCATACAACATACCTAATATTGATTCTTCTTCTTCTTTCTTCATCAGATCTGTAATCAATTTTGTTTTAATTTGTCAACATGAAGATCTATAAGTCTTTGCTTCAGCTTCTTGTGCTCTTTCTGGGATTCTCTTATGTTATTTCCTCCATTTCTGCAGTTCCCACATCCGGTAAGGGTTATATTTATGTTTGAATCTTTGCTTGTAAATATAATATAAGATTATAGATATATATATATGTGCATGTCTTTTATTTATTTGTTTTCTCATATATATGTGTTTGATATATATAAACAGGAAGGCTAAAATATATTAAGGAGAATCCTGCACTCCAAGATTTACAAGCTCAGGTGCTTTAGATCCATCCCTCTCTGTTTATTCTGCTGGTCATCATTTACCATAAATAAATTGACATTATTGTGCCGATAATACCCTTAGTTTTCTGAAATAAATTACTAGTAGTAATATTTTGTATGGAATTCTTCAAATTGGTAAAAACTTGGCAATAATAGTTTGCAACCACAGTTTTTTGGTTACTTCATGAACTGAGCAGTCAACCCCATTATCCAAGAAAGTGTAGTTTGACTTCTAGCTGTTAACTTATGTTTACCTTCTACCATTCCCTATAATTATAATAGAAACTTGACCAACATACACTCTCTAAATATTTAGAAAAAAAGACGATATTGTAACTGATATGTCGACAAAACATTCGTGTTTCTTTTTTTATTTTTATTTTTTTTAAATAAGAAGAAGAACTAACACGAGGTCTTAGGAGGGTTAAAACTGAGGCCAATGTGCTACTTAGGTCTCTAATTCTATTTCAACTCTGTATAAGTTTTATTCTTCTTTAATTTTATGTGAAATTTAATTCCTCCTTTATTACGCTGATTTTCTTATTTATTTGTGCTTTCATCGAGTATTTTAATTTTTCACTATTAGTGCGAGTTTATTGATATTTATACGACGTTTAATTGATTGTTGTATTTTGTTTATTATTAATTTGAGTTTATTAATATTATAATTAAGATAATCCATTGTACCTCTACGTACTGCATTCTTAAATTGGGGATTAAAAAAATCAAAAAAAGAAGAAGAAAAACATAACAAAAATATTGTTACTTGTTAAGGTTTATTTCTTTTTAATAATTACAAGGAAAAATCTATAGCTTTATATTTTTACTCGATGGTTGCAAAATTGAGGCTACGTGCCCATGTCCGGGTGTCTGATAATCTCGGCTTAAATACATGTATTGCGTAGTTACTTACACATCCACTTTCTTACTTCTACAAATTGAATTGGTTATTCCAGCTTTAACCTTCCCATTAATTCTTTTAACAAAAACAAGACTTTTACTACATAGTTTTTTCTTTAAAAAATATTTAATTAACTACATATATAAATATAAGTAAATAGGCAAACGATATATAATTTTGTTTATTTATTTATTTTAAAATTTTGTAGGAAATGGGAGAAGGAGAGATGTTAGTGATGGAAGGACTTGTTGAGGGAAGAATGGATTTGGAAAGCACAGATTATCCAGGAACGGGAGCAAACAACCGCCACGACCCTAAGACTCCCGCAGGAGTTTAATTAATTTCTTGATCTCATGGAATTAATATTTATGCATAAATAATAAACATGTATATGAATGAAGAGGACGAAAGAGAAATTAATTGATTGTACTTTGCGTCTTGTTTTTCCCAGTCAATTCTGTACCATCTTTAACATGATTGAGAGTGGGGAAATTTCACTTTCACCGTGTGTGAAAGGAATGTTGTTGTTGTTGTGGGTTTGGACTTTGTGTGGCTTTGTGGCTTTTGTAACAGACTACTACTATATCTTAAATTATTGTACAATTTGGTTGTGGATTTGGGACCTTTTCGATTAAGCAGCGCTACTGGATATATTGATTTGTTCTTAGAACACACTGTACATGAGAACCAAAAGGATTTACTATTTGAAGTAGGGGTAGGGTTGATTTAATGGGTAATAAATAAAATTTAATGAATAGTGGGTCAGTCATTAATGGGTTATGTCATAAATGGATAATTTTTAAATGGGTTAGATATGGATAAATTTAAATAGATATGGGTTGAATCCATCAACCCATATAACTCGAAAGTCAAAATTTCAATTTTCACCAATTATATATTATAAAAAAATGCAAAAATTAAAACTCCAATTACAATCAAGTCATTGCAAGTCAAATTCCAAAAGTTCACAAGGGGCTAGGTGTATATATATATATAGGGAAAAAGAGAGAGTGGGAATTGGATTTTGATTCTCTCCCTGCAATCGAAATTAATCTCCATATCTTCAATGAAATCTGCATTATCTATAACCAATCTAACAACCATGTCCAAAATCCTATACGTCCAAATCTTCTACTACCATATCTCAGTCAACATAGTCAAAAAAGTTTGAGCATAGACTTTCATTCACTACACAGATTTATTTTAATAACGTCTTCTTTTTTTTAATATCGTTGTGATACATCCGATTTGTTGTTGTTGTCGAGATTTGTGATTTATGAGGTACAATCATTTAACCACTTTGATTTATCGTTATCCATTTAACCCAATTCGCTTAAAATCCATATAATTCAATGGATAATTCAACCCATTAAATCATGAGTTTAGTGGATGAGTTGATGGGTTGAGTTTTAAATTGCCAGCTCTAATTTGAAGTAAACTCCATTCTATCTTAATTCGAACCATCTTTCCTATTTAGAAATGCCATCTTCTTCTTTTCTTCACTTTACTTTTTCTTGATGATATTTAGAGGGAATAGTTATTTTCTAATGAAGTAATGATATGAACATAAATTATATATAAAATGTTGTGTATAACACAGTATTAAAAAGATAGAGAAATTAAGAATTTACTATAGGATATTTTATACATTTTTTTTCGTAAGCAATATATTTGTCTTACTCTTTGTGTACAATTTATGCACGTAGTATTATTCTTCCTAATAATACTTTGGTGATAAAAGAATGGTTATAAAAAATAAATACAAAATATTGTGGTTGATAATATCACTAATTCTACTTATATATGGTAGATCATCAACTAATTACATAGTCCATATCATTTTGTAGAACATTTTTTATAAAAAAAAATTGTCATCATACCAACAATCGTTATTTCCACGTAGAAATTTGACATTTTATGAAAGGTTTATATAAATGGAAGATTCACCAAATATGTTATACGAGAAGTACTTTATGGAAACATCAACTTTTTTATTTATTATTTTTTTACACGGTCATAAGGTAGCAATGTTGGATTGAGGAGGAGTAATTTTACACTAGCAAAAGCATTAATAGAATGAAAAGTGGGTTTTAACAGACAACTTTAACCGTCTTTCTTTTATTTTATCATATTAAAGTTGTCGAAGTGGAAAATTAAAAAAAGTGGCATGTATACATACATGTTCTGTATATTTTTTGGGATCCAGATTACTATAAAGTAAATTTTATAATAACTTCATTTTTAAATTAATAAAGTACTGACACGCAGACTGACAAAAAATAATTTTATATTCTCTTATGAACATATATATATATATATATATATATATATATATAATAGCAACAAGTTGTTTTTTTGATTTATCCTGTAAAATTATAATACTTATTAACAAGTTGTAGAATCTTACTCATAATTTAATAGTAAAATAATTATTCATAAGGCTTGAGTGAATGAGCTCTTAGAATCTAACCTCGACTCTTAAACTAGCAACCAAAAAAAAGGTTGTAGAATCTTTTAAGTTATAACCTACAAAAATATTATTGTAATTCAACCCTTTTGAGCATTTGTTGTATTGTTTAAGTATCTGCTAGTTTCCCAACTGAAAAGAGGCCTGTCACGATCCATAAAACAAAAGGCAAGTCGGCCCAAATATTTTATAGCCGGCAATACCAAAAGTAAAACTTCTTTGGTTTTAAATGATAAGATTAATATTAATTTAAAAAAATTTAATTTTACATGTTTTTAAATTTAAAATTAATATAAATTTATATTAATATAATTATGAATTACTGAAAAAATAATAATAATTATTATTTTTATTATTTTTAAAACTTAAATGCATTATGTTAATTTTAAATTTAAAAATATTTTAAATTAATTTTTTTAAAATTAATAATAATTTTATAATTTAGAATGAAACGAGTATTTGCCAAGATCAATCACAATACTTTGTAAGAGTGCTTTCCTTAAAAACAAAATAGTACTGTCAATTTGTGTTGTCTGATGATGTGGTTCGGGGAAGTCTTTCCTCCTTTGTTCTTTTTTCTAACACATTTTCTTTGCTATAAATCTTTAAGTTACAAAGACCGTTAACAACTCTATAATCCAACCGACGTAGTATAATAATAATACATCAAAAAGAGTATTTATTGTTTTTAAAATAAATACTTTTTTTTATATTCTCGAGATAAATTCTATTTTGTTTGAAATTATTAATAATTGTAAATTTGATTGTTTATTTTTTACTTTTGAATTGGCTAGTTGGTGTCCAATTATTAATGAAACAAGTTTGGGGAGACACAACTATCTTTTTTATATAATTTTTATTTATCAAATTAATTTAATTATAAATTTATCTTTTAACTTATATATACATGACATTAATATTTTTTTATGACTTTTTTTTATATTTTATTGTGAGATTCATGCATGTATGTATATATAGAAAACAAATTATAATTATATTCATTAAATTTGAACATGTATTATTATAGTTATGTAATTTGTATTTGAGAATTATAAATTGAGAATTAAATTATCTTTTAAATGATTAATCAAATTAATTTAAATAAAAATTTTAATTGTCTTATTATATATAGTAATAGATTTGGTTTATTTTCTCTTAATTATAACGTTATATTCTAAAAAATAAAATTTTAAAAATAAAATTAATTAAATAAAAAATATTCAAAAGGCATACGGCGGACTAAAAAAGCGAATCAAATCAAAATAGGATAGTGGACTACCTTATATATATAATTAAGGATAACTCGTGCTTGAAGACACGGTGTAATTAATATAACAGTTGAGTACTGTATCTAATATTTCTATATTGAAAAATCTAAAACTGTTGTGAACTCTCAGTTTCATAATAAAACTAAGAATCTAACCATTAATACAAAAAGGTTAATACTCAATTCAGTCATAGTTTCTTTTTTAAGCAAACATTAGTGTGTTACTCATTCCCAACTTAAAATTAGTTATTGACAGGTTTGAGCAATTAATTGATTGACGATAGCGGACTCAAATTTGTGTAATATAGTATTTTCGGGTATCACATACATCTTTTCTTTATTGACAAAACGGAATGAGAAGTTTGATAGCATTTATTTGCCTCCAGTATCTCTAACTATCAATTAATATGATCCATGAACAGTATTTTCTATAAAAAAAAGGGTAGTACTGCAAGCCATTTAGTAGGATCCAATGAGAAAAAAAAAGATATAAAAATTCAAAAGAAAGACTTGTGCATATATACCCAAAAATATAAAATGAGTCATCTAAATCCAAACAAAAAAGTATTGTCATAACACCAACTAAATCGCATCACTATAATATTTTTTTTCCTATATTTTTCTCTTGAAATTGGACAAAAGATTCTCATACCATGAGTCAGAGCCTACTACAATAGTTGCTCTCGATATAGCCCGCAAAAACACCAAAGAGATGACACGTAATTGTCCGTGCCTGAATGGACGACGTAGATTAAAATTTTAAAATATTTTATTACCTAAAGACTCTTTACAACATAAAATAACTTAGAAATCAATTAGAATGAATCTGAACCGTCCCTGTGATTTTCCGCCAAAATCAATTTGCATGTGGAAATATAACGATCGCAATACCCAAAAAACAAAAAAATGCGTTAATGCTAAAAGGGTGACCCATGTTGTTTACGTTCAATTTTTATTTATTTATTTATAATTATAATTATAATAATTATTATTATTACTATAATAGTAATAATTATTATTATTATTATTACTATTTTTATTACTATTACTACTATTATTATAATTATTATTGTTATTATTATTATTATTATTATTATTATTATTATATTACTATTATTATTTATAATTATTATTATTGTTGTTGTTATTATTATTATTATTATTATTAAAGTTATTATTGTTATTATTATTATTACTACTATATTATTACTATTATTACTATATTATTATTATTATTATTATTATTATTATTATTATTATTATTATTATTATAGTGTAGTTGTGAATTTGATTTAGACGAAAAATTTGGGTGGATAGATTTTTGAAAAAAAGATGTTGAATTGGGGGGATAGATTATTATTATTGTTGTTATTATTATTATTGTTACAATATTATTACTATTACTATCACTATTATTATTATTATTATTATTATTATTATTATTATTATTATTATTATTATTATTATTATAATTATTATTGTGACGCTCCCAAATCCGGGTCCCTTGAACCTCGGGTTCGGTGCTCACTATTCAACACTTGTCAAACATTCATAAAATACATCTTCAATATCTCGCGGAAAACATACATAATTTCATTACAAAACGTACCTTCAATCCCAGGTTCCACTAACCTTAATACATCATCATTACCTTATAATACAAAAGGTTTACACAAATAGTACGAACTAACTACGTCTACTTGTTCATCTGTCATTTGTCGTGCTACTCCTTAGATAACTCGGCTTAACTGAAAATAGTTCATGATATAGCAAGGGTGAGCAACTACTTTGCTCAACAAGTTTAAATAAACAATAAAAGGTATATCATGAATGAAAAAGATTTAGCTCTGGAAACTTCAACAATATATAATAATTGTGAAGATATGTAACTTTGAATAATATAATTCAATTGATATAACATACTGCTTTATTATGCTGAAAGGGTCACAAGACCATGAACACACGTTTTGAGTATTTACAATACCCTGCAGACAGAAGACTGTCAGTTCGTTTTGAATATTAACAATCATTTCGATTGATATGTCCGGTGATGGGTACTCTAGGTGATCAGCCTATCGTATGTTTATAGAGTTCACAATATAACCATCTAGTTCGTTTTGATCGGCAATATTCCATTCGACCGTAAGCTTATCTGCTTATAATGCTCTGTTGATTTCAGCTTATCCCATCAGATTCCGCACCACAACAATATGGTTTGGACTAACTTCAATAATATTCAGATTTATGAATTTAAATCGTACATGGTCTAGCCGAAATAATTGGCATAGAACCCTCACTTATAACAGTTCATAACAAGAATAGTCATATTATCACATGCAATATCTAGCTGAAACAAATAGTATATATATTTCTCTTTAAACAGTTAATAACGTGAACAGTCAAGCAAATGCACCTAAGTGCGATTGTCAACAACAATATAGATATAAAATAATTCTTAATAATTATTTCATCATGCATTTTGAAATAAATTTCAGATTCTACATAAATAACTTGCCAAATAAATACAAGTTAAGGTTCAGATAAATAACAATATTATAGACTAGGGATAACTCGTGCCTGAAAGCACGGTGCAACTAATATAACAGTTGAGTACTGTATCTAATATTTCTAAATTGAAAAATCTAAAACTGTTATGGACTCTCAGTTCCATAATAAAACCGAGAGTCCAACCATTAATACAAAAAGATTGATACTCAATTCAGTCATAGTTTCTTTTTGAGATAAACATTAGTGTGCTACTCATTCCCAACTTAAAATTAGTTCTTGACAAGTTTGAGCAATTAATTGATTGATGATAGCGGACTTAAATTTATGTAATATAGTATTTTCGGGTATCCCACACACTTTTTTTTTATTGACAAAACAGAATGAGAAGTTTGACAACATTTATTTGTCTCCAGTATCTCTAACCTTCGATCAATATGATCCATGAACAATATTTCATGTGAAAAAAGGTAGTACTATAAGTCATTTGGTGGGATCCAATGAGGGAGAAAAAAAGACGTAAAAATTCAAAAGAAAAACTTTTGCATATATACCAAAAAGTATAAAATGAACCCCTTTAAATCAAAACAAAAAAGTATTGTCATAACACTAACTAAATCGAATTAGTATAACATTTTTTCCTCTATATTTTTTTTCTTCTTAAAATTGGATAAAAGATTTTCATACTATGAGTCAGAGCCTACTACAATAGTTGCTCTCGATATAGCCCTCAAAAATACCAAAAAGATGACACGTAATTACCCGTATCTGAAGGTACGACGTACATTAAAATTTCAAAAATACTCTATTACCTAAAGACTCTTTGCAACTTAAAATAACTTACAAATTAATTAGAATGAATCTGAACCGTCCCTGTGATTTCCTGCCCAAATCAATTTATATGTTAAAACATAATGGCCGCAATACCTGAAAAATAGAAAAATAGCGTAAATGCTAAAAAAGTGATCCATATTATTTACGTGTATTTTTTTTATAATAATAATTACACGGAAACAACATTATTATTATTATTATTAGTAGTAGTAGTAGTAATATTAGTATTAGTATTATTATTATTATTCTTATAGTCGTAGTAATAATAATAATAATAATAATAATAATAATAATAATTATTATTATTATTACTATTATAATAATTATTATTATGGTATAGTGGTAAATTTGATTTGGGCAGAAAATATAAGTGGATAGATTTAAAAAAAAAATATTAAATTGGGGGAGAAAAAGGTAGATAAATTAGTGACCGTTAGATATTAAAATTTTATATAATTTTAGATTATTAGATATTAAAATCTAAATTAATTAAAGACTATTAAATATTAAAATTTTAGAATTTAAATTATTCTGTTTTATATTAAAGATATACTATCTTACAACTTTTTTTTAAAGCGGAGTAGCAGTATATAAAGTGGCAAAAGTCAAAAAGTAAAGAGAGGAGGCGGAGAAGCACGAGGCACCAAAGACGGCGTCAAAAGCGAGCGAACGAACGCTACCAGTGGGCCCCACTCACTCAATCTGCCAAACCTTTCCACTCTTTTCCTCTTTATCGGATAATAAAGGGTTAGAGTTTTGGGTCCCACACCTACTTTTCTGTCATCCGTTGTCAAGAAATCTCTTGGATGCCACCTGGCTTCTCTTCCATTAGTCACCCTTCATATTCTCACCGAACAAAATAAATCTCCAAACAGATAATTTTTAAAAAACAGAGAGAAAAGTAAACAACTTTTAAAAACTTAGGTGGGATTTGTTTCGTGAAATTGAAATTTAATATAATATAATATAATACAATTATAATATAATGATAATAATAAATTATTACGATATATTTATTTGATTATTTTTTTGATATTCATATAATAATTATAATATTATTACATTATTTTTAAAATTATATTTAGTTTATTAAATTGTAACTATATGTAATGAATAAAATAAATTATAAGTCAAAATGTTAAATCAATTATAATTATTACTATTTTATTTTTAATTACCTATTACATTACGAACGTAACGAAATAATACATTCATTAGTGAACGTAATAAAAAATATCCAATTTGACGTAATCGTATTGCGCCCATAAGAGATTGATACATATAATTGGCGAATCAAAAAAAATAAATATCAAATAAATATAATAATTTATGATATTACGAAATTATTATATTGATTTGATGCGAACGAAACAAGACCTTACAAGTATTCCTATTGGCTTTTAGCCAAAAAATAAGAGTTTTTATGTGTTTTATTGACCTTTTTTATTCATATATTTAACTAATTTAAGTTTGCACACAATAAGTTACATAAATTTGCTTTCAAGAATTATTGCTGACAGCTGCCTGAAAGATTATTTCACGACTCTCATTATTTTCCACCGATTTATTGAATAGGGTTCTATTATTTTAAAATTGTTTATAATCGAGAAGAATTTTTGAGACTATTAGTTTTAATTTCTCATGTTTATTGAAAGGGTATTTGTGCAATATATTAATTAATTAATTCACTTAATCTTTTGTTTTTTTCATGTCCGTTGCTCCAGATGAAAGAAGTCTCTGGTTATATTCTTAAATATTGACAAATTATAAGTCCTTTTTTGGATCATTATAAAAAAAACAAAAAACAAACTTGTTTTTAATATTTTCAACGCGGGGATTAAACTAATAAAGTTGGATCAATTAAAGAAGGGAAAACTTAACATGTGCCCTAAGGGCACATGCTAAGCACACGGTTCAAGAGAATATTCTCTTGAACCGTGTGCTTAGCATGTGCCCTTAGGGCACATGTTAAGAGAACCCATTAAAGAAACCCAAAATGCACAAGGAACGTAGAAACTAAAGAGTTATTGTGTAAGATTATATGAGTGAGTCTATCAGTTAACAAATAAATAATTATTAAAAAAATTAAAAAATATGTTAAGTTTCTCATAATTCTCCTTTTGATTCATTCTTTCTTTTAAGAAAGACTTATGCGAAGTTTATTAAAAATAATTTTTAACTTTTAAAATTTATTATTTAAGAGAAATATTAAAAAAAATCGACATAAATAGTAGACCACTTTTTTTTGTCCCCAAACATATGGAATTTTTTTTTTCGTTTTTTATTTATGATATTGAGAAGTTTTTTTCAAGACAAACTTAAAATTCAACTTTCAATTATAATTTTTCAAGGCAATTAATTTTATTCATTCACCATTAATTCACAAATATATATGGATTAATAAGCTACACACAAAAAAGTAAATGAAACTTTATTATAGTAAATGGTTAACATGCCCAAGTAAGTGTATGTGATTTAATAATTTATTATTTCACCAAAAATACTAAAAAGTGAATTATTTATAGTTTAAAAAAGTGTGGCATTTAAAATAACGTTTGCCACAAAAAGTGCACTTTATTGAAAAACTCGGAACTTTATGCTTTTCTTAGCCTTTTTTTAGAAGGCTTACTTTTGGTCTTCCAATAGTCTCCTCCTTCTTCCTTTCTCCCCGAACTTGCCCATTTCAAAGTCCCGTCAAAATCCCACGTAATACCCTTTAATTTTCACTCCATATATGGAGTTTGGGAGAAGGTAATTTTAGTAAGAAAATGAGCGGCGGAGGCATGGCTGAGGTGAAGGATCCCGCAATCAAACTATTCGGGAAGACGATTCCGTTACCGGAAACTGATTTTCCGGCGAATCTCGACTTGAAGTCCGATGTGGGTTTTCAGATTCTGGAGAAACCCGATCCCGTGGTATACATTTATTTCTATTAACCAGTTTAATGTATATCCTTTATGATCCAATTGAAAATGTATCTGTCCCCAAAGAAGTACCAGTAAAATACTAGTGGTCGTACATACTTGGTTATGTATAGTTTTGTTTTGCTTTATTTGGTTGATATCAGATTTTGCAATCTTGAGTCTCTTGCAGCTCAAATCAATTGGAAGAGCCAGGTTTCATTTAATTTGTTATATATATATTTGCGTGTTTAAAATTTTATTCGAAGGTTGTTTATTATATTTCCCCCCCTCAAAATCTTGTAATATCAAGGTGACTGATATTTTTTTAATTTTTGTTGTTGTTGGTTTTTATGTTATGTTTTACACTTTACTTTACTTGATCTTTTACTTTTCTAACACTATTTTGTTGAATTGTAATGGATAAATCCTTCAAGTTGAATAACAAAATAAACTTTTTTCTATTTTATAATTTTTATCTGACTTCATCCTTTAGACATGCAGGAGTTTTACATAGTTCTGCTGTCCTATGGTGGTTTAGATTATGGGTTTTAGTTTGTTTGCTTTTTGATTCTGTAGAGCCACAGTAATATTCATATTCAGGCTTATGCAGATTAATGTGATTAAGATTTGAGACCACTCAAGTTGCTAATACAATTTATTTATTTGTTAGTTGACGTTTGCTTTTAGTTTTCAGAAATTAACAGACATTAAAACAAAATAGTCAATTATAATTTTTCCTACCTTGTCTCCACTACCAACTAAAGGGTTAATCAAAAGAAGTTTCAGCATTCCTTTTCATTCCTCACGTCTTATGAATTTTTGAATAGTTAAACTTGAAGTTTCAGTTTGTCTTTATTTTTCTTTGCCTGTCTTACTGTTTCTCTTAATCCACTCGTTCAGTCGGGGATAGTGCAGGCTTTACTGATGATAAATTCAAAATTATTTTGATGTTTGGTCATGTTGCTTACAGACATGCTTTAATAGTTTTGTGGTTTAGGAGTTCTGGTCTATAGTAGTGACGCAGGATTATTTGTTTTGGTTTCAGGATATGCGTAGGAAAGTAACAAAGACACAGCCTGAGGATGTTCATGTGGAAGATAGCAGAAACCAAGAGAAGTCTTCTGTTTCAGATGTTGATAAGGAGGACCAAATACTGGATAACAAGGACGAGGCACAAGTACATACTAAGCTGAAGGAGAACAACACTGAGATCTGTAATACTAGCGAAGCACAGGTTTTTAAAAAGCCGGATAAGATCCTTCCATGCCCTCGGTGCAACAGCTTAGAGACTAAGTTCTGCTACTTCAATAACTATAATGTCAATCAGCCTAGGCACTTCTGCCGAAACTGCCAAAGATATTGGACTGCCGGTGGGACAATGAGAAAAGTTCCTGTGGGTGCAGGCCGCCGAAAGAACAAGCAGTTAGCTACTCAATACTGTCAGCTATTGGTTCCCCGTGCTACACTATCACCTACAAGAGATGAAATTCCTGACACTGCCAGTCATCATATCCTCTCACATGATGAATCTTCAATAGCTTTGAAGCCTTTAGCTGGGAATGAGAAATTTCTAAAATTTGGTTTAGAAGAACCATTATGTGAATCCATGGAATCTGTTAGTCTAAGGGATCAACACAGATGTGCTAATATAGGTTCTATGGGAGAAAACAAAGAAGAGCCCTCTCAATGTGGTTCATCAATGACGACTTCAAGTGTTCATGAAGATGAAACACATGAAAGAGTTGCTGGAGATGAACAAGGTGGTTTGTCTGCTACCTGTAAAATTTTAATGCCACATCATGGTTTGCCCTGTTATCCCATTCCTCAGTGGGCTACTCCTTGGAATCCATGCTGGAACTCTACATCTTCGGTGTTGGCCACTCCGTTATCTTCTGAGCCAACTCATGACTCAGATGACAGTAAATCTAATCAAATTAATTGGTTTTCCCCACCAGTGATGGCAGTTCCTGACCTTTGTGCAACTAGCATGCCTATGCAGTTTGTACCTGCTCCATATTGGGGTTTGTCTTATTGGCCTGTTGGTACGAGGAATATACCATTAGCTGAATCAAGCAACAACTTTCATACCATAGCCAAGCATTCGAGAGATGAGGATTCTATGGAGGCTGCCACACCAAAGAAACGTGTTATAGTTCTGAAGACCCTGAGAGTTAATGATCCAAATGATGCTTTAAAGAGTACCGTCTGGGAAACACTAGGTATTAAGCCTTGTGTTACTGAACCTCTTGAAACTGGAACAGAGAGCAATGATTATCCATTGAATGCGCCTCCAGAATTAGAAGCCAACCCTGCAGCTCTCTGTCGCTCTCAAACATTCCAAGAGAGCACATGAAAGGAAACAGGAGTTTTTTTTCCTCTCTGAAGAACTTAACGCGTCTACAGTTTCAATCATTTTAGCTGGCTCATTTATGTTGGATTATGAATTTATTGCCATATTTTGGGTTGCTTTGTAGAATCCCAGTGTAATTTACATACTTAAATTGTTGTTGGTTTCAAATTTGGAATTCAGAAGCTGCGAGAGAGCGAGCTACAGAATTCGGTATTCTGCTGGTTCAGCAAAAAAGCAGTCAGTTCTGTAGATACTGGAAGGGATAGGTAGTGACTGAGTGAGTTATTAATTTTCAACGGCCTTACAGTTGAAAGATCTTGTATGCATTTCAGCAACAGTGTCCTCTAAAAATTTTATGAGCTAGCCCATCTTTAAAGTTCAATTGTGCTGTATCTCCTCCGCAGGTAGTAATTTGAAATGTGGAGAGGTTTAGGTTGGGGTGGTTTAATTCTCAACTTAATTTCTTTTACTGTTTGACATTCACTATGTTTAAACTTTTCCTCAGACCTCCTCCCCATCTGGTTCAGGCACCAGATGCTGGATTACTCTAGTTTGGAAAAAGTAGCAGAGAATTTAAACTCTCTCTTCTGTATACTTTTCCTTTCCCTTTTTTCACTTTTAAGTAATTGGGTCCTAGAAGTAAATGGAATTATCTTTTTCCAACAAGAAAACTCTTTGAAACGAGGGAGGGTTTATTTGCTTTTGTCAAGAAAAAGTTACTTTACCGTGAGTAATTATTCAGTAGTCTGAGAGCACTTTTCACGTGGTGCTCTATACCGTTTATGTGCTGTCATTTCAACACTTAAAATGAAATGATTCAATTTAAGTGTGTGTTAAAATAACAGTATATAAATAGTGTATGTACTAAGTGACAAGTGTCCCAAGAACACCTAATAATTTTTCTAATATCATAGGCTAGGATTTGGTTCAAGAGTTGGATCAGGAATATAATAGGAGTTTTCAACTTTATGAAAACAACAGCTCCTATAGTATATTTTTGGAAAAATATCCCTAAAGGCATATTATCATCCTTATAAAGCATGCTCGCAGCTTTCCATTTTAAATATTTTGAAAAAGTAATAACCAACCAGTAACAAATATAAATTAATATATAAATAAATGTAGGGCTGAGATTAGACTTAATATAGCTTTACATTATTTTCCTTAATAAATCCTAGTCTATATAAGATGAATGGCTAGGATTTATTAAGGAAAATAATATAAGGCTATATTAAGTTTAATCTCAGCCTTACATTTATTTATCTATTAGTCTATATTTGTTACACAACCTCAAAAACAAACAAATGATGTTTTTATTTTTCTTTTTCTTCTAGGAATAACAAATGTAGACAGGGAGAAGGGGAGTCCCCCATAGGATTTTGAGACAAATTACACAGGCTGTGGACAAGGTACACTAAAAAACTAGATTTCACATAGGTTCGATCAAGCATCATAATGACAAATATCGAATTCTGTTGTTCGAGCTCGGCTTAGAGAAAAACCTATTATATAGAAAAGAGTTTTTTTATACTTACTCATCAAATTTATTCGCAGAAAAAACAAAAAAATATTACCTCACTATATTTATTTTAATAATTAAAAATAGAGCTACACCCCTTTATTTTTCCTGCAAGTCAGTTTTGAAGGTAAGATTTGTAAGTAAATTTAAAATTTTTCTATAAAAAAATTGGGCATAACGAGCCGAATTTTTTGAATTTTTTTCCAAGTTAAAGAGTAGTGAGGGTTACAAATAATTTTCTTATAAACGGCAAAATCTAGACCCTATTTTTCAACTTTTGAGGTTTGCTATTACTAGAGGGACATGAATTTCGCACCCTCATATATCGATTTTTTGGGAGGGATATTTTTTTCATCAAACCAATCACACCCTTCGGTTACACGTGTTCTCCTCCACTCACACTAGAAAGATGTTATCATAATTCAAGTGTGACAAATTATCCACGAGAGTAATACTACAAGTTTTAAATTTTTGATCTCAAATGACATTATATTAAATATTTTAATAATAATTTATGACATAATCAATTACGTAAAATTAATCCAACCAATATTATGGTGACACGTCATTTAAGACATTTTTTGATATTAAAAATGTATGACTCTTAGACTATGTTTGTTTATAAAAAATATACTTGAGATTGAACTATTTATCTTAATTTAATACAACTTTACGCTATTTAATCTTTTGATGAGAGATTATTAGTCCCTTTTGCTACGTTTGAATTGAGGGAATGAAATGAAAGAAGAAATATAATAAAAAACAGTGTATTAGATGATCATTTTTTAGGATAACCCATTTTAGTGGAATGAAAATTCATTCTATCCCTTTGATTTTTATTCAATGTGAGAGGTGGAATAAATTTCATTAAAATGAAATAGATATGCATGATAATTTTATCATCATATTACACGACTCACTCCCACCAACAATCAAACATAAATTTAAAATACCTTAAAATCATTTTATTTCTTCCTCTATTCCATTCCTTCAATCCAAACGCAACATTAATGTTGGACTATTAGTCTCATAAAACTATTTAGTAGCTTAAAATGAATGAAACTATTAATTCCAATTTTTTTATAAAATTATATACTCCCACATAAATAGTCTTAGAAATGATAAAAAAAAAAAAATCCATAGGACTATTTAAAATACTATTAATCCTTTATCATAAGATAAAATAATTTAAAATAATATTAAATTAATACAAATAATTTAATCTCAAGTATTATTTTTATAAATAAATATATTCCTAGCATTTGATAATCATACTATTATTTAGGATGTTATAGTTAGGAATGAAATTTATGTTTTAATGCCCAACTTAGGACGAAACTCAGGACAATATGTGTTGTGCTTTTTAGATACTTGGGTTTTCAGCTGAAACAAAACCCAACAACGTTTTTGGACCAAAATACATTCTTCGTTACTCATAACAATTTTTTTTGACTGTTCGACATTTTCTAACACATATTAAAGAGATGGATTAAATATTATATTCATATGTGGCAGACTGACCCAAGTGTTTGATTTATAGTGGGCTTATTTCGTTATCCCCAATTCCAACCAGAACTTGGACTTCTGCTTGATTCGGGTTGTTATTCAACCCAAAGCCTTGTCACAAAAACCTATGAAACATATAAGACCCAACTATTATGGCTAATTTTTTTTTGGGTCCTTAACACTAATATACAACAATTAGAAAGTAATTACAAAAATAAAACACACATAAAATAATTACAAAAATAACACAATAAATTCAAACCATTTAATTTCACATTAATAAGCAACCTAAAATCAAGGTTGCCATAATTCAAAATTCAAAATTCAAATCAAATGGATGAAAAATAAAAAAATATTTACTCAGAAACCTGCACATCGGACCTCCTCCCCCGCCAGCCCCCTCCCGCCTCCCTCCCCCTCTCCCCCGCCTCCAGCGCCTGGCCCCCCTCCTCCGCCAGCTTTCTCTCTCCTCCCCACTCCCCCGCCAGCTTTCTCTCTCCTCCCACTCCCCCACCTGCCCTTCCTGCCTCTCCCTCCAGCTTTCTCTCTCCTCCCCACTCCCCCGCCTGCCCCTCCCGGTGCTCCCCCTCGTCGATCATACATTAACGAGAGTGGTTGTGGACTGGTGGTGGTGGTGGTGGACTGGTGGTCGTCCGTCCTCCATATAATCCATTACCGCCGTTGCCATCCATTACCACCGACGTCCTTCATTCCCTTCGTCGCCATGAAACCCATTGAGAGAGATTTACAAAAGAATATGGAGGTAACCAATTACTGAATGAAGGTAAACAACAATAATATGTACGTAACCAAACACTAGAAAGTAACCAACCTTTAATACACAGGTAACCAACCTTTAATACACAGGTAACCAACATTTAATATAAATGTAACCAACCTTTAATACAACGGTAACCAAATCTTAATACAAACGGTAACCAAACTGTCCTATAGGTAACTAACCTTCAATACAAAGGTAACCAATCTTTAATACAGAGGTAATCAATCTTTAATATAAAGGTAACCAAACTTTAATAGAAAGGTAACCAAACTTTTATGAATATTTGGTTACACATAAAAACTAAAATGGTTACCGCTGTATAAAGATTTGGATACCGACTGGAATATAAAAAAAATGTTTACTATATTAATTTTTTTTTATCACTATTTGGTTACACACAAAAACTAAAATGGTTACCTTCGTATAAATGTTTGGTTACTAAATAGAATATAAAAAAAGTGGTTACCGTATTAAAAAAATAATGCCAGAAAGGGATAAAGGATAAGGGAGGGGGAGGCAGGAGAGAGAAAATATGGAGGAGGCGAAGGCAGGCGAGGGAGGGGAGGCGGGGGGAGGGGGGAGGCGGGGGGAGGGAGAGGGGGGGTAGGCGCTGGAGGCGGGGGGAGGGAGGCGCGATCTGGAGGCGGGGGAGAGCAGTCGGGGGAAGAAAGAAGGAGGCGGATGGAGAAGGGGGAGGCGGCGGCTAGGGGTTGGTGGTCGGAGGGGGTGGGGGGTTGTGGTGGAGGGGAGGAGGGACGGGGGCCGGAGTGGGTCGGCGGCTGGGGAAGGGGGAGGCGGAGGGGGCAGGCGGGGGAGGGGAGATCTGGAGGAGGGGGAGGGAGGCGGCGGCTATGGGTGGTGGTCGGCAGGAGAGGGGAGAGAGACGGCTGAGGAAGGGGGAGGCGGAGGGGGCAGGCGGTGCAGGCGGGCAGGCGAGATCTGGAGTAGGGGGAGGGGAGGCGGCCATGGGAGTGGAGCGGCAGATAGAGGTGGTGGTCGGCAGGAGAGAGGAGAGGGGAGATGGAGGAGGAGGCGGCGGCTGGGGGTGGTGGTCAGCAGTAGAGGGGAGATAGAGGAGACGGCGGCTGGGAGTGATGGTCGGCAGTAGAGTGGAGAGGGAGGAGGCGGATGGATGAATTTTGAAGAAACAAATTTTTGTTTCTTTTGTATGATAAAGATGTCAATGAAGATATTTAAAATTTAAAATTTAAAATATCCACCTAAATTAAGGGATACTAAATATAATATATTAATTTTGTTAATAAATATGAGAAAATGTATTACTTTTGTAATTATTTTATGGATGTACTATTATTGTAATTATTTCTAAAAATGTACTACCATATGTAAATTACCCTTTTTTTTTTATTTTTAATACATTGCTTAATTACTTAGGACCCGATTTAAGCAAATTAACCCATCTCACGTTCAGGCCCACATTTGTGTAGCCATCAAGTTAAAATGTTCAGAAGGCAGGATTGGATTTGAGCAAAGAATATACTCCCTCCGATATAATTTTTTTTTTTTTCCGTTTTCAAAATTTTAAAATTTAAATTTAATACAAAATTTTAAAATTTTAGTACAAACAATTACAACTGTTATAATATAATTAACAAGTATCAGTAATTGTCATATTTGTTATCTCAAACATAAATTCACCTAACTCATAAAATTTTACAAATTGATATTAAATTTAAAACGGAGGTAGTAGTCCATTATCAACCAAACACGAGATTCTTCTTTTGTTCCCCATTCAAAAAGTGCATGGGCGAAATATTGTTTTAAAAAGAAATTTAGTCAAGGTAACAACACTTTCTTATATATTTTTTTTATTGATTTTAGAAGACAGGAGTGAGATTATTGTTGAAGCATATGATTCAAAATTTATCGACAATAAGCCGTATTGAGTTTTTAATTTTTAAATTTTAGCTGTTTGATATGATATATTTTTTAAGAGATTTTTTTATTGATTTTAGAAGACAGGAGTGAGATTATTGTTGAAGCATACGATTCAAAATTTATCGACAATAAGCGTATTGAGTTTTTAAGTTTTAGGTGTTTGATATGATATATTTTTTAAGAGGAGTATAATATAATTTATAATTAAGTATATCATTGTTATAATATTAAGAATCAAACAAGTCTCAACAAAAGAGAAAAAATAAACTCAAAATTCAAACAAAGTCTCGTGTAAAGGAGAAAATATATTTTATATAAAAAAATAAATAAACTCAGCACTTATGTGAGAATTAAACTTTAAACTTAAAAATCTTAACCACTAAATTAAGACTTTACCAACAAAATTTAAGCTTATTTTACTACAAATTACCATTAATTCACATCGACACATGTTGTTACAAGCAACATGCCCTATTATGGAATATACCCTCTTACGTATGTGGTAATTTTTGAACTAAACAATATGAATAATTTCAATTGGGCGACATGGATCATGTTGGTTGTTAGGCCAAACATAAATGATATTATATTAAAAGTATCCAGTTGAAAACAAAATGAAACAAATATATTGATATATAATTATTTGAAATGTTATTGGGGCAGGCATTGCATTGCATTGCTGCTCATAATTGAACATTCACTCAGGTAAGAAAGGGACAAGTAGATAAGTTGGGGCGGGATAAGGCGGACAGACGTCAAATCTGACCTTTTTAATTAATTTAAAAAGAGAATGCAAATGACAGTACTACTGCATGCAGTGGTAAAAGTTGTACAGTGAGAAAGTGAAGAGATTCCATTTAATTTATACTTTTAGAGAGAGAGAGAGTCATATTCTGATGAGTGGGGTGGGCTGAAATTATTTCCATTTGCGGCTAAGGCCGAAAGGCCTAGGAAACCTGGTAAAGATGGACACAAGTAGTAACCTACCAAACAACACACCCACCACAAATTATTTTGCTGGGAAACACTAGATAGCTGGTATATATATATACATACATACATACATACATATATATATATATATATTATTCTCTTAGATATATCAGTTTAATTTCTCTTTGTTCAAGTAAGAGTTTTTCAGTATTTTAATGGCCACCGACCAACATTTGGGTTCTGCTTTTAGGGTACATGCTTTATTCTTGGTCTTCATTTCAACCGGCTCGAGCTTTAAACAAACCCCCTTCTATGTATACTTCCAATTAACTCATGGTAATCCAAACTCTAGTTTTTCAAGGAGAAATGATATTTTCAGAGTCAAAAGTATCCCAATAAATGTAATTCTTTTCTCGTTTTAAATATAAGATTAATATTAATTTTAAAAAAATTAATTTATAATATTTATTTATTTAAAATTAACATAAATTTATTTATTTTATGTCAATATAGTTATGAATATTATAAACTATCTAATAAGCACGGTTAATTATAAGATTTATTGTGTTTAAAATAAAAATTAATCATGTCAATATAGTTTTATAATTAAAAATATTTTAAATTATTTTTAAAAAAATTAATATTAATTTTATAAAGAGAGTATATAAATAGTCATACAATCCGTATTGCAAGTTGTACAATTTTAAATGCAAGAAATATCATTTTGGCTTCCAGTCTGTGTAGTATAATACTATTATTATATATATGAGGTGGGTTTTCACTTTTGACACTATTATATAAGTTGTAAATTTTGTGAAAATCAGGTATATGTTAATCAGTTGCATTGCACCTGGAACAACAATTTTTTTCTCAAGAACAGCATAATTAGTAGGAGGCATGTTACCAATACCCCACTGTCGAAGACAGAGAGTCTCATTCATGCCTTTGTTTTTACTTTTTCGTTCTTAATTTATATATATATATATATATATATTCTCACAATGTATATTCTTAGAATATATATTTTTTAACTTATAATTTATAGGTCCCTTCGCACAACACTGATGGTAGGGTTGAGCTTAAAACCTCTAGTTTGAGTCTCATGAGACCCAAAAACACCTACATGATATATTATCTGATATTTGTAACCTTTGAGTGATTATTATGAGTATCTAAATTTTAACACATAGTAAAGTAATACCCTACTATATATTAACTAGAAAACTTTACTCTCAATACTTGCACACAATTATTATAGCTTATGAGTAAATCAACTAATCATATTTTATTTGTATGTAGTTTTGTCTATAATATATGATATATAAATATAGTGGAGACGATTAATTAATTGAATAATGCAAACTAATAATTAATAATAAAAACTAGTAATGAGAAAAATTACCTAGGAATCCGAATCTATTAAGTACTAACATAATAAATAATTTCTTATTTTCCTAATTAATTTCTAATTAATTTTTCTTTTCATTTGAAAATAATGATTCATATATTTAATATGAACAAACATAAATTATGAAAAATTTACAGATTAATTATAATTTATCAAAGTCTCTTAATTAATATAAAAATTATGTATGAATTTTGCACAATGACATTTATGAAGGTGAAAACAATTAACTATAAATATTGGAACGAAAAAATAATATTAATTATGACATATCTAGTTTCATCTTCATTCTATATATAAATTTTTTTATTTATCCATGCCGTTGATAATTAACTGAATTTAAATTAAAACTAGTATTGACTATATGTATTTAAATAACAGCAATTAATGTAACATTTGCAACGAAGAACATTACGAATAAAATGAATTACTCCCGGCTAGTTGCTGCCAAAATGCTACATAATTCGGCCCGATAGAAAAAGAAAAAAAGATGAAGATGAATTGGAAGTCAATGTCTAGATGTTATTGCATTAGCCACGGAAAGAAAAGAAAATAATAAAAATAATCTGCCAAAGATCTTTCTATCTAGTGCCCACCAGAAAACAATAGAAAAAAAAACTCTACTATTGCCATACACGAAGGAATGGGAAAAACAAAAGAAAGAATGACAACTGCCCCTATCTCTAAAACAAAAAGTCCTATTTATAGAGAGTAATTATTTGTGACCTAATGTAAATACATTGAACTTGGTTTTTTATTCTTTCTTATCTCTTTATTTTCTTCTTGTCTCCGACATCATTATAGCAATTCTTCAAGAGTCTTTTTTATCTTTAAAACTGAAATATTATCAATTACTTGCTCATCAATATAAATAAATAATAAATCATACAAAATAAAATAAAATATATTAGTTAAATAAAATAAGCACATAAAATAATAAAAATAAGAATAATAAAATGCAAAATAAATGCTTGTATCAATATATATAGTAGGACATTATTTCCACAATATATTGAATCTTAAGACTAAAATTTATTTTTGAATTAAATTATGCTCCCACCATAACATAGGGGCTACAATATGGCCAATGAGATTAGTCCCCAGCATTCTAGGGTGTGTGTGAGCCCCTTTAGGCAGAGGAGAACTCTTGTTAAATTTGAATTAAGTTTCAATGTGGAGGCACAAGATTCAAGTTATACTATGACCAGGGGAATATAGTTAAATCGTAATGCTTTAACATAAATATAAACAGTTAATTATTGTATTAAAGTTAATAAGATAAAAATCTTGAATACAAAAAAAAGATAAAATTCTCAAAGAAAAATTCATATTATTGTAAAAAATTATATCCCAAAAAATCTTAAGATAACATATTTATAGTACTAAACTACTTTTCTATAACTAATTGAAAAAGGTAAATAATTAAATCCTAAACTAAATAAAATTATTAAAGCTAAAATTCAAAACATAAACAAACCAAATATAAATTATTCTACTAATTTTTTTAAAATAATAAATATAAATATATCAAATAAATTAAAATTGTATAAAAAATAAAAAATATAAAAAATTATATTTTTCTTTTTTTTTCCGTTGTATTATACTAGCCCATTAAATTATTCATCGAGTCCTTCTATGTGAACAGGAAATTGGGATCGGAAAATTGGACCTGCCAATTTTTTAATTTATTTTTCTTTTGACTCTTAAATTTTTATAATATTTATTTTGACTCAAATATTTACAGAATATAGTAATAGTGATTTATGTATAATTTGAATGCATATAAATAATTAGGGTTGTACAGACTGTACAACCCTAATTATTTATATACATTCAAATTATACATAAATCACTAAATTCTGTAAATATTTAAATTAAAATAAATATTATAAATATTTTGAGAGTAAAAAAAAAAAAATTTAAATTGAACCGGTCCAATTTATCGGTACCAAATTCCTGTCTGCTTAACTTAGACTTATTGATTGCTTCCCTAAAGTAAATATAGACTTTTACTTGCATTAATCATTGACTATATATCATACGAATATATTTATGTTGTCTAAACAGAGGAAAGTACATGATAAGGCGAAAAAGAGGGTAAAAGCTTAAGACATGAAAACAAAGATTCTTACCTGGAAAACAGATTGGGAATATAAGAAACAGACCTGTTATCATATTGTACCAGTTTAGCTATGTCATTCTTATGCACAGAAAAAGTGTATAAATAACACTGCCATCTCAAGTCACTTCTGTAAGGACAATATAAATAATAATTCTTATTCTGAAAAAAATATTATTAATTTTTAAAAATTAATTTAAAATTTTTTTAAATTTAAAATTAAAATAATTTATTAAAAATCATGGAATAATAAATCTTATCATGAATTCTTATTAGGTACTTTATAATATTTTTTATTGTATCGACTAAAATTAATAAAAAGAACTCATGTTAATTTTGAGTTTGAAAATATATTTAATTGAATTTAAAAAATCAATAATAATTTTATATTTTAAAACAAATAGAGTACTTACAATTTATAATTAAAATAACAGGCTATTGTCATTTTTTTTTAAAAATAAAAAGGGTCATTTATAATTAAAATGACTCAAGTTTATCATTACAATTCTATTATCATACAATTATTATTAAACTCAATATTTAATAATTTTTGGGGTAAATATAAAACAAATTAGTTTCCTTTAATTTGTAAAATTTGCTAATAGAACTCCATTTTTAGAATTTGATAAAAACTATTATAGAACATAAACAATTTTAAATACTTATTCCGTCTAAAGAAAAAAATATGTTTCGTGCAGAGGTATCTAACTAATTAGGTAGATTATTAGGTGAAGATCACTCCATCAAGGATTTTAAAGAAAAATTCAATTATACCAATATAAATAGCATATTAAACAATATGCATGTAATTTTTTTTTATGATTTGGAGATTTATATCTACGACTTTATGGTAATATGAAAATAAAAAAATTGAGTCAATTAAAAGATGCTTAATTTAAAAAGATTATATATAGATATAAGAAACTTTTTTTTTTATATCTTTTCATCTGCAAATAATTTTAATGTGAAAGTTAATACAAAGACAAAGGACTAATTTTGAATAGGAAAAAGAGCGAATTTGCAGAATTTTAAACAATACTTATTCGAAAAAAGCATGGTTCTTGTTCTTGTGAATATGTATCTTGTGTCAGGCACTCATAATTCCAAGTCTGAATAATTCTTTTGAAGCTTATCATTAAGGAACTATTTGCCCCGAAAATACTTGGATCAATAGTGTATCTTCTTCAGATTGCAGAAGTATAATTAAATAGAGTTGCTCTATGTTAACGTTATATCTGTCTGCACGTTCAATCATCCGAAAATCTTAATATAAGTCAATAATAAAGATTTAGAATATTTATTTGCCTTCATTATTAACCGGATATTTATAGTATTTACTTGACTATTTACCATTTTTATTAGGAATGTCCATTGAGGAGTTATAGTTGAAGAAAGTAATAATCATATTACTCCATCCGAATATATAACTTCTACTCTACTTAAAATTAGATATGATAAACAGTTAACATCCGAATGGGTTTAGGGCTCTTGCCCAAGTCTGTAGGATTAAGAAGTCTATCTTAAATAAATGTCAAACTGATGAGTTACTGGGCGAGCTTAATATAAATTGCCGATTATACTTTTTTTAAATATACATCTCAACACTCTATATATTGTCAATATAATTAATTTTAACGGGACCAACTGTTTTATTTAAAATCAAACAAAATTAAGTGATCATGTGGTAGTAGTTCAGAGATAAAAGTAAAAGGTTGGTAAGTAGCTTACAAAACGCGCAGTAATGGGGACATACAAGGGAGAGAGAGGAGCATGAAACGCTTTTCTAACCACATAATTAACCCACCATGCAGCTGATTGCATTCTTAGAACCAAAGGCAAAAAGCCAACACAGACAGGAAACCGCGCCTAAGGTACGTACGTGGAAGTCGGATTGGTGTTTTTGTATTTGCATCACATATATATATATAATATAATGTGAATGGAAGAATAGGGGTCCGAGAGAGCAAAAGTGTTCGAGGTTTAAGCCAACCCGTATGACCCATTAATCTCCTTTCGTTTAATATTAAAATTGAGCGCCATATACTGCATGCCTCACCTAACGTCAGTCCTCCACTTAATTATTTATTGCATGTTTTCTTGACTATCCTGGCCCTTTTTTGCCTACAATTTTTTATATTTTTTCTACAATGAGTACCCATGCAATTTAATTTTTCCTTCACATGCATTTCAATTCAATTATTCCTTATTCCTTATTCCACCCTTACTAAACAAACTCTAGTTACCTACTTGCTTTTGATCTTACCAAAAATAATGGTTTTTGGGTAAGGAATCTGGAATAGTAAGTATTTTAAGGTTGATGCAAGTTAGAAAGGTTAAATAATAATATACTCTTTTTTTTTTCTTAACTCTTATTTGTGAGTTTAGTAAAAAAAATAGGATAAATCTATGTGCACAACTCTAAACACAATTTAGAACACTACATTTTGATTTTAATAATTGGCGCATGATAGGGCCTGACACAAAAATCTGTATCAGATCTTATTTTTTAATGATTGAGATGTATATAATATTTGGTCATAATGTGTGTAAAGTTGTCCAAAAAAATATGGAGTAGTAAATCAGGGATTGGCTGTTAAAATATGTTTGATGTGTTATTAATTAAGGCAATCATGGAATAAAGAAAAATTGTTTTACTAAAAGATGAGTGGAATTTTCCTCAACCTTCTTACCTTTCTTTACTATATATTCATTTACTTCCACAAATCTTAAAAACATGGAATTTAATTTATAAAGAATGTTGTAACTAATTCCCATAACAGTCTTATCATTTCTGCTTTGAGAACTCAACATGATGTGTTAATTTCTCCATCTTAATTACACCGTCATGCAATTACTAATCTAACCATGCCCTAAACGTTTTTTTTTTCCATGCAACACTCTGGATATGTACCAAGAGAGATCTAGGGGTTGACTGCTTTCATGGATTTGGACCACTAGTGGATCAGTTTGATTTGACTTATATAGTTATTTGGTTGCTATATAATCTCTCATCACATGTCAAGTACCTATGCATCATATTTCATATCATTTTATACACAATTTTTTATGTATGATATATAGCATTACCCTTTAACTAATAAAAAGTGGTGTTTGAATTAAATTTGAGTTGGACATAATAAAGAGTACTGTTTGATTGCTTGTAATCCCATACTTCAAATCCGAGGTAGATTTCATGACTTCCTCCCGTTATAACTAATTACAAGTGGGATTTGAAAATTCCAGTGTATAAACATAAAGATTACTCAATACTTGTAATCTGATATTTATAATCTGTTTTTTTTTGGCTTGAATATCATTATTTTAAAAGTGTAGTGTACTTGAAATGGGGGAGTTAAAATTATTTACATTCTACCCAATTGCAAGTTGAATATTAATGTTGAGAAGATTCTGCATTATTTGGAATAACGTACCTTATATAGAATCTAGGGTAATGTTTGTTAGCAAGAATAATAATTAGAATTGGATTTATTAATTTTAAGTTTGTTGTTTGTTTTAAAAATTAGACTTGCGACTATCAGTTTAGAGATAACAAACTGATTTAGAATGGGAGACTAGTTAATACCATGTCTAACTAGGTATTATAATCTTTATCATTTGGTATTAAAAATTTATAGACAAAATTAACATTTTTTTAAATGACCGTTGTATAATATTATATTTATATTTACTTACGTTATTGAGAATACGATCTCTTTGTTATTATATGCAAGGATATAATAGTTCAAATGATAATTTTTTATCATGTCCTTTAAATAATTTTATAAAAAACAAAAATAACATGAAATTATATTAAATTATCTCAAGAGTAATTTTATTCTAAATAAATATATGACTAAAAGTATTTAATCTTAAGATTAATAATCTTAAAATTATAATTTATAAAAATATAATATTAAAATTATACTTCTTACAAATAAAAACATGTCCAATAGCTTATTTAAACTTAGGTTGGGTAAAAGGAAAACCATCACATGTACTTGAATTTTCAAGATCAAACCATATGAGGTATTTAAAATATAATACGCCATCGATTGACTCATATTCAAGATCAAATCATATTGGGTTTTATTACCACGGCCATCATCATGCCCCTCAAGAACAACTCAAAACATAATAGGTGCCATAATTACTAAAGTCAAAGCAATCAAAGCAAGCGTTTCTCTACCGTCAAAATTACCAAGTTACCTACCTTCCTATTAATTACAACCTAAATATTTTACATTATACCGGACTTTTTAATTTACTATATATATGTCATGTAACAAAATTTAGAAGATCATATGTAGTTTAATCAATTTTTGAATAATTATACGTGATTTTACATCTATCTTCAAGTTATCTTCATTTTGACAACAAGTAAACTTACACTCGTCTAAGAGCAAATAAAATATTATCTAATCATTAAAATATTATTCTAATAACTTTAATATCCTCTAATCTTTTTCAAATTTAACAAGACATACTCTCAATGATTCTTCACCATATGACTATTCAAAAAAATAAACATAAAACCCAGAAAAAACAACAACAAACGCATGTTACTTTTCTTCAACTAAACTCATCCAACAATTCAGTTATTCATATCAAAGTACAAGCATAGGAGATAATTATTTAGCCAAACTCATCCAAATATTACTCTGCTCAAATCAAATTACATGTCTAAGTTTTATGCGGTAAGTTGCACATCTTTTCAGAGTTTATATAGGCTTCTATTAATCCGAATGGGTCTGAGGTTTACGTTGAATATTTTTCCCTCAATTGATTCACCGTGAGTCTGAAAAGCTCTTTCAGAAATTTTAATTTCGGCAAGTAAGTGAAATAAGAAATAAGATTTAAATTGGATGGTTTCAATAGTGATTTTCCCAAAACAAATTAAACTCTAACCCTAAACAAAAACCTAACCATTATACCTCTAATAGCGCAACCATCGAGAGGACGTGGTGAGTATTGCGGCTTTAGGCAGAGATGGAGGTCACTTCGATGGTGACGATGGCAGGAAGAGGCGGTCGCTGTAGTGGTCGTTAATTTCCATGGAAGAGGCGATCTGTTCGATGGTACAATTTCTCTCTATCTAACGAATTGTCTATCAAGTCTATATGACTATATACAATAATTAAGTCGTTTTGTGCTTTGAGAAAAAATGTACTAATATTATTTACACTACTACCTCAAAGTTATATCCATTTAATTTAGTTCTAATGAATTATAGCATTAATTTAATTTAACACTTAATAATTTTGTAATATTATTAATTTGTATTTTCTAGGCTAAAGAGAAAAAAAAAAATGAAGAGAATGTCATTGGGTGAAATAAAATATACATGAAGGTCAGAACATACTTTATCTACAAAAAATAACAGTATTAGACCAAAATAGTTAACAAGTGTTCTTGTGATTCAATAATTTCCTAAATATAGGTGGTGACTCAAAATTTCGTATAAACCACATATAATTTTTAGAATTTTACTCTATTATATTTAATGAGAAAAGTTAATTCGATCTATCGCGAAAAGCTTGACTTAATTGCTGTGTGTTCATACCAGGCGAGGCCACTAGGCCAGGTTGATGGAACACCATCTTCTAAGAATCCACATAACAAGGGGAAGAGGGTAAAAATGGCAAATACAAGGGGCACAAAATGACAATCTCCCTAGGCCTTTAAATACTTGTATAATTCCTTGATGTGCTCAGTCTCCATGTGCACTCCATATTAATTTACTTACTCAGGTACTTATTTGTTTGTGTGGTTGAATTAAGATTTTATTTCCACTAATCTTTTTTCTTCCCCCTTGGCCCTTACAGCGATGGAAGATGGTCATCAAGTCCAAGACCCTCCAAACAGCCCAAACCACGGTGGTTCCAGTTCTAACTTCGGTTCTGAGAGAAATAACAATGAACCGGTCAGATCAAGGTGGACACCCAAACCGGAGCAAATCCTCATACTAGAGTCCATCTTCAACAGTGGAATGGTAAATCCTCCCAAGGATGAAACTGTCAGGATACGGAAGCTTCTAGAGGAATTTGGTTCCGTCGGCGATGCTAACGTCTTCTACTGGTTTCAAAACCGGCGGTCCCGGTCCCGCCGCCGCCAACGCCAAATTCAAGCCAGCCTAACCGGTGACCAGCTAGGTTCACAGCCGCCGCTAAGTGGTGGTGGTGCAATTCAGTTTGATAGTAGTACAGCTGCTTTTGCGCCAGCCGGACAGTCTTTCTATTCATCTCCGTCTTCGTGTTTTGGTGACGGTTCTTTCTCGGCTGGATGTGGTGGTGGAAATGAGGGTATTGTGGATGATATGAATATGTATTCGTATTCGGGTCAAATGTGTGGCCCGGGAATTGAGCAGAATTCGGGCTTGTCTTCTTCAATTAACATGTTCCCCACCGATACTTCAAATATGCATTACCCATCTGGTAATTAATTAAGTGCATGTCTAGCTAGCTAGCTGCCCTTTATTTTTGTTTCTTATTAGGTCTTGAGATTAATTCAGTAGAATTAATTTATTAGAAGTGTATATGGATAGATATATGTGTAATTAAGGGTTGATGAATTGAAAGAATGAATGAATATGCAAGTATGCTGACATGCAGGATTTATAACGGTGTTTATAAATGGGGTAGCAACAGAGATACCAAGGGGGCCGCTAGACATGAAAGGGGTGTTTGGTCAACAGGATTTAGTGTTGGTCCATTCTTCAGGTGTCCCTGTTAACGACTTCAGTTTTCCCTTGCAGCATGGTGAAAGTTATTTCCTGGTACGTACGTACCTCCTACCTACCACTCCTATATATATTAATTCAATATCCACTTTAATTTTTACGCACTCAATACCCGATTTCTGAAATTAACTTGACAAAACAAAACTCAAAAAGCTTGGATTCCCAGCTTTTTCTGCTTATTTTCTTGTCCCAGCTAAGCTAGCTACTTCCTTTTTCTTCATCTTACAAGTTTTCTACATCTTAATTTGTCTATCCCTATCCTCTTCTCTTTTCTCATCCAAAGACGGGTTTTCCTATCTCTCTCACGTACGCGCGCGCACATTTATGTTAATTTTTGTTTCTAAGTCAGGACTAGTTTTTTTTGGAAATTTGGATGGAGTTAAAATTTGTCAACCCATTTGTTAATGCTATGTATAGAAAAATGTTGAATTCATATAGAAAAAGGTTGCATATTGATGGTCTTTGATATTCAACAATGCAACTCTTTGTTATGAATTTGCAAAATTTTTTTACATTATTGACTGATGAATTGACAAATTTTAATTAACTTCACCATATTCGGATCCATATATTTGTGTGCTCATTAGTGTGGCTGGCTACTAGCTAGAGAAATTTCCAAAATCTGTACTCCCTCTCTCGTGAACAGAATTCCATTTATTTTTTGTGAGAATCTGTAATAGGATTCCATTTTAAATAAAACCATAAGGTTAAACAAGTAGCTAGGAATACTATAAGAAATACTCTATTTGTTCTAAATTATAAAATCAATATTAACTTTTAAAAAGTTAATTTCAAATATTTTCAAATTCTAAATTAACATGAATTCATTTAATTTATGTCTATATAATTATGAATATCATAAACCACCTAAAAAGTTTTGTTAATTATAAGATTTATTGTTTTTAAAATTTAAACAAATTATGTCAAATATTTTAAATTTAAAAATATTTCTTGGTCTTATAATTTGGAACTAAAAGAGTATATAATCAATCTTAGATTCTGCAATTAAGGTGCAAAACCTTCTATGTGCAGTTTACGATTCCATTAGTTCATAGTTTAATTAAGACCTCTCTCTCGTTGTCTTCCTAAATAAGCATATTATATTCTCTATGCCTAGCTAAAACTGGGCACTGGAATCCACCATATATATCCAACCTCCTGGCTACTGAATAACATATATATATAAATCTGTATTCTGGTTACAGGTTTCCAGACCTACTTAAAGTGGAATCAAGCTGCACCGACCCTGCAGCCGGCCTTTCTCATGACTCTATAAGAAATTCAAGATACTTCAAACAGAAATTTTGTGTCCGTGCTCCAACTATTTTCTCTTCCCTTTGTATTGTTCATTAACTTCTCTTTGTTTGGTGGGAATTGCTAGCTATTTTAATTTCGCAAGTTTCTAGCTTAGCTTCAGGTCCCCCGTCCCTGCACTATATAAGGAGATAATTTGTACTTGTTTTGGATCTAAAATTTAATGAAAATGTGATATATATAGTGCAATTTTTTTATGTATATACAAATTCCGTGTTGCTTCAAATTTTATTAATTACTGATTCTAGTATCATTTTGTAAGAATTTTGCATCCTTTAATTGAAAAGCAACACCAGCTCAGACCCAAAACTTATTAAAGTATATATATATATTCCAAATCAGCATTTTAAAAGTTTCAATAGTATGTATATATATATATATATATATATATAAAGAGAGCACAGCGATTTGCAAAATACAAAAGAAAATGTTTTAAATTTTAAACTGGCTATATTACTTGGTTGAAGCAGTTTGTGGGACGCTTAAGTGAAAGAAATCATGGATAGTAATCAATAAAAATTGAAATATATATGGATGCATGTAAAAGATAGCTAAGAAGAGCAACACAAAGCACAAAATTTTACTTGTAAAACTACATGATAAAAAAAAAATTGTTATAAAAATTAGAGATAATGAGACTCAATTTTTCGAACTGCTGGAGTATTAATTTGTCAAGCTATTTTTTGACAATAAAATTAATTTAGATTAAAAAAAAATCAAAAGCATTGCGCATATAAAATAATCAATTAAAATTCCAATCAAGTGAAAGTAATTAAAGACCTGATGCAGTTTATGAAGGGGAAAAAAATGATTCAATGATTCAACAAACTCCTGCATCACATTGAACCATATATTATGGATATCAGTGCAGCTCTTATAGAAAAATCAAAAACCAAGGAAGCGGCTCCGTACTACTACTATATGCTATAATGTGAACAGAAAAATGAAGTAAAAGAAGAGGAAGAGTACTAATTAATTACTCCAGCAGTCCACGCCATATGCAGACAGTCCACAGATAACCCAAAAAAATAAATTCAACTCATTTTCCAAGAGCTTTCCTTGTTCAGAGTAGTGCAGATTGCAGAAAGTTACCAAAAAGACTCCTTATTATAATAATACTAATATCATTTGCTTCTCTGAAGTTGATATTAATGCATGATGAGGAGTATGAGTATTAGTGCATTTTTATATTCATCTGGAAAATTAACTAACTAGATTTAAAACTACAAGTAATTATGCTACTTTTGAATGAAAACCTTTTTTAAAATCGAAGGGAAAAGATCGACAACTTGACTTCAACACCGACAAGTATAACCAATCTAACGCCGAAGGATGTTTGTTTGGGATTACTTTAATTATTGGTAGAACATTAATGATAATAATCATGTGCAAGAAGGGTTTTATTAATTGGTCGGCATCTCATTAAAGAAATGAAAAACCCTGCATTAGTTTCTAGGGTTCTAGATCAAATACATTGCTGGTTTTGTATTTGTGTACGTACAATGAAATTTTTGTTCTTCTACTTTGACCAGAAAAGTTGATATATGCGAAATGCTCGCTTTATCAAGCATATGTATTTGATAATTTGTGCAAGCTTTAGTGGTATCTTGTATTCATCAACTCCACATTCTAACCTCTAGTCAATTAAGTAAATATATAGTCTTTTAAACTATATTTGCATATATAATGATGATGCTACAAGATTCCATGCAAGCTACAAGCCTTGAATTTGGGAAATGCTTTTCTCTTTATAGTGCATCATGATGCAAAAGTTTTTCTCAACCAAGTGAAATGTTGGACCTTACGTACGTATATTATCCACCTCATATTTCAGAATCTAAGGATTCAATGAATCAGGTTAAAATCTTTTAATTGATGCTATTCTTTAAGTGTATTAATTTTATGTACAATGCTTTATTCTCAATGTTATCTATGAGCTTAATATCTTTACTCATGCTCTCATGTATTTCTTTTTTCCTTAAAAGGGTATATCCGGATTCACTGTATATACTAAAATGACCGTATTTGATCGATCTAAGGCACCACATGATAATACCCAAAAGCACTGCATTATTTTTCCTTCAGAATACATGCTCTCATAATTGCTAGTTTGCTTTTTTATTCCTTGTTTATTCTGTTTATGGTTAAAAAGTTCACTAATTATGGATAATGGTTTCTTATTTTAATTATTAAAATAATTATTTAAATATAGGTTAATATTTAATTAGAATTTTAAAAAATAGTTATAGTTATTAAATTGTTAAATATTTACATAAATAATAAATTTTAAATTATATATTATAGGTTCTTTCAATTAATTATATGGTAAACATTTGAATAGCGTGTAAATTTATTTAGTTATGATTACGAGAAATTAATTATTGTAATTTTATTTAAGTTTGTAATTGAATTCTATATTAATTTTTGTACCGAATTTTTTTAACTAAAATTCTAATTCAAATAGAATTATGAAACTCAGATTTTAATAATTTTAATTGAGAATTGATATTTTCAAAAGTTAATTTGATATTTTCGCAAGGAGGTCTCATTTGATATTGCGAAAATATCAAATTAGCTTGTGAAAATATCAATTTCTTTTTAATTTAGTTGTGACAATTGGTTAGTAATGAAATCATTATAATTTTTTAATTAATTTTACAATTATTTTGTTTTAAAAAAATTCATATACATTATTATCAATACAATTATTTGATAAAATTTTAAATTTTAATGAATTTAATTTTGTTAGTACATTAATTTAATAAGGAAATTATATGTTAAATGATATTTTTGATATCTTAATATATTAACAAAGTTGCAATAATAAAATTATCCCATGTAAAATTTGTTAAGATATATTATTTTTCATAAATTTGAATAGTATTAATTTAATTATTATATATTTGTATAGTATTTATACTAATTTAATTGGAATTTTTTTTCTTTTCATATTAAAAATACAAATATTTTTAAATTTGGATAATATTTAATTGATACAAATTTGAATAGTAGTAATGAATAGGAAAGTTGAACCAAAAAGTTGTGAAACCAAAAATAGGTGAAATCAAACTAAATTTATAATTTCAATTAACATATCATGTTTCATGAAAAGATTTTCATTAACAATTATTTTTTATTTAAAGTAATAAATTAAATAAATCATATTTTTCATAAAATTACATTATCATTCTATATAACATACTTATTTTTTACTTTATGTACTTAGAACTGTAATGCAAAACTGTCCCTAAAGTTTGTATTATTTTTGCAAAACTCTCTTTCGAAAAAAAATTTCTCGCAAAACTCTCCCTTAAACTTTTTTTTGGAGAAACACTCCCTTCAAAATGTATTTATTGGACAAAAAGGACCCTTAACAAATATATAATTAAATAAATAATATGTAATTAAATAATTGACTAATTATGTAGTTCCTAATAATATTATATTAATTGAATAATTTTATCTCAAACTAGATTATATTTATTTTCAAAAAATATGATGAGATAATATATGATATTATTATATTATATATTCGTATATAATATTGTTATAATATAATATATACATACATATAAATATTATATACTACAGTAGATATTCTATATGTTTATGTATATAATTATAATATAATATAAAATAAATATAAATATATATAATATTATATTTTTAATATGCATTATATTTATTTTATTTTATATTATATTATAATTCATAATAGAACAATATATGAAATATTTTTTTTATACATTAAATATATATAATATTATAACATATAATAATATATATTTAATATATAATATGATATATATAATTTTATATTTTTAATATGTATTATATTTATTTTATATTATATTATAATTATATGTATAAACATATAAAATATCTACTGTAGTATATAATATTTATATGTATGCATATATTATATTAATTTGATATTATATTTAATATATAATATAATATAATACATATTATATGATATAATGCATATAATATAATCATACCATATATTATCTCATCATAATTTTTGAAATCAAATATAATTCGGTTATATTTTTACTAAAAATAGGGGTGAGAATTTTTTTATAACTAATATAATATTATCAAGAACCACATCATTAGTCATTTATTTAATTTTATATTTGTTAAGATTCTTTTTTACCCACCTAATATATCTTGAAGGGGGAGTTTTGATGGGAAAAAAATAGAGGGAGAGTCTTGTAAAAATAATATAAATTAGAGGGAAAGTTCTATCAAAAAAAATCGAAAAAGAGTTTTATAAAAATAATACAAACCGAAGGAATGATGTTATATTTCAATTTATACTTAGTGTTATCTTTTTTTTTAAAAAAAAAATATTGTACCTTAAGTCAGACGGAAGTATGACAATCAATGATAATTTTCAGTGTCAAAAACTTTGTGGGGGCAAGTGTTGGGCTGAGGCCCAAGCCATAACATCCTTGTTGAGAAGGCTTTCTTAACTACTTGTCTAATGGCTGGCGATGATAATTTGATATTACTGATACTAGTGGTATATACATATTGTTATATAGACATTATACATGAATTATTGACGGTGCAGCATCTTATTTATAATTATTTAATTCAGTTGTCGCCTTGTGATTTAATGCCCTTCTGGCCTTCTGTTTGTACTCTTTGACTTTCACTGCTGCTACTCACATAACCCATACTGTTAGAGAACTGTTCTGCGTCACTCCATATACTGCTACTATATATTATTTGTGTTGTTATTTTAATATTTAAAATAAAATAATTTATTTTAAATATTGAAATTATAACATATAAATAATATGAAATATTATATAACAAGTATTTTAAAAATATTTAATAATTTTTCTTTTCTTAGACTTTTATTATTAAAAAGTGTTATATTTTGAGAATTAATATTTTTATAAATAAATATAATAGTTTTATTGGTTCGTATGATAACGAGACTTATATATTATTTATGTGCAGAGAATTTTATAAAATTATTATTCATATTTGTAAAAATATTAATTTTTTATATTTTAACTTTAAATTGTAAAAGTTTATAATTTATATATAATGTTAAATAATTTGATTTTAGTCTATAATTAAAGAGTATATTATTTAAAAGTCTAGAAGATTTATAATTTCAAAACATAAGAAGAAAATGAGAAAAAAAGAATAAAGAAAACTCGAGTTAAAAATGAAAGGAGTAAGTACTCTTTTGTTATAAGTGGTGCGTTGAGATAAAATATTTAAATGGTATAAATTTTTATAAAAGTATTTTCAGGAGAAACATAAATTTGTTCGGCTCGCCGTTGTTGAGGCTTTTGGAGACTAAACAGATATGAAAATTTTGTTTGTCTAAATATACTTAACTTATTTAATTTATAGACAACTTACTAATTGTGTTCCATTTAAACCAAAGAAGCTGACACAAGCATACAAGTACAACGCCCAAACACCATTAGACGAAGAAACCTTAAATACCTAACTTGGTTATATAATTGTAAAAGTATTTTTATGAAAATGAGGGACGAATTTGTAAATAAGTATGTTATATGAACTTTAAAATTTTCCAATTCCAGGACAAACTTGTTCACTGCGAGGTATTAAAAATAATTGGGTTATTATTGTTCCAAAATACGAGCAATCTGAACTTGAAATCTTTACTCGTTAAAATGTTTTGGAAGATCACCAGACAAATATATATATATATATATATATATATATTATTTAAAAGTAATTTTTAGTAGAACAACCTAGTGCTATGAGATGTGGGCTCCAAAATGCATATTGTTGTAGATAGAAGATTGTAAGTATGCGAAAGTCATGAAAGATGGGCACATTCATTCATTGATTAGAAAGTGTCGGAGAAAATTTCGGCTTTTGACCGCCTCATATTTCATTACATTGCATAACTTGTCCAGTCCTCCAAATAATAACATACTATAAACATAGTACAACTAAGCTCGACATTTTCAACATATGGCTAGCTAGCTACCCACTTGCCTGCCATAATTATTTTAAATAAACATCAACTATCTATACTAGTGACTCATTTCCCATAACTCCTTCCTTTCTCTCTCCTCTTCTCTATTCTTTTACCCTTTCTTACTTGTCATCTCCTTTTCCTTTTATAGGCTTTTCAACTGTACATGACAGACATAATGACCCACTTTTTTACTTATGCAAAATCACATACTCAAATGGGGAAAATACATTAATGGCTACCCTCTTTAAATCTGTTTTCTAACATCTCCAAAATTAAGGCACTAAAGTTATAGTCCCTTCTCAGGTGTGGCCTACTCCAAGGAAATCAATGAAGCCCACTTTGTTCTTCTCAATCTTCTCATCATCATTTTCCCCATACATGTAGAGATTGTTGTTATTATCAGAAACCACCTCAGAGTTTGAATCTTCTTCTGATTGATCCCCCACTCCAGTAGCACCTTCTCTCATTTTCACCACAGTTCCCACATCTGCTGCAGATGATGAACCTACAACAAAAAATTATACACCCCCCACAACATAACAAAACATTAATACCATTAAATAATTAAAGGGGAAAATTTGATAATAATAAAAATAGTATGTACCCATGTGTGAGGCAAAAAACTGGTGGTCCTGGACAGTAGGACTAAACCTAGAAAGAATAGCAGGGTGCACTACTCTGGGTGAACAACTAGTAGGATTATTCAGCTGAGACAGATCAGTGCAAGTTGATATTCCAGAACCAGAATTTTCATCATCTTTATTATTAATAAAATTATTGGAAGAGATGTTAGTAGTAGAATGAGTGCATGCATTATTATTATTATTATTATTAGCAGCAACAGCAACAGCAGCAGAAGAAATAACAGAGGAGGAGTGTGGTTTCCTCCTCCTGTAGACAGAGTTTCCTTCTCTGTATTTTCTTGCCATGACAACATGCCAATGGTTCTTCACCGCATTATCAGTCCTCCCAGGGAAGAGCCTAGCAATGGTGGCCCACTTGTTGCCGTACATTCTGTGTGCAGCTAACAATCTTTCCTCTTCCTCTGCGTTGAATGCCCTCCTGTTTATCCGAGGATCTAACTGGTTAAACCACCGAAGTCTGCAACTTTTCCCTACAATAACGTAATCCAAAAGACAAAATTATATATATTAGTCGGTGACATTCAAAAATCACTTCTTGGATCTCCTTCCCAATCTCTTATGTATAAGGAAGGGGTTTTACTCAAAACTCCTTTATTTCAAAATTTAGAATGCCCGTTAATTAAAAGATCGAAACTTGATTATGTTAAAATATAAACTTGATTTAATATTATTAATAATTTGTGTTAATATATGAATGGGTGCGAACCTAAGTTCATAATATACACGTATATATATTAAGAAATATCTTGAAATCGGAAGATGTATAATTAACTTCATGTATACATATTTGGTCAAGTACTAATTATTTGGGTAATTATAAAAATGTCCTAAGAATTCTATAAATAATCTCCTTTAGTGAGTCATTTTGAGGTGTTAAGTGAGTCATTTTGAGGGGTAAAGTGAGGGATAAGAGAAATACAAGTACAATCTAGTTAAATATACTAAAGTAAGAAACAATTCTTTCTGGATCACTGCTTCCTCTCTAACTTATATCCTCTTCCATATTTTTAACAGATTATAACTAGAGAAAATATATGTATCTATACCAGATCTTCCTTGCAGTTTTGCAGAAATGACGTTCCAGTTTTGAGGACCAACATGGGCGACTAGGTCTCTGAGCTTGGCATCTTCATGAGGTCTCCAATGGCCTCTGGCGTACAGCCTTGCTTGGTTCCCATTTCTCCTATGCTCGCCTTCACCCACCTTATCTTCATCATCATCATTTTTCAGAATAATCCCTCCACTTTCCCCTTGATCAGGCATCCGAGAAACCTTCACAAACTCATCTCTACTTCCAAGAAAGTCCAAGGAGAGAGAAAGTTGAGGGCCGAAAGGAGGAGGAGCTTCAAAGTTCAAATCTATATACCCATTTTGCACACTCATTTTAACCGACTGAAAAAAGAAAAAAAATGATCCCGGACAAGAGGAGAGAGAAAAATGAAGAAGAATCAAAATGGGGATTCTTCCATTAATCACTGATACAATGCCACAAATTAAAAAAGATGAGAAAAACAGAGGAGATCTTAATTTGGGATTGGAACTTTTAAGGAAAACATAAACCTCTTACAGAAAGATGCGAATTTCTTATCAGAAAATCAGAGAGGAAAATGATGAATGCATGATATATAGAGGGAGAGAGAGAGAGAGAGGAAATATAGCAAACAAACAGAAAGAGAAAAGAGAAGAAGAGATGAACATGAACCCACGATTCCCTCCTCCTCAACTTTCTCTCTCTAAAAGAAAATGTTATGTGGTCACAGACAGACAGTGAGACAAACACAGAGAGACGGAGAGAGAGTGCTTATTTTGAGTGAGACTCATCGTCTCCTTTTATACTCATTTTTTCTCTACAAACACAGCGTGCGTGCGTGTAACCGCTCGTGTGGGTTGTCACCGTGCGGGACGACACTCACTGACTCTAAACATCTCTTCCTCTTTCTCTCTCTTCCTCGGACTTCGTGAAAATCCGAATCTGTTTGTCCTTTTCTCAACTACTGTATTTCATTAGTATTTATTTAATTAAGGGAATTGATATTTTCTTAATTTTTTTTTATATTTTTATAAAATTTTATTTATATAAAGATAAATCTCACTTATTATACATATGAGTTGAATTTTATAAAAATATTTTTTTATAAAAATATTAATTTTTTTAATTAATTGCGTTTTTTATATTAAAAAAAAATCAAACTTATACCTCCACGCCACCAGCTGTACTCACCATTATATCCAACCTTGTAACGGAAATTGAAAATCTGATATAAGACGATGGGTATAATATTTAAATATAAAATTAAATATTATATTTATTTTAATTATTAAAAAATAAAAAATTATATATATTTTAATGTCATACTTTAATTTTTAATAATTAAAATAAATATAATATTTATATATTATACATTTATATTTTTTTAAGATAATAATTTATTAGACCATATTAAATACATATATTTCTTCCTCATACAATTAATTACCTTAGACTTTAAATTTATCTTCTTCTTTTTTTCTAATAATAATGTTTTCCGAGCACTTGGATTCTATCTTAATAGTATCATTGTTGGTCGCAATAAATTTCTCCGGGTTTTATAGTAGTATGTCTGGAATCGGTTTAGATTTTTATTTATTGGAACTAATTAGATTAGTAAGAGCGTGTGATTATTGTAATTATTTAAAAACATTAACAATGTTTGGATCTACTTACTAGGTTAATTTTGCATTTTTTTAAAATCAAATAATTTGGATATATTCCAAAAATCTGATTAAGCAAATATCCCTCTATTTTCGTTACAATTTGATTATTTGAATTGAACAAGCAGACCCAAAGTCCATGTTTATTACATTTTCATTCAATTAACAAAGTGGCACAAGGCAAGACATGGTCAGATTAATTAGTTTCCCTCTAATTTATTGTTATTGTAATTAAATACAAACAATCACCTTAGACCAACACTTTTTTTTTTTTTATACCATTTATCCTAACTTAGGATAGGAGTTTAGGTGGGAGAAGGGAGCTGGACCAGCTATGCTAGCTTCTGGACCTTTTTTTATAACTTGTTAAACGTATTCGAATTCTTGACTTTTATATCCAGACTTAAATATAGATTAATATTTTAAATTTTTAACGTTTTTTTATTTTAAAAATTGAACTCTCAAAATTTTCAATTAAGTGATTAAATTTTTAATTTTTTTTTACTTTGAGGATTGTCTTATTAATTTTTTCAATAATCAATATAATGATAAATATTTAAAATGTATAAATATACTACTAATTAAAATATTGTTATTTCATAATTTTTAATATATTTTATCAGTTTTAAGACTAAAAATATTTTAAATTAACTTTCAAAAGTCAATAATAATATTTAAATTTGGGACGGAGGAAGTACATAATTTAATTCAATAAAAAATTAAATTGAACAAACACATAACTATTAATTAGATGTAATTAGAAAACAATTGAGAAGACAATCCCTAAAGTGGTAAAAAAAAAAGTTTAATCTCCTAATTGAAAAAATTGACAAGGCAATTTTCAAAGTGAAAAAAATTAAAAGTTTAATCACTTAATTTAAAAAATTGAGAGTTAATCCTCAAAATAAAAAAATGTCAAAAGTTCAGGGTATTAGTATATATTGAGGCCTTATATCAATAGAAGTGAGCTATATTAATAGACCAAGTAGTTATCGATTAGACTAATATTCCTGATTAAAAAAAATAATTTCTTCTCTCATATACTCTTTTCGTCCAAAATATAAGCTAATTATTGATATTTTAAAGTCAACATAAGATATTTTAAAATTCAAAATTGACACAATTTTCATTAATTTCAATCAATACAATAATGATTATTATAAAATATGTAAAGAGTATTACTTATTATAAGATTTATAATTTTATAATATTTAATGTGTTTATTTTGAGTTTGAAAATATTTTAAATTAATTTTTAAAAGTCAATTGTAATATTATAATTTTTAAAATATATTTTTGTATTATATTAGATAAATTACCTACTTTACATTTAACTCTTTTTTTAACAACCACCAATTTTAATTTTAATAAATAAGTAACTAGAGAAACTTGGAGAATGAAGAAAGAGAAAGATCACAGGGGAAGATAATCATGAGAAAGTGAGACTAGTAAATGATAGTGAAGAGAGAAACGCATAAATAAAGAATAATTTGAGAATAATTTTAAAAGGCTTCACGGTTGAAAAAATATTTAGATTTTGTAATCGTTTTCGAATTTTAATTAGTTATATTATTAACTAATCGGATTACATATTTTAATTATTTCTTTAAAAAATAAAAATTGATTGGATCTGCTTGTTCGGTTTACTTTTTATTCAAAAATATAAAATAAATTAATTTGGTTCCAAAATCTTATAAAATAAATCCTTCTACTTTTAGTCAAAATTAATCTGATTATTTAAGAAAGGAGTTTTATGTGTACAATTACACACAAAAAATATTAGTGTATATGAGATTTTAATTGATAGCCAGAAGAATATTTTTCAAAAAAATAATAAAATATTGAGGGAGGGTGGGGGGGGGGGGGGGGGGGGGGGTGTAGTTTGATTTGACCAAAGGAAGGGAGTCCAATCCATGTAGGGTTGGGTAGGGGTAGGAAAGTGGAGTATGAAGAGGGGGCGAAGTTGGTGTTTTGGACATTGACAGTATAAGAGTGGTTAGGGTTCCTTTTAAAGTACAATTATAAATTACATGTAAAAGAAATTAATATAATTCTCAAGTAATTAAGTAAGTACGTGCGTGCGTGCGTGCGTTTGAATTTTAAATACACTCCAAATTAAACAACAAAATCAGAAACGCAACTACATGATTAGAAAAGGAAAGGTACACTAGTAGGGTAGGGGGTTTTGTACTAAGGAGGAGGAGAATCTCTGCATGCAGCAGTGAAATATACACAATTCGTATATAGTGCATGGCCCGTATCGGGTCTACTTTGAGATTTGAGTGTAGATCATCGCAGGCAAAAGGTAAGGTCAGGCCAGGCGGCGCAAAAAATACTAGTACTTGTACTACTTTTTTGACTGCCTGCCTTCTCCTTCACTTCAATACAATTCAATTCATGTATTATTAGTCTATTATTATTGCAGCTCTAACTCACTCACGGGAGACGCACAACCCCAATAACAAATATGTCCTATACGGCACACGTGTGCGTGCTTTCTCCATCTACGTATATTACGAAGTAAAAAATTATATACAGCTTCGGATCCTATATTTATTGTAAAGGCCAAGCAAACGGTCCCTCAAAATTGATTGCGTGCCCAGAATTAACCAGAATCACAGTAATAAAATTTAGATGTAATGTAATAATTTTTGTAATGCAATAGTTATGCAATCCAATATAATAATAGCATATTATTTAGTCGTAATAATAATAATAGCATATTATTTGTCAACGCTTGAATTTTTTTTGTACTGAAATTATCCAATAATAAGATTATTGCATTAAAAAGAAACCGCTAAACACCTAACAAATCAGGTCACAGTTTGGATCGTCCGAGAATGCTTCGTTGTAAAGATCTTTAGCATTTGATGAACTGACTTCCTTGTCGGGTCTAACGATAGTATGTGAATTGTCACATCTTCTGCTACCCCTAGCATGTCCCGATGTGCCCAGACAAAAATATCTGAATAAGCCTATTGTAATGGTATTAACCCAGAACGTTTTTGTTAACCGGACATCTATCTTCACTATCTTTGTTGTGTTGCCCAGGATTAACTCCACCTCCTCGGTCTCTTCGGTAGGCCACGCTAATGGCTCCGTAACCCCTTCAGTATATGCCTCGATATCCATAACCATGATTTGTCTTTGCATACAAACCCTAACTGCAGATAACGTTACAGCACGACGATAACACTTTCAAGAAATATCAATATTTTCATTCACTTCTTCGACTCTCCCCGACGTCGAAAACTTAATCTTAAAGTGAGAGATAGACGTAACAACATTTAAAACATATAATGTCGTTCGATCTAAGGCTGAATTGACCTGAACAACAAAAAACTTCATTAGTACCTTCATCTGTCGAGGAGCAGTCTCAAATACCATTAGAAGCTCCAAGGTTCCGACCACAGGTACAGCTTCAATGCCAAATCCATACAAAAGTGACTTCATACCAACCTCCAACTTTACGCCTTAGAGATCCATCATCTGATAAACATGGTTATAAAGTGCATCCACTGAAGACTCATTATCGATCATGATCTTTTTCATGTCAATCGAGCCGACCTGTGTAGTGATAACCAATGTTCTTTCACGTGGCTCAACTGCATCAGCTGGATAATTCTCATCTGAAAACGAGATAACCGTGTTAGGAAAAGGTCGTTCTACTTTAGACATCTGATCTGATAAAGCCATGATTATATTAGAAGGGGATCAGCGTTTTTTGCCAGTTTACCTTTGCACCGACCCACCTATGATAACATTCACCACCCTCCGAGACTGATACCCCTACTCCGCTCTTTTTTCCACAACAGATTCTGGATTAGGAAATTGCCCTTCCCGTCCTACCATATACTAGGTTAATTCACCCATTTGAACTTTTGACTAGATCATGTCTTTCAACCCGACACATGTCTCTGTCGTATGTCCAGTCTGGCGGTGATACTGATAATATAGATTTGATCTAATTTGCCTCGATTCTAACGGTCTCGACATAACTGTCGGTTCATTCCTTATAACCTCAAATATTACGATCTAATTCGCATTCAAAAGAGTTTAAGTCTTACTCTTCGCCCGAGGTTGAAAATGTGGCTTGTTTGTAGTCGGTTGTCCTTCCTTTGGCCCTATCCGATCAAAAATGTTATATCTACTATTTCCTCCCTTATTCTCACTATAAGCTTTATCATTCCCTTTATTTATTGGCATCAAACTATCCAGAGCCTCTTCGATCACAATGAACTTTTCAGCTCGTTCATACTTGTCTAACAAGTCCTTGGGAGGATTGAACATCATATCCTTCAACATTTTTCTGTTTCGAGTGACATCTATCCCCGTAGTAAAAAATTACAACGTCTGTATCATGTTGATATTGGTGTTCGTTCCTATCGCATCTCGAAATCTCTGCACATACTGGCTCAATGACTCCCCGGACTTCTACTTGATCTGCATCAAAAACGCAGTTACTTTGCCCATCCTTTTATTACTTCAAAATAGTTCATGAAATCGCCCACAAAACTCTGCCCAAGAACTAATACAATTTGGAGGTAATGACATACATCATCCATCGCTTGACACATTTCTTAAGTGTAGTCACGAAGATCTGACATATACCAGTTTTCGAGTGATTATAAGACTTTATCACACGCTCATATAGACTAGTATAATTATACGGGTCACCCGAGCCATCATAAATTTTTCGAGATGACAACTTCTTTTCGGGTCAACCTTCTTCTGGTCGATCGCTGATGAGAATGGAGATTTTGGATCCAATGGCATGGAGATAGAAGCCACCGTCTCTTCCTCAGTCGTTAGTCTCGCTTCTACTGCCGACAACCTCCTCTCCAAATCTGTTATCATTTCCATGACAGAGTTGGGAATAGGTACATAAGAAATTATCCGCTTCTTTTCCCAACCCGATTCAATCCTAGGACTATCATAACCCATTTTCCCCGGGAATTTCAGCTTGGAGAATCAAGTTGTCTCATTCCTTCTGTCCAACCCTGACGCTGGTACAAATCATTAAATTCCATCCGCCTTACCCATCTTTGTTCCGACCGAAGTTGTAAGACCCCGAATTTATGAAATACAAAATTTAATTTTTCTTCATATATATTTTTCCTGAAACAGTAAATGGTTTAATTGACAAAATTGAAAGTTAAGGATGTTATGTGCAAATTTTATTTTGTCGGGGAATATTCGTTTTGTCGGGGAATATTCGTGCCGTACGACGGCGCCGAAATAACAAATTATTTGTGGACCCCACAACGGAATAATTGTCGGATATAGAAAACGACAGAAGTAACCTTTTTATATAAAAATAGTCAACGGTGTTAACTGTTAAAATACCGGTGATAAAAGAATAGTTGCATACGGTAATTTATGGTATTTTTCTGTAGCACACGGTATTGCACAGTGTCTCATATTATTGGTCTGATAATTGACACCGTAACTGTTGCGCATCATTTCATCAATAATTGTCACTGCATAATATTTTATATTATCAATTCAATAATTGTTGTTACACAGTATTTTGCATTATTGATTCAATAATTGTCATTACACTATATTTCATATCATTGACTCAATAATTGTTGCTGCACTGTTTTTAAAATTATTGAATCTAATAATTGTCACAGTAGCAAATACACTATAATTTATATTATTAAATTAATAAAAATATGTAACGTATTTCTTACATTATTGTGGTAACATTATTTTATATGTTGGACTCACAGGAAGAATAAATAAATAAATAAATAAATAAATAAAAAATAAAATAATTAATTTTACTATTTGGAATAGTAACGTGAATAGTGACGTGAATAGTAACGTGAATAGTAAGTGAATAGTAAGAAACATGTGGGACCCACTGTGGGGCCCACACGAAATGTGAGAAATGTGTTTGCTGGGAATGGGTTGGTGGAGGCTGCGCAGCAGCCTCTGCTGAAAATTTTTTCTGTTCACCTACCGCGCATAGTAACTTCTTTTCTCCTATAAATAGCTTGTTCAGCTGAATAGAAAAATCACACCTAAAACATAAAATTTTTCTATAAGAATTTTATGAGTTTTCTCTGAGAATAGTAAGGTTATTTTGAGAGTTTGAAAGCCAAAAGGAGTGCAGGAATTTTTCAAGTTGATCAACCTCATTTAAATCAATATCCAGTCACGTATTAAGGTAAGGAATATTATTCTTTTCACACTCTTAAATTTACTGTGGTAAGGAATATCATCTTCTTTAATATTCTAAATTACTACGGTAAGGGGTATCACTCTTTTCATCATCATAAATGGATATTATTTTCTTTCTTACTTGAAGGGATTATCATTCTTTGATTCTCGAAAATAATATCGTTTCTTTCTTGTGCCATTTATTTCCATGTATTAAATTGTGGGAATAACCTTACGGCGCGGTTTACCGCCTGTTGGTGAATAACCTTTTGTATTCATTCCTTATTAATCTTTGAGAATAACCTTACGGTGCGGATTATCGCCTGTTTGGTGAATAACTCTTCGTATTCAAATTGATGGGAATAACCTTACGGCGCGGATTATCGCCTGTTTGGTGAATAACTCTTCGTATTCAAATTGATGGGAATAACCTTACGGCGCGGATTACCGCCTGTTGGTGAATAACCCTTTTTATTTGTCTCGTGTGAAAATAATTTGTCTACACGAATTATCACATGACACTTTTATTCCATATTCGTAAGTGATATCATTTTCCTTTATACTCATAAGGAATACCATCTTTTTCATCTTCCATTATTCAAGCTTACTATGGTAAGGGATATTAATTCCCTTCACCTTTTGTTAATCAAACCTGCTACGGTAAGGGATATTATTTTCTTTCATACACCTAAATCGAAACTTATTATGGAACTATTGTTTCTATAATTCCTAAAAATATTATATGTTCCATAATAGTTGAATTTCATTATTTCAACTGAACCTTCCTATTTTTTTGAACATTTCTATTGAACTGTAATCGTTATTCTGAACTGTGGATCTTGAGTATCATTTTTAAATTTCACTCCACATCATGTTGGCAATTTGGACATTATTTGAATCTGCACAAAGTAAACTTCCGATACTTATTGTTTATCCTGTTCTTCTGTTCATCATTTGTATCACTGTTATTTGTATTAATCATCAAGAATCAAGTTGTTGTGAATATCTGTGGCCGGGGGCACAGATGTGATATAATTGTTGAACAGATGATAGGTTAAAGGCGATATACTAGGTTAAAGGCGATACATCTGTTCGGTGTCTTTTATGGCACGTGGTTAATGTTCTCTTTGGCCCGTAGTGCAAAGATGAACTGTTGATTGGTATGATTATGACCAAAGGCTGAATCTGGTATAATCATGACCGTTGGTGTTATATTAAATGTCTTTGGCCCGTAGTGCAAATATGAACTGTTGATCTGCATGATTATGATCAGGAACTGTGAATTTTTATTATCATGACTAATGGTATTTCAGATGATAAAAGTTGATGATATTTTTACAAAAAAGAGAAGCGAGTGGACATTATAGTCTGCATTATTCTTCTAATAGATTGCTCATTCCGCTGCTATTATTGATCTGAACGTTGTTTAAGAATTTAACTGCAGTTTTTGATATAAACCTTGTAGTCTATTGTATTCTATCAAGAACTCAACTGTTGAAGGCTAATGATAAATTATTCGTCATTATCTTAGTCATGATATTTCTTACTGGGCTATTTGAGCTCACCCTTTCTTTTCATTCCATTGTTTTTCAACAGGAGATGAGAACGTAACGGGGTCTAGCCGGGGAATGGAGTGAGAGTGCGGGGATAGCTATCATAGTCTTCACGTGTTATAAAATAGTGTGGCAATAATAATGAAGACTTAGTTGTGTTGTATTATCCACTGTATTGTTGTACGTTGTATTTCATTGTAATAATTTTGTTGTAGTCTTTTGACGACTCAAGTTTGGGCTGTGTGGGCTCAGATTTGGGGGCGTCACAGTTGGTATCCGAGCCATATAACAAAGAGCCCCGAGCCTCTCGCTGGTGACTTCCTAGGGAAAGGGGATGCACCGAAGCCAGACTCTCCGTAGGGGACGCCTATAGTACAGGTGGCAAACTGATAGGTACCATTGTGAGGTGCTGTCCCTATGGTGGGATGAGAGTCACAGTTGGCATCAGAGCTTAGGGATATGGTCTTTAATGGAGATCTGGGGTTAGAACTAGGAGGGGAGAGACGAATAGAATCAGTCACTAGTGTGTCCTACCTAAATTAGATTTTATTATCTAATGAGTTGATTTGATTATAGGGACATGAAGTGATGAGTCAGTTTGTTTAAACTAATATTTATTTTGTGACCACAGTTTAGTATGGCATCTGGAAATCAGGAGGTTAACCACGGAGTACCCGAAGTGAATGTAGAGGCCACAAACAATTCTTCTACAAACTCAGAGTTGAATAATTTGCCTAAAGCAAAAATTATTTGTATCCGATCTAAAGAAGAAGAAGGTGAAAGTTCTACCGTCGTTCTTCCAAATTCGTTCTTTAAAGGATATCCGGAACTTGCGGAAATTGTTGCCTTTAATTTGCTCGACAGTTGGAAACATATCATCACCTGGTTATGCTCGATAACAAAGGATCAGAATATATGGACGTTTCATATAAGTCTTTGGGATTTATGGTGTTCGAGCTATGATTTTCAAGATTATTTAAAAATGATGTATCTATACTTTTGGGCGTTACAATTTAGAGAAATTCAGGTTAAGTTAGTCACTATCGTGGAAACTGTAGTCTATCGAAAATACTATTTTAATGGAAATCATTGGTACGCTACTACTGATGAAGTTGAAGAATCTGAGAAACAATTCGTTAGAGAACTGTTTCGTGGTATCCCCATGGTTGAAATACGTGAAGATCCGGATGAAGTATACGGGACTCGATTTGATGATGACAGCCTTGATGATCAAGAAATCGAATGAGGTGATGACCGGTAAGCTATTCATCAATTCTCGAGAAGTCTATGCCATGTTAGATATTGGCTCTATCCACTCTTTTATCTCACCTATATGTACTCAACGTTTAAATTTGCCTATTGAAAACTTAAATCTTGTCTTATCAGTTGAAATCTCATTGGGAGAAATACCTATTACATTTACTATCTATAAATCTTGCCTAGTTTAAATCAACAACCTCACATTACCTGTTGACCTTATTTCTTTGGAGATGCATGAATTTGATGTGATTTTAGGAATTGATTGGTTGACTACCCATCATGCTAAAATCGATTGTTTTCATATTCCTAATCAACCTGTCATGCAAATTCAAGCAACTAAACCATTGAAATCTATAACTATTATTTCTAGCCATAAAGTCATTCGTTTATTGAAAAACGGATGTCAAGCCTTTTTAGCCCATGTCATTGATTTGAACAAAAACACGTCAAACTTGAATGATATTCCTATTGTTAATGAGTTCCTGACGTTTTTCCTGAGGAACTTCCTGGCTTATCCCCAAACCGAGAAATTGAATTCTGTATCGATCTTGAACCCGATACTAAGCCCTTTTCCAAAGCCCAAATGGCTCCCATAGAACGCCAAGAGATGAAAGTTTGATTATTAGATATCGGTATCATTCGAGCGAGGAATACGAGAAGAGTTTTCAAGAACTCAAGAGAAGACTTGTTTCAGCTCCTGTTCTGACCATTCCATCAGGATCAGGAAAATTCGTCATATATAGCGATGCTTCAGGCAAAGGTCTAGGTTGTGTCCTTATGCAACATGGAAAGGTTATAGCTTATGCCTCTCAACAACTCAAAGATTATGAGAAAAATTATCCTACTCATGATCTAGAGTTGGCAGCAGTCGTTTTCGCGTTGAAGATCTGGAGACACTACTTGTACGGAGAAAAAGTGGATATCTATACGGATCATAAAAGTCTCAAGTATTTCTTCACCTAGAAGGAACTCAACATGCGACAACGACGTTGGCTTGAGCTATTGAAGGATTATGATCACACAATCCAGTATCACCCGGGAAAGGCGAACGTTGTAGCTGACGCTTTGAGCAGAAAATCTTATGCGAGTACAAGTGCACTGCTGACAACACAAAAGCGTATTTTATACGACTTGCAAAAGATGGAGATAGAGCTAAAGACACCAGGGACCCACTCGAAGATTGCTCACGTGCGAGTAGAACCAGCTTTAATCGATAAAATTAAAGCTGCTCAAGCTACCGATCCGGAACTGATAAACATGATAAAGAAAGTACAAGAAGGTACCATTCCCGAAGCAAGAATCGACGAGAAAGGAATACTTCGAGTCAACTCTCGACTCTGTGTTCCTAACGATCCTGAATTAAAGTATAAAATCATGATGGAGGCACACAACACGCCATTTGCAATCCACCCAGGAGGTACCAAGATGTATCGAGATCTTCGACATACATTTTGGTGGAACAATATGAAAAGGGAGATTGCAGAGTTTATCTCAAGGTGCCTAACTTGTCAACGTGTCAAGGCAGAGCATCAAGTACCTAAGGGTCCATTACAACCACTTGAGGTTCCCGAATGGAAATGGGAACACATCAATATGGATTTCGTGACGGGTCTTCCCAAAGTTTCTCAAGGCTTAGATGCAATTTGGGTCATCGTAGATAGATTGACCAAATCCGCTCATTTCTTGCCTATACGAGAAAACTTTTCACTTGAACGTCTTGTCGGTATGTACATAAATGAGATCGTGAGATTGCATGGTATGCCAGTTTCCATAGTTTCTGATCGAGATCCTAGATTCACTTCACGCTTTTGGATCAGTCTACAAAAAGCTATGGGCACTGAACTACGTTTTAGTTCTGCATACCATCCTCAAACGGACGGACAATCGGAAAGGACGATCCAGACCCTCGAAGATCTTTTGAGACTTTGTGTATTAGACTTCAAAGGAAGTTGGGATAAGTACTTGTCATTGGTGGAATTTTCCTACAACAACAGTTACCAAGCAAGTATAGGTATGGCTCCATTCGAGGCTTTATATGGACGCAAGTGTCGCTCTCCAGTATGTTGGAATGAGGTAGGAGAAGCAAAACTGTTGGGACCCGAGTTGGTACGCTTAACGACCGAAAAGATCAAAATGATCCGACAACGAATACAGACAGCACAAGAACGACAAAAGAGTTATGCCGATCTTCATCGGAGAGATGAGAGATTCAACGTCGGAGATCATGTATTCTTACGTGTTTCTCCATGGAAAGGGGTTACGAGATTCGGAAAGAGAGGAAAGCTCAACCCTCGATTTATTGGCCCATTTGAAATCCTCGATCGAGTAGGATCCGTAGCCTACAGACTAGCCCTACCACCAAGTATGTCTCGCATCCATAACGTTTTTCACATATCTATGTTACGTAAATATGTGAAGGACCCAAACCACGTCATTGAGTTAGAACCAGACGTTATAGCAGAAGATTTAACGTATGAGGAGGTACCTGTTAAGATCCTAGATAAGAAGGAGCAGATCTTACGCTCAAAGGTTATACCTCAAGTTAAGGTTTTATGGAGGAACTAAGATATTGAGGAAATGACTTGGGAGCTAGAATCTGAAATGAAGTCTAGGTATCCATACCTCTTCGAAATGCCAGGTACGTCAATTTCGGGGACGAAATTTCATAAGGAGGGGAGGTTGTAAGACCCCGAATTTATGAAATACAAAATTTAATTTTTCTTCATATATATTTTTCCTGAAACAGTAAATGGTTTAATTGACAAAATTGAAAGTTAAGGATGTTATGTGCAAATTTTATTTTGTCGGGAAATATTCGTTTTGTCGGGGAATATTCGTGTCGTACGACGGCGCCGAAATAACAAATTATTTGTGGACCCCACAACGGAATAATTGTCGGATATAGAAAACGACAGAAGTAACCTTTTTATATAAAAATAGTCAACGGTGTTAACTGTTAAAATACCGGTGATAAAAGAATAGTTGCATACGGTAATTTATGGTATTTTTCTGTAGCACACGGTATTGCACAGTGTCTCATATTATTGGTCTGATAATTGACACCGTAACTGTTGCGCATCATTTCATCAATAATTGTCACTGCATAATATTTTATATTATCAATTCAATAATTGTTGTTACACAGTATTTTGCATTATTGATTCAATAATTGTCATTACACTATATTTCATATCATTGACTCAATAATTGTTGCTGCACTGTTTTTAAAATTATTGAATCTAATAATTGTCACAGTAGCAAATACACTATAATTTATATTATTAAATTAATAAAAATATGTAACGTATTTCTTACATTATTGTGGTAACATTATTTTATATGTTGGACTCACAGGAAGAATAAATAAATAAATAAATAAATAAATAAAAAATAAAATAATTAATTTTACTATTTGGAATAGTAACGTGAATAGTGACGTGAATAGTAACGTGAATAGTAAGTGAATAGTAAGAAACATGTGGGACCCACTGTGGGGCCCACACGAAATGTGAGAAATGTGTTTGCTGGGAATGGGTTGGTGGAGGCTGCGCAGCAGCCTCTGCTGAAAATTTTTTCTGTTCACCTACCGCGCATAGTAACTTCTTTTCTCCTATAAATAGCTTGTTCAGCTGAATAGAAAAATCACACCTAAAACATAAAATTTTTCTATAAGAATTTTATGAGTTTTCTCTGAGAATAGTAAGGTTATTTTGAGAGTTTGAAAGCCAAAAGGAGTGCAGGAATTTTTCAAGTTGATCAACCTCATTTAAATCAATATCCAGTCACGTATTAAGGTAAGGAATATTATTCTTTTCACACTCTTAAATTTACTGTGGTAAGGAATATCATCTTCTTTAATATTCTAAATTACTACGGTAAGGGGTATCACTCTTTTCATCATCATAAATGGATATTATTTTCTTTCTTACTTGAAGGGATTATCATTCTTTGATTCTCGAAAATAATATCGTTTCTTTCTTGTGCCATTTATTTCCATGTATTAAATTGTGGGAATAACCTTACGGCGCGGTTTACCGCCTGTTGGTGAATAACCTTTTGTATTCATTCCTTATTAATCTTTGAGAATAACCTTACGGTGCGGATTATCGCCTGTTTGGTGAATAACTCTTCGTATTCAAATTGATGGGAATAACCTTACGGCGCGGATTATCGCCTGTTTGGTGAATAACTCTTCGTATTCAAATTGATGGGAATAACCTTACGGCGCGGATTACCGCCTGTTGGTGAATAACCCTTTTTATTTGTCTCGTGTGAAAATAATTTGTCTACACGAATTATCACATGACACTTTTATTCCATATTCGTAAGTGATATCATTTTCCTTTATACTCATAAGGAATACCATCTTTTTCATCTTCCATTATTCAAGCTTACTATGGTAAGGGATATTAATTCCCTTCACCTTTTGTTAATCAAACCTGCTACGGTAAGGGATATTATTTTCTTTCATACACCTAAATCGAAACTTATTATGGAACTATTGTTTCTATAATTCCTAAAAATATTATATGTTCCATAATAGTTGAATTTCATTATTTCAACTGAACCTTCCTATTTTTTTGAACATTTCTATTGAACTGTAATCGTTATTCTGAACTGTGGATCTTGAGTATCATTTTTAAATTTCACTCCACATCATGTTGGCAATTTGGACATTATTTGAATCTGCACAAAGTAAACTTCCGATACTTATTGTTTATCCTGTTCTTCTGTTCATCATTTGTATCACTGTTATTTGTATTAATCATCAAGAATCAAGTTGTTGTGAATATCTGTGGCCGGGGGCACAGATGTGATATAATTGTTGAACAGATGATAGGTTAAAGGCGATATACTAGGTTAAAGGCGATACATCTGTTCGGTGTCTTTTATGGCACGTGGTTAATGTTCTCTTTGGCCCGTAGTGCAAAGATGAACTGTTGATTGGTATGATTATGACCAAAGGCTGAATCTGGTATAATCATGACCGTTGGTGTTATATTAAATGTCTTTGGCCCGTAGTGCAAATATGAACTGTTGATCTGCATGATTATGATCAGGAACTGTGAATTTTTATTATCATGACTAATGGTATTTCAGATGATAAAAGTTGATGATATTTTTACAAAAAAGAGAAGCGAGTGGACATTATAGTCTGCATTATTCTTCTAATAGATTGCTCATTCCGCTGCTATTATTGATCTGAACGTTGTTTAAGAATTTAACTGCAGTTTTTGATATAAACCTTGTAGTCTATTGTATTCTATCAAGAACTCAACTGTTGAAGGCTAATGATAAATTATTCGTCATTATCTTAGTCATGATATTTCTTACTGGGCTATTTGAGCTCACCCTTTCTTTTCATTCCATTGTTTTTCAACAGGAGATGAGAACGTAACGGGGTCTAGCCGGGGAATGGAGTGAGAGTGCGGGGATAGCTATCATAGTCTTCACGTGTTATAAAATAGTGTGGCAATAATAATGAAGACTTAGTTGTGTTGTATTATCCACTGTATTGTTGTACGTTGTATTTCATTGTAATAATTTTGTTGTAGTCTTTTGACGACTCAAGTTTGGGCTGTGTGGGCTCAGATTTGGGGGCGTCACAGAAGTCAACTCTGTGGGGTCTCCGCATGCTCTCTTCCATTAATAATAGTGGATGGACCCTCTTCTCTTCTTAACTTAGATAATTGGGAGCTCTACTCCTAACGTTCACATTGCATGGCCTCAAACTCAACCTCTACCTCTCTAATCCTGTGTTGTTTGTCTCTATTCGCATGTTCACGTTGTGAAACTCTTTGCGAAAGGGTCGCCCCATATTCCGTATTTCCCCTCCGCAAATCAGAATCTAGCGTGAGCGATGGTGAAAACAAATGCCTCCTGACATGTGTTGAATGGGTTTGCCCATGTCTAAGACTTGATTAATTAGGCCCCATCTTATCCTTTATTGAGCCACTGACATGCTGCAAGCATGGTTCAGTAAAGGATCCTTGATGATCCTTACTTGAACTTTCTCTTTCCGTTATAAAAATAATTGTCAAACCAAACTAAGCTGGTGATTTGTTTACCAAATATCAAACTAGTCTTTCTTCTAGCGCTAATGTTGATGCGTGAATCTTTCTCCAGCTGAAATCACCCAACAACAAGATTCATGCACTTAAAAGAAATCGTTAAACACCCCACAGATCAGGTCATGACTTGGGCCGTCCGGAGATGCTCCGGTGTAAGAATAAATACAGGTAATAAAACGTCACAATGGAGAACCAAGATAATTGTTGAAATAATTATAATATATTTGATATTGTAGCTATGTATGTATTAACATTACTTGGTTCACTTGTCAAGATTTTATATATATACTCTTTCATATATACCGCCCAGAATTTCATAAACTTTATCAAGTAGGAAATAATATGTTTTTTCACTAACATAAATCGACTAAAAAATAAGAATACTTGAATGAGTTGATCCACGGTCCAAGGTCATTATAGTATGTAAAAATACTCTAGCCCAACCCCAAATATAAAATAATTATCGGTCCACATTAAATATGAGGTTCAATAAATTATGTCCCATCGTTACTATTATTTTGTTTGGTTCAATCTTGAGTTCTGTGTAAAAAATGTAATCCATTTATATTACATTATTTTTTGTTTTGCTTATTAAAATTAAACATATAATGTAATGAATATTAATATTTGAATATTATACTGCCCTTATTATGTAATAAAAAAATTATTTTTATTTGTATTATAAGGATATTTTTGGGTGAATTGTGCATAAAAAGAGTAATAATGATTGAGTTGACATGTTTTGTTTTAATACAGCTATTGCATTATATAGTGTAATGGATCAATACATCAAATATAAGATATAATAAAAAATTAAAAATTAATATAATGACATCATTTGTGTAATAATTTAAAATATATAATAAATAAATTAAATATAATAAATATTATAATAATACAATAATTTATTATATTATATTAATTTGACGCGAATATAACGCTAACTAAGAGTACTACACTACTACTAGAAGTAGGTACTAATTGGTGCAACAAAACTAAAACGTAAAAACGTATAGCAATACTAACAATCATTACTTCATTAGGCGGGAAGTTTTAGTTTTGCTTCTTCTTTTTAATGTCCGAATTTATTTTAATTTAACGATTTTAAATTTACCTTTTTTTAAATGTTCTAATTTAAAATAATAATTTATTTTAATTTAGGGAAAGAGATTTAAATAAAAAAAGGGATAACTTATTATCTTCATCACTATGTTATTGCCTTCTAAACTTATGAATCTATTTTTACAATAATATACTGTCAACAAATTTTGAATTTTTATATTGATAAAAATAAGTAATAACAATGAACCAAATAGTTATCGGTATTTTAACTTTATTTATCGCATTCTTTTTTTTGTTGTTGTCGTGATTTTTTTTAAGGACAAATTTATATACATAATAATTAAAATTATATCAAATATTATATTTATCTATATTATTAAAAAATAAAATATGATACGAGTTTTAATATTATACTTTATTTTTTAATAATATAAATAAATATAATATTTGATATAATTTTAGTTGATGTGTCTTTATATTTATTCTTTTTCAAAGTGGTAAAGTGATCCAAAGTAGGTTTGAACTTTTCTTTGTGTGTTTTTTTTTGGACTACTTTCTCTCTCTACCGACCTTTTATTTTATTTTATTTTATTTTAATTAAATTAATTATGGTGCGTGTGCGGTTTTTTGTTGTTGTCTTGTGTTTTTAATGTTAACCGTTTTGCTTTGATGAGTGAGGATAATTTCCGTTACGCACTCGTGCGGGTCGATCTCCACTGAACAGGTGTGCGGCCATGTCATCTTACTTGTTATCTTGAGGAATTTTATTTTTTTTACATGAATAACATATTAATTAATTATTTAAATATTTATATTAATTTATAAATTATATAATTATATTTTTTTCGCAATAAGAATTAACATACTTAATCTCAATTGATAGCTCCAATGATGTTGAATACTATGACAAATTCGTACGAAAACGAACTAAAGGTACGTCATAGATTCAAAACTTTGCGAATGGAGTTGCGGGGTTTGTCATCAAAATAAAGAATAAAATAATTAAAAAAAATGATATCAACATAAAATTAATATATGATTTGACAAATTAATTTTCAAAATGTTAAACTGAGAATTATTTTTCTTTTAGGAAGTAGTAATTTTTTGCAAGTAATATTTGAGGTCTTAAATTTTAGTCTCAAATGATATGATATTAAATATTTAATGATAATTAATGACATAATTAATTAAATGAGATTTATTTAATTAATATAATGATAACATATTATTAAAATTAAAAATTTGAGACCCTTAATATTAATATTTAGAACTATTATGCAAACTAGGTTATAAATTCTGATGTTTAATTCGTAGGTAGTAGAAGAAGTGGCATCTATAGGTAGTCCTAAAGTATGTACTAACTGGAATGGAAAAGTTGAAGCTATAAGTAAATGATTGAGAAATTAAACTAGAATGGAAAAGAAGATAATTTGTTTCTCTTCAATTTTAATTTACGGTAGGACCTAGCTTGTAATAAACTCCTAGTGAATTTAATATATTTTTTTATTATATAAGTCATTTTAATTTATTTTTTTTATAAATATAAGACGTTTTATATATATTTAGAAAAAAAAATTAATTATTTTCTATTTTACCCTTAAAGATGGAGTAATTAAAAGAGAGATGGGGAGAAATAATTTATTAGTACATGAATAGTAATAAAAATTTAAATTAATATTAATTATATAACATTAGTATTAATAAAAAGAGTACAAGATTTGACTACTACATGATACAATAATTACGCACTATATACTAATGGTAAAATTGTCACAATTTGTTCCTAATTTGCATGTGTCAAAATAGTCGGACAGCATGCTGTTGTTCGATGAATACCTAACTAACATTCAATATTAATTGAGGAACAAAATATTCCAAATTCCACCCTTGATTTGGCTTCATCACACAACACAAAAACATGGTTTCGTGAAAACCTTCAAAAATTCTCGTAATATATATTCCCAAGAAAATTAAGTAACAAGCCAAATTAAAGGCAGCTAGCTAGGGATATTATTGAAACAAAAGGGCATGAAGAAAAGCAGTCTTTGTTGACAAGAGAAGGCATATATATATATAAAAGCACCACCAAATCCTACTTTATCTCACTCATCACCTCCTTTTCCTTTTTTCTAAACGAATATTTGAACTACTACTATGACTAACTTTTAGCTACGTACCAACTAAAATTCAGTGGTATCAAACCGGCAAGTAACATCATGCTTTGTTATATTCCCACCTCGATTTCCCCACAAAATGAATCTACATCTCTTCGTCTTAGTTAATTCCATCTCTCTGTATATATGACCAGATAGGAGAGAGTCGTTTGTTAGCGGCACTACTTATTAAACAAACCAAAACTTAGTTCCGCAGTACTTAGAAAAATATTTATTTAATTAGCTTGATGAAAACTGAAAAGATCAAGATTATTCCCCACCTAGTATATATATGATTACACGTGATCTATGTATCAGTCCTTTTATATTAAGATTCAATTCATAGGATATTATTATGCAACTTAGTTGTAATTAATTAGCTGCCTAATAAATCCAACAAGACGGTTATTGCTATTGTTCTTGTTGCAAATTAATCCCAAAAAAATAAGAACTGCCCTGATTTTTTATAGCACCATATTATAAACAAACAGCTAACTATATCTACAGCAGAAAGGAGATTTCTAAGAGAAATAAATGTCTTCTTGGTCAAAACAAAAGCAGATGGCTCAAGTTCCCACATCAAACCGACCAGAAACAGTATGTATTGTGTAACTACTTTGTAAGAAGCAAAAGGAATCATATGCAACATATATTACATCTCCAATGTAATAATAAGAACAAAGTAAAATTTCGTTCTGTCATTTTCTTTCAACTAACTTCCCCTTGTTAAGTACTATTTTAGTTCTAATTTTAGGGTTAATCCAAAAAATAAACCCTAGGATGTATGTCAGTTAATTAACTCTTTTTGTTCTTCTCATAAAATCCCTCAACTGCAATTCCAATAACTGCTTTTCTAAGTATCCGAAAATTGGCGGCTATTACACTAGTCGAAAAATAATTGTACTACTTGCGTGCTTTTATAATTGATATTTTAGGAGAAAATACAGAAAATAAAAAATATAATTAACTTGTTGTCTTATTGATTAAATTGAGTATAAAATCTCAATATTACTCTTCATATTCATTAAAAAAGATGAAAGATAAACAAATTAATGTTTAATGTATGGATAATATGATAAACTAATTCATTAATCTTTTCTTGAAATATATAAACGAATAAAATTAAACAAATTTTATTATTTAAAAAGACAAATAAAAAAAGAGAGATAGTATTACCTTAAATTAATCAAGAATCTTACCCAAGACATTCAAATATTTAGGTGGGTTTTTTCTTAACAAGAAATTGTACATTTCCCATGTGTGCCAAACAATGGATCCTTAGCACGAGGACCACATAGTTATCTATGTAACTTTAACTAATTATAAGAGCATTAAGATGCATGCATAGACTTCTAGGGTTACGAAACTCATACTCTTGTCATCTACCTCAACAAACATTAATAATAATCCCTCAGCTCAATTATGTCGGCTAGTTATTCCATCAAAATTTGTAGTATACTGTAATTTTTGGGACATTGTATTCTATGATAAAACAAAAGCTGGTCGCTATCATGTTTGTTATTTGAAATCTTGATCAAAATTTGATTCTGATGTAGTGTAAAGACTTTTCCTCAGCATTAACAGTCTTTGGATAAGTTAATATGATTAGCGGACCCCTTATAAGGCATTTAAATGTGTACTATATTATTAAATTAATCATTTAGACTATATTTCTTCGTAAAAAATATATTTGAGATTTGACTATTTAAATTAATTTAATACTATTTTATCCCTTGATAAATAATTATTATTCCTTTAATGTTGGACTAAAGTCCCATAAAGCCATTTAATAGCTTAAAATGAGAAGGACTTTTAATCCTAATTTTTTCATGGGATTATATAATCCCACATAAATAGTCTTAGGAATGATAAAAAAAAGAGTCCATAGTACTATGTATTTAATCCCCCCATTATAGGATAAAATAGTCCAAAATAGTATTAAATTAATACAAATAGTATAATCCCAAATATATTTTTTGTAAATAAACATAGTTTATGGAATAATGTTGTCGGATAATATTCAGCGTAACGAAACTAAATGCTTTTTTTTCATATTAATTTCTTTACTATGGAAACCAGTGTGAAGGAATTAAAAAATGAAGATTTTTTTGGGAAATAAATCTTGAAATAATAAAATTCATATGCCTAAAGAATCTTATTTATGCATCTTGCACGAGGTGTAGCATGTTTAAATAATTCAAAGAACATCAAGAAAATTTTAAAATTTTTCCGTCAACATGTTTTTTCTCAATAATTTATTTATTTTCTCTATAAAATTGCAGGTCCATACTGTTTCTAGTGTAACAAGTCCAATTCCAATTTGTAAGAGAGGCCCAATTAGAAGACCCATCACTGGATCAAATTGACAATATTGTACACAAAAAATAATCTTGTTGAAAATACATCATGGTACTGAATTTAGGGACAAGTATCTTTCAAAAAATATAGTCAATTTACACATTCAAAGAAATAAGGCGAGTTCATGGAAATAAATAGAGGTTCCCTTAGTTGTGTTGTGTTGCCAATTTATACTCTACTAGTAGAATTAAATTTGAAGAAACCCAAGTCCTCGGAATTCTAAAGTGGCAGACCCAAACATATGGATATGGGCAGGTAGGTAACCTCCACTCCACTAACTACTATTCATATGCATGCACGATCACAAGATCAGTCTTTATAGGAACACTAGAAAAAGGTTTGTTTGGGGGTTTTGTCCTTTTGGTGTCAAAAACCAAACGCAGCCTTCGTTGAAAACATGACACACACACACACACAAATATATATATAGTAGAGTAATATCATATCAATCAAAGTTTTAATTAACAGTACTACTTTATTTGACCATGAAGCCCTTTTATGTTTTGTGATGGCCCAGCATTAAAAAATATTGAATACCGTATAAATCTAGGGTACAAGTGTCAAATTTTGTGATATGAATTACATCTCAAATCATATGTTAATTTTCAACCAACAGCATGATGCATTCATTACCTAACATTAAAATGATAACATGTTTATTTGAGATGCGTTTGAATGTTAGATTTAAAACCAATAACATTATCCATTAATCTTACTAGGCCATCATTTATTATTCATTAGATATTGGGAAATTGTCTCCTTGGTGTGCCCAAGGCATCTTGTCAAAAAATTATTTTTCCGTTTGTATTTTTTAAATTTTATAGTTACATATCTGTTATCTTATTAAAAGTAAATAAGTCATTCTTCTAGAACAACTAAGCAGAAATCTTTTTTCAATTTACTTTGTTTTGCCTTTAAAATTTTGTAGTTACATATCTGTTACTTCATTAAATGTAAATAAGTCATTCTTCTAAAACAAATAAGCAGAAATCTTTCTTCAATTTACTTTGTTTTGTCATAACTTCTTTTCTTTTCTTTTCTTTTTCCTTTAAAATTACATGCTCTCTGTATTACTATTATTATACTGAAACCTCTTTAATTTTTTTCTTACAATCTTGCTATTACTTTCTTTTTAATTTTATCACATACTCTTGTTGATCTTATTATATATCAGTCCAATACCCGTGCTATCTCCGGAATGATAAAGGGCAAGGTGTGGTTCTTCATAGACCATAGTTGCTCAGTTCAAAGATCAGTTCCCGTAGTTGTAAGAAATGTTTGAATACTACAATGGCCTTGGAATTGAAATAAGCTCAAACTCGAGTTGTTTAACGCATTCAAGAGAACCATCAAGAGTTCTACCATTGTCACCGGATTTTTGAAGCAATAAGCATTTCAGTTTTTTGGTTAATTTAATCTTCCTGTGCAAGTGAAAAGTGATCGACAGATATATATCGATAGGGGTGTTTGGAAAAAAAAGAATATTAACTAACTCAACAAAACTACATAGTTTTATTAAGCAATTTTAGATAAGATTATTTAAGGCGAGTTTTAAAATAGATATTCTACAAACACACACGCATATATATCCCGAATATAAAAAAGGAATGTTAATTTTAAAGCACAACAAACCTTAAAATAAGTAAATAAAACACTAATAACTTTAAATATTTTTAATAATCTAAAATTCATAAATGAATTAAATAAAATTCTTCAAAATTTACACAATTAATCAAAACTAAAAATCAAATCAATCTAGATGGTCAAAGATAAACTCTCTTCACACAATCTTGAATCACTTCTGCAAACATGTCGGAAGAAAAATATGGCACGAGTAAAATGTTCAGTACAGATAAAGATATTCAAAAGAAATAAAACTGAAATCTAGAACTAACTGAACAGAATATGAAAGATAACCTCAAATATAAATACCAACGATAACTGAAATCTCCAAAATCTGAACAAGAAGATAACTGAATCAATAGAATTAATGAAGCCAAATAGAAGGCTGAATTAAAGTAGCTAAGTTGTGATTTCATATTGAGTTCAAAATAAAATAGAAATATACTTTGTCAGGAAAGTCAAAAAATTGCCATATAGGTAAGTCAAAATAATGTCACACAAACAAATCATACATTGGACTGCGCATTCAAATATATGAAAAATCGCAAGGTGTGTTTGCCACAACATCATCAAATCGCATAACAGAATAGCAAAATATAACCAATTAACACTGGAGCACAAATAGGGACGTCGTTGATTGATTACACCGCCACGAAATGTGTCATATCTCAGTGTCAAGAGGACATGTATGTGATACCCCTACAGGTGGTTATAGCTCAAGTATACCCTATTGCTTATTCTACCAAAGATATGGTGTCACAACTAATGCGACACAAGATTAACAAAAAGGGTTCTAAACGTATATGTTGAACCAAAACAAATCATAAACACAATGTTTCCAAAAAAAGATAATAATATGTACCACTCTACAAAGATTAACAAAGTTCTATGCTATCTATGTTTTGTATCGCCAAATATTAGGAGGATTTTGTGGAAGTCTTATAATTTCTTCTTTACTAGCAAATTGTATTTACTTGAACAACAATTGAATAATTAATGTATTCTGAAGTTGTCATCCTATCTTTTTCTTTGTTTATTTGCAGTGTGCAAGGAGACACGGAAGTCACGAAAATGGCTTGGGCAGAGGGAATTGATTCCTGTTGTCTTGTTTTACATACACAAAGTAAAGGAATTGGAAATTAGTCATCGATGGCTTCTAAAAATATTATATATGAACGTACTCCTTTGTTTTAGTCAGTAATGAGATCCTCATTCATCCTTATCCTCATGTAAAACATTTTAATGGGCAATGGAAATGGGAATTCGATTCTTTTATACCTATTGATTGATTACATTTAAACTCTGTTTTAGAACTAACCAACATCTTTCTTCTCTCATCATCGTCACGACCTCTTATATTTTATTGGTTCAGACTTTCTTTATATTATTAGTACGTAATACTGCATGTACATGTACTGAACTATTTCCTTCAAATCTATCTGTCTCATAAAATTCCAATTTTTGTTATGGACCAGCCATATTCTACATTTCAATACGTGTGTAGATATTTTATTCTTTTATTTTTCTTTTGCTAAATTTAGTATTTTATTCTTGCTGTGGTTGTGTCTATAACATTATTTTCTTTTATTTTCTTATGCACATTAATAAATTGAACACGAGCTACACATCGTGAGGTAACTATTCCCAATATTCCAAGCTAAAGTTAATTTCTAATTTTTTAGTTTAAAATAATATAATTATTCTTCAACATTGTTATATCTCTAACTTTAGAATTGATGAAAAATACGGACCGGACTACTTCATTAGATATTACAGTATAAGCAGAAGCTGTATTAACGTTAATAGGTGATCATGTATTTGAAGAGATTCAAATACCAAAAAGGTGTCTACAAAAACTAAGCGAAGGGAGACAGTATTAGAAAGAGGAGTAGTAACTCAGCTGTCCGTCCGATCAGGTTGAATTAAGGAGGCGGCTAAGAATTGATATTATAACCGTTTAATCAACTATGTTCTTACACCTGCCACAACATAATAATATCTTGATTACCAGTTATAGTTTCTGTTAAGGATTCATAGGTGAATATTGTTCTCAACGTTGCCAAATTAATTCATAAGAAGGGTACGATCTTTGTGAACCCCTTTTAGCATACAAAAATCAAACCACATATTTCCAAAACAAACATAATTATTCAATTCGAAGTTCCTGAAAATAAAATTCTATCCAGTAACATTATTCCTTTTCTTTCTAGCTTTGGTTTTTTATTTTTTCCCTTTTTTATTCATTTTATTTTACTTTAATTTTCTTTTTTTATGTCTACTCTTTTACTGTCATGTGATTCGTCTACTCCAACTAATTTGAGGTAAAAGATGTAGTGGACTTGAATTAAATAACATATCATACTTTAAATTTTATTTTTAAAAATTGTCCTAAAATTTCATAATGTCTTGTAAATCTCGAATAGACCTTGAAAAATAGAGTATGAGAAATTCGCTGTATGTTGACTAGACATAAGAAATAAATGTCCACCAACAATTATTCTGTAGCATTTGTCCGTTTAATCAACATACAGCCAACTTGAATCTAGCTACGAATTAAGGTGTAGCATAATTACCAACTCAAAACTCTACTTCCATCCATCCAAAATCCAAAATCCAAATGTGACGACGTTAGTCAGCTATGAATTCAGAGTCTTCCCATGCATGCACAAAAGAAAGCGATACAAGTTGTTGATCTTATTATATATTCATCTCTCTCATCACTACCAAGTAGCAAGTACTAAACTAATTAATCTAGATCCCTTTTAGTAACTTATTCTAGCTAGCTAGATCGACAGGTAGAGACAAGTAAATTATATAAGCAACATCTCTTGGAAAAATGTATGGAGTATATAAAGATTAATTAAAAAAAAAGTAGGTAATTAATTTGGAGGCATAGAAATAGAAGAAGAAGGATGATCACACGAGTAGTAGCACACATTAATAATGTGATTAATCTCGTGTGATCTCCTGTGAAAGTTCCGGTGGCAACTACAAGCAGCACATTTCAAAGCAGTTGGGGTTCCTTCTTCACCAGCAGCCATGAACTCACAGAGCCCATCCACGGCGTATTTGCCGATATTTGCTGCATGGTTCCTCCTGCATTCGTTGTACTTGGCCACCACCTTCTTCACCTTAATTAACAAATACCCATTTGAAACCACCTTCTTTATTGGTTCCTCTTGATCTTCTGGCTTCATATTTGAGTGCAAGATTATTTTTCGTTTTACTTCTCGTGAATAAGAAGAGTGGAAGCATCAAGTAATTGATATATTACGATCCCACTTAATTTATTGCTCACCTCCTTTTTGAATGAAAAAGTAAGTTTTCTTGTTGGTTGCTGCTTCTAAATTAATTTATTAAGAATATATATATAAGAGGTGCTTATAGAACCAACTGCCCACATATTTATTTATGTGAATTCACTCATCCGCAATAGGTAGTATTATTGTGCGGAGACTAGCTAGTGTTAATCACCGTTCGTACAACAATTGTGCCCACGGTTGAATCAACGTTGGCCGTGGATTTCCGTCTCTAAACATGCTAATTCCATTATCCATGTAACAAGAGGGTACGATCGGTCAGTGCACAGTCCGCAATGGCTGTTAGTTATTGCAGAAGGGGGCCGGTCCAAGCTATAGTATAGCATGGGGTTGGATGTTAAAATATAACTATGAGTATATAGTATTTTTCAGTTAACTTGTAGTAATTATAATTGTTTGTACAAAGATATAATTTTTTTTATTGATTTAAAATTTTAAAATTTTATAAATTAATTAAAAAATGTCGAAATATATCCTAATTTTGGATGGGAGGGAGTAATATATATGTTCCAATTATTCGGTAGGTTTTAAATAATATGTATACAATAATTAAGTCTGCTAAATTTTAACTTCTTCTGCATGCCGTACCACTTCTTCTGCTCTGTTTATTACTCGAAAATTGACAGGCACCTCAATGCAATTGCAACCATATATAGATGATACTCGTTAACCATTACTCTTTTTTGTTCTAGTATTGCCAGTAATATGCATTAGTTTTGTTGAGCGCCAGTACAAGTACTACTCTTAATATTAATACTATCATTATTGGTTAGTTTCACATGAAAATTGGCAAATGTTTATGTGCTTTTACTTTATTTGTAAAGTTATAGTAGAAATAGTATTTGAAATTACAATCTAAGTTGAAACACATATACATACATCATACATATACACACTACTCTATTGCATTTTCGATACATACACCCCTGTATCAATTGCACAGTTACTACTTTCTTTTTTCTGGAAGAATTAAATTTTTTTTAAAAAGTTCAAAAATATCAATGTTCTCATATGTAGATTACAAAAAAGTATTGATTCATGTTAAATCATTGAATTTAAAGGTATGCCACATCGAGTACATCCCACTGTGGATGGGCCGGAGGGACGTAAACCCAAGCTCATGCAGTAGAAAATAACAATAGAAGTTCAAATTTTCGTATATTTTAGTATGTGTAGAAATTTAATATATTTTGTGCATTTTTATTTATTAGTTAGTAAAATTTAATAGTTTAATTTATATTTGGCCCACTTATGTTTTGGGCTTTAATTTTCCTAATTTATTTAGTTTTATATTTTATTTTATTTTTCTTTTCTAATTAGTCATAAGAAATAATTTAGTATTGGTTTATTTACATGAAAAGTTTATTCATCAATTGATATTATTATCTTGGTTCTCTTTGTGAGTTCATTATTTTTCTTGATTCCGTTCATGTTGATACGATAACCTACATATCACGTTTGTATTAGAGCATTACAGTCTAATCATTATTTATCTACGTCAATTGATATATCAGAGTTTGACTAACTGTATCCATTGGTCATGATTGAATTTTTTAGTTTTTTGGTGAAAACTAAATTTTAAAATAAAAAATTACGGAACTCGTGATGGTGTTTATCTAGACCGAAGCCGAGTGCAGCTTTTGTTTATCTTAAAAAAAAAAAATCATTGTTCATATTCATTTGCTGGGAGACCACCACGGTTTCATCATCAACCAACGGTACCAAAGAAAGGAAAAAAAATCCCACCGTGCCAGCTTATTCTTCTTTGGACATTGAATTTGGGTCTGCCATAACAAGGACAAAGGTAACGCCAGTCGCATTATTACTCTCTTGCATGTTTATATCAGATCAAATCAGAAATAAATGACACCTAGATATATAAATGAATGAAATTAAAGAATAGACACAACAATTATATACTCGTCTTACTAGTTAGAAGCTAAAATACCTGGAAATGATCTTTCATTTTTCTTCTTTTTTCCTTTGATCTTTCTTGTCTATTGTTTACAAGCAATACAAGTATATGCAGTTCCTAACTTCCTCCATATTCAAAGAACTTGTCGTTTCCTGTAAATAGCCCTTACTGAAAATTTCTTGGCAATGGAGCTGAAGTTAAGCCTTTCTCCTTGGGGGGTTTAAAACGCGAAAATCGCTTAGACTTGTGCACCTTCATTCTCACAGCAGGAACCTTACGAGCCACAGCTTGCCATATCATTTGGACAGCATCACCCTCCTTTGATGGATACCGATACTCGAACAAATTCTCAATCTCCTCTAGCCTTGCCCACATCCTGGTCCACTCGTCTTTCCTAATGTTCCTGATTTGATTAATGAGAAATTTTTCTTTAATAGCATCTGAAGTACGAACGAATATGCAGAACTCAGAATAGTCAAGAACGTCTTCGTAGGGGAGCTCGATTTCGTCACTGATGATAACTTGAACGCAGTGGCTAGCAATGGCATCAAAGAGACGGTTTGACGAGGGAGTGTCACCAGCCACATTGAGGCAGAATTTGGAGGAATGCATTCCCTTTGTAGCTTTAGTGATCCCATCTTTTTGAACACTCCCGAATGAGAAGTGAACATCTTTTTCTTCCTTTAAAAGGTAAAGTAACTCTTGCCGGACAATCCCACCCTGAAAATGCGAAACAAATTAGTGAAAATTCCACCTTTCTTACAACCACAGTATAACTTCCTCCAATAAAAACTAGAACCCTGAGACTTATTCAGAGTACCACAGATCCAACATGCAGACTGCAAAGATATTTCTTCATTTTTATTTTGCTCAACAAAATATTCGTTACTATTTCATTTTTGCCTCCGTTTGTCACCTTTCATACAATCACAGTAAACTTCATCCAAATATAGTACCTAAAACTACAGTCGAACATTAAAACAAACTACGTGTGATGGGAATGTGTCCAAGTTAGATTATCCTCAAAAGTTAAATCATATGTTAATTTAATTCCAAGCTCTTGCATTCCCACCAACTTAAAGAATAGAACTTCCGGGTAGTGTTTTCTCCTAAAAAGGCCAGAATACTCTACAGAGTTTTTTTTCTTCTTAAATATGCAGAACAGTATAACCACCTATGTGCAAAAGTGATAACAGGGAATGAGTATAAAGCCATGACAATGACCTTTCCCAGTGAAATACGGTCTAGGTCTTGAGGTTAGTTCAGCTAATGGCGAAAATACAGAAAATCAAACATTTATCATCGCTTCCAACTTAAAATCAAATTAAGCAATAACAATAAGGAAAGAAATTCACTTACATCTTTTCTATATATGGCTCCCTGGAAGTACAGCAAAGTCGGGCGGCTATCAAAATCAGATGAGTCATTGACAAAGTTTCTGATTACATGTTTGTATGGTGCAATTACATCTTTCTCAACATTAGCTACATTTGGTGGATACCTCCCGAAATCTGAAAGGATGAACATAGCAGGCCAGAGCTGCATCCTCGCATCTAAAAGGCTATTTGGGTGGTGGGCGAGAATTATATGGTCTCTTCCCCCTGACTTCTTCCACTCGTCTTGAGCTGTCAAAAACTTGACCAACTTATCTTGAAGCAACTTATTCATGCTACCCTTTTGGTGTGGCTTCAACCTGGAATACCGGTTATAGCTTATGCACGAAAAAAATGGAACAAATATAACATCAGCTTCACTCGAATTGGGAACTCTTATTGCACTACGGCCATCCAAACTGGCAGCAAATTCGGAAGAGAGGAGATCCAGTGTAAGCCAATATTCTATACTATGTTGCAAGTTCAACCCACCAGGGTATCCGGGGACTTTGGTTCGAATATCTGGCCAAATACTCTTCCCCTCAGCCTTCCATCCTAAGAGGGCAAAATGAAACTCGGGAGGCAAATCATACATGAAAACTTTAAGTAATACTCCGTTGGATTTACATTGTGCTAAGTTTGTCTTTTGATGTAAATGTTTATCAATTGAAGCACTTGCAATGGTGGGTTTATTGTCACTTGGATTTATGGGCTCAGATCTCTCATTATCAAACACGGTAAGATGCTTGGAATTAGGTGAGAAACTATGGTCAATAAAGTGAGGGTGGCCGGTGGAACGCAACACGAAAAGCCAAGATAATATTAACAAGACTGATGCAATAGTAAACAAACAGAACAAGGATTTCTGAGAAAAAAGCCCAATGTGGGGAGTATTTCTCTCGCCCATTGCAATACAGACCCCAATACTTCCTAATACTTGTTATGAAACCTGAACCACCATCACCTTTACAGTAATTAGAGAAATGAAACGATTGAAATACATGGAATTGACAAGGTTCTATAAGACGCTAGGCGGGAGGCGGGCGGCCGGGGGCTTAGCGCCTAGGGGGCCTAGGCGAGATTTTTTATTTTAAGCCAATTTTAATATTTTATCTTACATTTATCCAAACAAAACAATAATATAAAGGAAACAATATATAATAAAGACCTTTGTTTAAAGTTCAAACAGAAACATGCAATTGTTTAAAATTCAAACACAAATAAATAATAAAAAATATAAATTAATAGTTCTCATCTCCATATCCCTCCATATCTCTCTCTAACTCTTCTTCTCCATATCTCTCTAAGATAATATCCTCATCGGGCTCACATTCATACTCCTCATCTCCCTCTTCTTCCGTGTCATCATTAGATAAAAAAAATTCTTCATAGAGTTCTCTTACTCTAACATTTCTACTATTTCTCTTAGGCTCTAGTATGTTATCCGCTTCGGATGCTTCACCAACCGCTTCCCAAGTAAGGCCGGAACAACCCTCAACTTATTCTTCTATTCCTACGACGTCGTTTTGTAGTTTAGTTATTAAAATTTTAAAAAAAAATTGCAGCCCTAAATTTTCCGTTTAAGTCTCGCCTAATTTCTCCGTTTTACCCATCAAGTCTCGTACAATTCCCTGGAGAGATTTTTTTTTCCTCCTTGGGCATAGGCTAGGCGCTAGGCGGCCTAGGCATGACGCCAGGAGGAGGCCTAGCACTTAGGCGGGGATTAATCGGACCTAAGCAGGAATTTTTAGAACACTCGGAATTGGTGAAAAGAAGCATCCTAATTTTGGCTGAAATTTCCAACTCGGATTAATGGCGTGATTGCCCACAAAAAGATCGCATGAGTTGACCCAGAAAAGAACCAATCATTCATTCATTTGTTGTCAGTGGGAAGAATAAGGCATATGGGTCTTTAAAAAAGAACTTCAAACCAATTACATTGGTGGTAAAGGTTAATCAAATCTTTCAACGGTTCATCAGAAAAATCGAGTCTTCTTCTCAAGAATCAAAAAATCCAATAAGCCAATGTGAAATACAGCAAACCCAAATGAAGCTGAATCAAATCTCACCACAATGCCAAATAAAACAAGAGAAAAATGAGTTGTTCAGTTGATGGTTCGTACCGTTCAAAAGTAGACACAGACCAAACATGGAAGTCTGCTGATCAAACTCTGCCCTCCCCTTCTCTCTCCTTATATCACTCTATCCTTCGTCTTTCTCTCTCTCCTCCTCCTCTGCAAAAGATTTACAAGTGAGCGTGTGAATAGGGTCTGTATGAAGAAGCGGGCTCGTCGCTCTGTTATGAAACATATGTCAAGTTCTTTCCTTTTCTTTCCCTTGTTTTTGTTACTATTTTCATGTTATTATGCTTATACTTGAATAAATTCAGCCTTATGCAGCTGAGATTTTGATACTATTTTCATATGTAGGTCCATATGTTATTTTATGGCGCGATCTCGCATGTAATGTTGTAATAAATTCAATCAAATTTGTGTATGTGAAAATATTATTTATGTTATCGTTTGTTTTTGTCCACACCTTCGATCATTAATTTGGAGATGAGGTTACATAAAAAGCGTCGTTGGGAGATATTTTCGTTGTGAAAATAAAAATAGACTCAAGTTTAATAATAAAGGCAAAAAAGTACGTAATAGACTTATAATAGAATAAGATTGATGTACCTCTATTGTTCACTTGTATTTATGGTTTAGTTCTACTACCTTAATAAGATTACAATTTCTAATTAGAATTGTATAATAAGATCCTATTAAAAAAGGTAATTACCATTCATAAGTTAGTATTGGATACATTAACTGGATGATGTCTTAGTTGGCAAGGTGGTGACCCAAACCTATTGGACTTAAAAATTTATTATGAGCACTTAAGAAATAATGGGCTAACTGAGAACAAAGCTCAATAGGGTAACCCATAAATTGATGATAGGGGTCATCCAAGAAACTTCTTAATCAATATTCAAGACTTTTTGAGCCATTGAGTTGGGTTCCTCTAGGACTTTCAGATAAACTAATCTTTCCAAAGGAACCTAGTTCTTGTCCTTTTCAATTAAGAGCGACAGGGAAGAGCAAGAGAGGAGTACACTCCTCCAGAAGCTCATCCTTGGATGCAGAAGAAGAACTGAATTGACTCAAAGAACTCAAACAAAGAGAGAAAATGCCCAGTCTTGATGATCTGATGGATTAATCTCGTCGCTTTAACAATCCAGGTTTAATAAGAACAAGTGGAACCCCTCCTCTTGTGTGAAGAGCAATTAGAGAGACTCACCTTGGCATGAAAAGCAATTACAGAGACTCAGTTGGCAATATGATCGCACTCAGAATGAATAATCTCTCTAATATTATATTCTCTCTCATCACTCAGATATTTGATTATGACTCCACCAACAGTGGAGAAGAATGAAGCCATAAAACTTGAGGATAAAAGAAAATGATCACCACTAATTTTCATGGGAGATCACTATTTCTAAAAGTATAAGAGCAACTAGTTGTCTCTACCCCTATTTATATTGAACTATAGAGCAACGGATCAATTGGAATTCCCTGGGTCTCGACATTTATTTTGTCTTTGAATTTAGAAACCATCGTTATCCCAAGACAATATGTTAAGATTCTCCAGATTAACTGCTGCGATTGTTATCCCAAAATAACCGGTTGGAATTCCTGAGAATCTGTTGCCTTAAATCACGTCTCTTTTCAAATTCAAATTCAAAGATTTGGGCCTGCTCATCTTACACTCCAAGATTAGGCCTATAATTCACACAAAGTTCAACATCAAATGAACATTTGGAGGGCTAACAGAGCACGTAATCGACCCAACTCTAAAAGCAACATATTTAGCCCAAATTCACAATGTTCATTCTGATACAAGTCACCCTTTGGTCCGATAACCTTGAAAATTTCGAGGAGCTTTAACTTCGGTCTAACATCCTCGGAATCCTATAGGAGATTTCTTTTTGGTCTAAAAACCAGGGAAACCCAAAGGAATTGCCCCTCAATTTTATAACCTTGGATCCCAAAGAAGCATACCTTTCAGTTCGATGCCTTTAGGCTCTTAAAGGAGATTTACCTTCAATTGGAAGTTGTTAAGCTCTCGAAGGAAATGCCTTTCGGTTTGAAATCTTTGGAACCTCGAAGATTAACTCTTTGATCCGATATCCATAGATTCCCTAAGGAAAAGGCCTTTTGGTATGAAGCAGTTAAACTCCGAAGATGATATCTTTTAAATTTAGTTATTTTATTTGTCTCATAATCATTCTGTTAAATATTAATGTACTTTGTTCTGATTAACGTCTTACCTTGTTCTTGAGCCTTATATTTGATTTTCTCATATAAGGCTGGGGGGTAGAGGAGCCTAAGGGTAACAATCATATTGAACACATATTTAACTGATTTTTTTTACAATCGCATCATTAAATTAGATTATTTTTACATAAAATGAATTTTTCGTCTAAGTCTGTTAAAATTTAACAGGTTGCTGATGTGGCACCACGTCATTGAAAATAAAAATAATTTTTTAAAAATCTATTTAAAAAATAAATTAAAAAACCCCAATAAATAAAAAAAATAACTCTCCTTTGTAATTACGATTATACCATTCTAGTTATAATAGCTGCCGGAAGCTATCTGAAAGAACAGAAACCCAAATCGGGAAACATGAATTGAAACCAAAACAACTCAAGCTAACATAATCGATGATCGATGTAAAACCCAAAAGGAAATCACAGATAAATCAGGGCAGAAACCCAAACAACAAATTAGGGCAGAAACACGTACAATCATACAGATAGATCCAAGAAACAAATCAATAGTTACTTCGAGAGAGAAACTATTGCCAATTTTCTAAATTCGGTTCCAGTTTTAGTGGATCTCTTTTGCTTTTTTGTTAATGATTTAGTGTTGGGGGTTTTTGAAGTTTAAGGGATTGTGCTTTTTCTAGGGCTTGACATGTTTCTGTAATTTACAGAAGGATGAGTGGGCCACCGAGCTCCAATCCATTTCGACAGTGGTGGAAGTTGTTAAAGATTTGGTCTTGGAACAGGATTGGAAGATTAGAAGAGCTTGTTGTCTGAGTCTAAAGCCCCAGTCTTTGCTCCGGTGGATTTCTGGTGATGTTGAAGACAAACCATTAAGCTTGAAACAGTTGTTGCAGGTCGAAAATGTTAATGAAATAAATGACTCCTTTGACGAGGAGAATCTCATAGTAGTAGCTTGCCACATAGCCAAGACTCTAGCCCACACTGATAATACGTCCGATGATATCCTCAAGATCTTCTCCAACTTCGACGACAGATTACGCATAAAGCTATTTGAAATCCTCAAAACCCTAGATTGTCAAATCTCATGTTCTGATTCGATTAAAACATTATCATTAATATAGTGGGGTGTATATTAATGGGTTGCAAATATTGGGTCAAAAGAATTAGTTTCTTCCTTTGAATTTATGTGGGATATGATATTAATTAGTTACAGAGCCAAAAGGCTTAATAAGAGGGTTTTAAAGGGTGAGGAGCTTGGTGGCGTCGGAGGAGCTGCCGAGGAGAAGGTCCTTGAGGCGGTATTGGGGTGAATTTTCGTTTTTATACGTATATTTGTTTGTGTATACTGTTTGTTTGGTGTAGTTCTAGTAATATCTGATGGAAATTTGTTGTTTGATATACAGATCATTATTGATTATATCGTGTGGAAATTTGTTGTTTTGTTTGGTTCTGATCGGTGTTGTCGCCTTTTGGCTTCGTGCCGGCACTCATGGGGCTTTCTGGTATTGCTAGAATTTTTGGGTTGCCGTGACTAGCTCATTGATGACTGTGATGTTTTTTAATGCCACGTGGATCAGTCACTAACGTGGAGGGATGTTCCCTTGCACGTGACTCTTTTATCGTTTAAATTAACAGATTTTGTAACGTTTTGTAAAAAAATTAGTTTAGTGATGCGATTGTAAAAAAAATCAGTTCAGTGATGTATATATGAATTAAGATTCAGTATAGTGATGAAAAAGTTATTTAACCTAATATTTAATACAACAAAATAGTAGAAAGCAGTCACTGGTCATGATGTAGATCGTGCATCATAAATCCGATCATAACCGTCGCACATGCTAAACTATAGACGAGGCGACGACTCTAAAAGGAAGGTTAACAATTCAGGTATAGACGATGACCAATTCACCCCGCTAAACACTGAGCACCTTATTTGTTAACATTTTTTGAAACTCATACTTACTCTTACGTCAGAGCTATCCCTCGACGGTCTAAACCGACAAACTCTCGGTTGTTCTATTGTGCAAGTCAAAGTCGTTGACAGTGGTCAACACATTTAGATAAATTCAAACATTAACAACCTTTAACTCCAAAAAGTCTCATTTTGAGTTCAAGAAAATAGTTTGCAAAATTCTACTTTAAAATCATGTAGTTTTTTTATTTAAGTCTTGGAAAAAACAATTATTTATAATTAATAAAAAAAAATATTTAATAGTTTGCAACGTTTACAATGTTTTTTTTTTTGAATTTCTTAATTTAGTGGATCAAATAGCCATCAATCAACATTCATAATTTTATTGGCTAAAACATAATGAATTTATAAGAAATTTAATATTTTGTAAATTAAATTTGATAAATCATGATGGGCTTTCTTTCTGGGATGTAGGAGTAAGTTTATTACCAAAACTAACATTAGTAACTACTCTCGCAACTTGGTAATAAACATCTCCTGAATCTTATCATGTATGTAACCAACCGAAGGATGGTCAAATAATAACAAACAACTGATTAACTAAATTAATATCATAAAAGGATATTTTAATATTGGATTTTACAGCCTTATTTCAATTATAACAGCAGAGACCCGAAGTTTTATTTCGTCCACATTTTGTTAGAAAGTTCATATGGCAAAAAAACTTCAAACATTGCATGTGAACAAAATGACAATAGCAACTCATTATCTAGAACTCAAGGGTCATATTTGCTCATAAAAAGTATATATAAAATTAGACTATTTATCTTAATTTAACACTATTTCAGATGATTTAATCATTTAAAGAAAGACTATTAGTCCCTTGATACGGGATTATTAGTCCCATAAACCAACACCCTGCAAGCCTCTTTATTAAAGGTATGAGAGAAATGAAGTACACAGTTGCTTCAATGTCTTAACAGTTCCAATCAAAATCATTGTCCGAGATATCGATTCGCTAATTATCAATCAATTAGGTCTAATGTGAGAGTAAAGTCCCCCCGTGAAAAACTGGAATTGAAACTGCATCTCCGGTACATATCCCAGAGCTTCAAGGTTAGCAGCCATGGCCTTGTTCATCGGTGGTGGTCCACACCTCAGAATCTGTAGGTTCAAAATTACAAGGACTAAGTTGTCATGGTTTTATTTATTTATTTTGCTCATTTATCTTCAGCTAATAAAATGCAAGAGACACCCCATTTATTTGTTTTAAAGTAAACAACTCCACTTTTCAAATAAAACAATTTCCGCTTGAAAATAACTCTTTTAATATACAAGATTTTAAACTTAATAAAAAAAATTAAAATTTCACACCAAAACAAAGAGGATTTATGTAAAATCAACTACGATAACCTTTCAGAGTATTCTTATATATTAAAGGTGCATTGCTCAAAATCTACCTGAATATCGGATGCTGGGGCTGGGCAATGTGTTTGGATCATTTCCTTGGATACAAACCCTACGCCACCATCCCATAATTCGGGTGGCTGCAGAAGTATACATACAGGTTAATAGTTCATCTATATAACTTGAGACAAGTAGGTCCAGAAAAAAATTCCAACTACAAAATCAACATCTTTTTTATGCTAAAAAACACTGAGCAGGCCAAGATCAATTTGGCTGCATCAACCAAGATAGTTAAAAAGACTTGAAAAAAGGTGGAATTCAGTAATGTTTAGCTTCACAGATAACACCTACGAGTTCCTGACATGTGCTTATCATGTTGAGAACTCTGTATGAGCACTGAAATCCATAATGGCAATGTCCCTTCTCAAATACTAACTGCTAATGTCGCAGTTACTTTAAAAGACATTAACCAAACTAAATTAATTCTACAAATATCACCTGTTATAAATTTCACGAGTTAACACAACAAGGTAGACAGGCCAGAACAAGTAAAAATGCACCAGAGTAAATATAAGAAAGCAACTAACCTGATTCAGTACATAGTATACTTTGAAGCGATCAGGGTAGCTGGTAGCAAGCCCATCTAATTCTTACTGAAAATACCTAATATGTGTTAATTTATTCTATTTTTCATCAACAACAAGTATCTTTAACTGTTGCATTCTTCTTACTTTTAAATCAATAACTTTTTTCCCTGTTCCTAATTAAATTATCTATTGCACACACTTCTATTATGTTTATCAAAACACTTTATTCTGACACTATGTTACCAAGGAAAAAAGAAATGAACCATCCTAGGTAAAAAATTAATCCTACTCCTAAAAAGAAAAGGACAATTAAGACACATGTCAACAACTCTCACTTCTTGAGTTTCCTGGTTTAAGAAGTGGTAAAATTAAAATAGTAAGTGGTTGAAGAAGACGAAAAGCAGCATCATGTCTGGCCTAACATTGATATGTTCCCAATATATACGGATGCATATCTAATATCCACACATTTGAACTAATCATATTTGTAAACTAAGTCATATAGCATGTAAGAACAAAGAAGAAAGCCAGAACTGGTTTATTTCCTATTGAAAATTCTTTCCATGGTAATACCAATCAAAGAACTTTTTATACTTTTATAGCATATAACTGTTGAATATAGTATGTAACAATGGCTTAACATGAGAGGCTAACATAGAGCCTCCAAACTGCCAACTCTAGTCAATATCCCACAATAATATCCAGAGGATATGAATATCTAGAACGTGAAATTCTTCATTTAAGCGAAACAATGTGATCTTTCCACCAGAACAATATGCTGTGACAATTTAGAAAACTATGGTTTAATTAAAAACTGGATTTTAAAACCTACATTTCATTGCATTTGTTTTCAATCTTACACAGAATAACCCAGAGGGACATTTTAAGATGTTAAACCTTGTTTCTAACTCAAGCAGACAGGTAGACTACTCCATATACAACTGGTCTACATCGGGTGAGATATTGTTGACTTTAGATCTGTTCTACTTTCCCTGGTTAGTACAGTATTGTTACTAATAAACTCAGTAATTTGACCCTGGAATTCAATAATTTGGTAATCTAGCTCAAGGTTGGCCAGGAATTATTTTCCTTGTTTAAATAAAATTTATTGTGCCAAATTCTACTTCATCATCATTTATGTTTGAGGTTTGAACTTATCATTTTGCTGTCATAGTAATTCAAGTTTTTTCTATGAAGATACTCAAGTTGAAGATGTAACCATCATTTCTTTCATCCAAGAGATTTTTTCACTGTTTAACGGTTTCAAGTTTTTTCTATACAAGTACTTAAGTTGAAGATGTAACCATCATTTCTTTCATCCAAGAGATTTTTTCATTGTTTCATGGTTCTAACTTCTAAGTAATTACTTTCTCAAAGACATCAACTACATATCACTTCACAAGGGGGCCTAATCACCAAGGTCGTTGTTAGATGGCTGAAGTACTTCACTGATGTGGAAAAAACAACTCAACACGGGAGGCGGGAAGGGGGGGGGGGGGGAGGGAAGAAATGCGCACACATGCGATATACATAATAATTTTTTCACCTCGAGTACACGTGAATTCTGCTCCTGAAACTGGCTAAAATCATGGTTGGCCCACTTAGATAATAGTTCAAACTTGTATTAAGTTTGAAATTTTGGGTTTCCTCATAACATGAGTTTATCCAAGGCATACAGATATTCAAATGGGATATATTAAATAAAAGAAGACTGTGAATTACCTTTAAGAGAATGTCCTCAAATGTAACATTAGCATAAATAAGATGCACCTTGGTGGTATCATTTGGGTTCTCTAGTATAGCTCTAGCAACCTGCAATAGAAACAGAAACCATGAAATATATCAATAGTGAGCCCTGAAAGGTAACAGTTAGAAGAAGAAGATACTATATAGATAAGCATGCCTGGAACATTGGAGTAATGCCAGAACCTCCAGCAAGCATTCCGAAGGCTCTTACTTGACCAGGTTGATACTTGAAACGGCCCTGGTAAACATATATGTCAGCATACAAACATCTTTCACAGCACTAACTACAATTTATTGAGCAACAATGACGTCTTGAATCCAGCAGGATGTAGCTTGTGATTAAGACAAAATTTAGGTCATTATTCGCCTACAGACTACTTTTAGCGATTAGGCTTGACAGAAGCTCCCACTGTAAGGGCTTAATGATATACAAGAAGAGCATTAAGAATTAATATGTGGAGGTTTGTGGTCAAAGTGGGGTTGTTCAATGGCTGTTAACATAATTCTGGAAGTGTTTAGGGTTTTGTGACGGCTGTTGTAGGGTTTAAACATAAATTTAGAGGTCTCCCTTCTATATTCTTTTATTCAATCTTAATTAGATTTATAGCATGAACAGCATAACTAGTATGTCACATGCCTCACATGCATAGCCTATGCCAGGATAACTAATTTATACTACTAGGACTAGTATTTATAAGCAACATGGACTCTTGGACTTCGGAATATTTAGACTGTTAAAAACTCCACATAAGACAGGAGTAAGACAACTAAACACCTAGTAAGATCCAAGTATTGAGTTCAGCCCATGTCCAGAAAATTGGTTAATTAACAAAATACTCGTTGATACCTAATTTACCAAAACATGAAAGCTTTCTTTTAGTCCAAAACGTATTCTTTTGCACAGTATTTGCTTTAGGTTTCCAAAGTGGGGTTCTATTTTCTAACCGTGGTAGTGCTGCCACATCGGTGCATAGGGAAATATACACATGAATTAATCCTCCCAGTCTCTTAATAAACTCAAGGCTACTTCACTTGGCGAGGGCAAGAAAACGAATAAAAGATCAGAAGTAGACAAAATTGGTGAAAATTCTACTCCTAAATCATGTTGCTTACATTACCAACTAATCAACGGCTAAGACTGCACCCTTGAGCAAGTTTAGAAACAAATTTGGAAATTGAGAATTAGAATAATTTGAAACCGGCATTCAATAGGCAATGTTGTACATGAGTTATTAGATGTACCAGTATCTACTACCCAACCAAAAATAAGAAAACAAATAAACATCCAACAGGTTGCAACATTAGTAATAGTGAAGGATAACTGCAAGATGGGGAAGTTTCTCCTATCTGTATGTCCAACTAACTACCTCGAGTACACATGGTATAGTCATGTTGGACCTAGAGTGTAAATGTGGAATTGAAGAACCCGTATGGATATCATATCAACATAGATTCCCAACTTATCCTGAATCATTGAATGTAACGACAATATATCATTTTAGGGACTACTTCTCATAATAACCAAACATTTGGAAGTACATCATGATATACCTTGGGTCCCTTTACAGCCAAATAATCACCAACACGCATCTCTCTAAAATGATGCGACATCCTTCCTTGTGGATACATCTTTATGCAAGAAATCAATCACACATAAATCAATTGAAACAACAGACAAAATTTGAAGTATGTAAATCAATATATATATATGTATATATATATATATGGCAAATCCAAGGACTCCAAAAGGGAATTTAGAATATATACCTTTATAACTAACTCAAAATATCCAACATCCGTGTCCAAAGTAGTTGGGGTGTATGGTTTTATAACCTCTTCACCTTGGCAGTCCTTACCTTTGTTTAATAGATTATATTTAGAAAAATTCCAAACGATAATATAACCAATATTTGAATGATAAAGTACATACGATCATACAATCAGAAACAGATATATCTGGCGTGGGGATGACCAAAAGTTGTAGAGATCACTAGTAAAAGATCAAGTCAATAAACTGACCTGCAACTTATGTGCTGTCCAATTGGAAGGCCCAACACTGAAGAAGGTGATGGAAGTGCAAATTTGAATTTTGCAACATTATGGCTAAGATGTGTGCGCTCCACAAGCTTGAATTTATTGAAGGTATCAGGGTTTATGCATCCTGGCAAACACATACAAACATCTAAGATTGCAGATAGCATGGCTTACTAAAAATCCACATGCCATCTTAAAAAATTTACAAATCCATTTACGATTTTGTACATATAAAAAAAAAATAAGACAGATAATCAAACTTAAACCATAAATAACACCATATATTGTTTATTGTAAATCTTTAATCTAGCCAATAATAATGGTCTATCTATACATGTGTTTGTCTGTAGATCATAGTGGGTAGTCAAACCTTTAGATTTCTTGGATGAGAAAATGTAGGCAGCTGTGGCAGCAACAACAACAGCGGCAACAGCAATACCAAGAAACTGGATGTCAGTTAATCCCACATATTCCATTGGTTGAAGGCCTGAAAATGAGGAGATAATGGATTACATGGTAAATAGCATTGAATCTTGATTCTTGAACCAAAGAACTGGGTCAAGTATAGAAAAGGTAAAAGGTAACTCTTTATATAAAGAGTATACTATGTTGTATTGGTGTGCAGTGTGTATATCTGACCAAAAATGAGCATCTAATGTGAGATATATAGTCTCACTCGCCCACTGAAGAAAGTCCACAAAAAGGGAAAGAATTATCAGCGTAAGTCAAAAATTGTGGACGCAGCATTCAGCACGGCTGCTAATGTGTAAATAACTAACAGTAAATGTCTCTAGTTTTTTAAGGAAGGGAGTACTCTTACTAGTAGAATAACAGGTTGATGTTTTTTACCAAAACCATAAAAACACAAAAAAAATAAGAAGAATAAAAAGAGGAGAAATTTTAATTACACAAAATCCCTCAAGGTATCTACTAATTGCAGATTTCCCTTCAGTTCTCTTATACTAAAGGATCACCAACAAACTGAGTCCACCCAGTTGACACAAACCGAGGCAACTCAGAGTGAAGGGATTGGAGATCTCAAGTTGCAATTTTTATCCTCTACGTTGAATAAAAATTGAAATGTGATTGAACAGAAATTAGACTGTCGTAATTATATTTACGTAAATACACATGAGTTTGATGCTTACTGACTCCTGAGCGGTAGGGAGGGAGAGATTAGAAAAAGATATTGGGGGAATCAATAGATAATAACAAAGACCCACTTACCTCGGCCCCGAATTTTTGTGTGTCGCCTCTTGATCTCTTCCCGAAATTTTTTCCGTCCACCGGATCCAACGCCCCCAGTGTTTGAATGACATATCTAGATAGGGGGAGGGGTTGCTTCCGTCGTGGTTGAGGTGCGTTTGGGTGGTAGCCTGGTAGGTTTACACCAGGTTTGTTAGTCACTGCAAATATGATAGACTTGGAGGCGGTAATGCAATTATCACAAATTAATTTCCTCTCCTCCAAAACCCCCCTTTTTGATCTATTAAAAACCTAAATCCGATTAATAAATAAACAGAAAGAAATAATTAGTTAAAAAAGAGCAGTATATTAAAGGGATGGCATGGGCCGGGGGACACTATCGGGGTCGTATCTCGTATGTTCATATTCTTGAATTTTAAACAACACCCGGTGTTATATCTGAATACACGCTATTTATCGGGGTTATATGTTCAGATTCTTCAGTTTTAAACATTCGGTGTTATATTTAAATATATATATAAAAATAAAATAATAAAATATTCCGTAATAAAAATAAAAAAAAAATCTCCTCTCTTTATAATTATTTTATCTTTTTGTGTGTACGTGACATTAGATGTTCACATGAAGTAATCTTTAAAAAATTATTTTGATTGGATTTCGAAATTCTCATTTTTCTACGATACATTTTATTAATTAAATATATTTATACAATAATAAAAATATATTATAAATTTTAAATTATATATAATGCATATATATATATATATGTATGTATGTATAATCATAAAAATTATTCTCTTATTTCTATTATACAAATCGTTTAAGATATAATCATACATATTAAAAAATATTATAGATAACTAATATTAATTTAAAATTTTATTACTACTCATATAGT